>BSBK01006905.1:1437500-1832185 GCA_027943335.1 Chamaecyparis obtusa
ATTTTTTCAAACCTTTTTCTCATTATTCATTTTTTTTCTTTATCTTAAAATCAACATTATTTTCAAAACATCCTTTGTTATTAACATCACAAACTCCAAGATTGGTAGCTTAAAACACATTCATGTCTTGAAACAAGTACATTCTTTATCTTAAGAAGCTTGAGTTATATCACTTATATCAGATGAATCACTAAATGAACAATTCATATCATTTGCCACACATGAGGCATCACTAAGTGAAGGATTCCATATTGGATACTTATTTCCTTATGCTATCTTGCAAGTAATTGATATAAGTAATTATTTTATTTTTATTTTTGACATTTTATCATTTTGAGAACTATAATTTTCTTTTGCAAACCACTTCAACTTTTATTTCTCGGTGCTTCAATTTTCTTTAATTTTTTTTTTCAAAATATCTTTTTTCACAAATTAAATTTACAATTTCTTTCTTCAAATTTTACTAATATTTCTTGAATTGAAATAAATAATTCAACTTTTCTTTCTAAATTCTTAATTTTTTAATAAATTTTAATATTTTTAAAATATTATTTCCACACATTAAATTCATAATTTATTTCATAATTATTACCTATATTTTCATTAAAATATATAATTCAATGTCTTCTCCTCACCATAGTAAACAAGGTATTGACATATTTTGCAAGTATCGAAGCCCTCCCATTATGTGCAATAGAAAGCAATGATCAATTGCAGGTAAAATCATCTAGCACAATAATTCTATTTATTAAGATTATGAATATTAAGGAGCGATCCAATGAAATAATTGTTTTTTATCCTCACCACTATTTCCAAACATCAACTTGTTTAGAAATGGTTAGTTATATGATAGATTAGTAAAATGAATCCAAAGTTGAAGGGGCTCCATGCCCTCTAAACTAAAGGAAGTGACATGTCCCTCCCATTCTGTGAGGGGGAGCACTCAATGAGGGTACTCATACATCAACACCATCAGATAAAATTTGTAGATCAATACTGTTCAATAAAAGGCTATGCAACAAAGATTCATAAACTTATCCATATAATCCAATCATTCATCATGCCTATGTGTGTGTGTGTGTGGATGAATCAAATTTTCTTATTATGACAATCATGTGAATACATGCAATTGTTTAAATCCCATCTTAAAAGGAAGGTATTAAGGTGTAAGAAAAGGGGGTTGCCAAGGCTACGTAATAGGCTATCCTAAAATGAACAGAGGATCTTTACATCAGAGAGTTGAGGAACCCATTGAAAAAATCCACAAAAATCCATAAGATGGTGCGTGTTTTCTAAAATATGGGGCAAGATGAGGAAAGTGGGTAAAAACACCCCAATAGGTAGGACACCCTAGCTAGATGTTCATGTTGCTTTCCACCAAAGCCAAGAGAGCCAAATTTATACTCTTGCGCTTAGTGTGGGATGACATATGACATACCCATAATGCCTCTCCTTTCAAACTCTAATATGTTTATGGAATATTATTGATAATCTATGAATATAATGATGCAGGAGCATCCTGGGTGTAAGAGCAATCTTGCATCACCCAAAAATATTTCTATTTTTGTATTCAATAAGGGCTATCTTGTGCAGAGCCGCTATTTATGGAAACTTGCTATTTTTAGTAAGTTGGTCTTACGATCTCAGAATGTTCTAATTTTACATGTGGAGGTTCATCTCAGTCATATCAGCCTGCCAGCAAAGTTTCATGGCTAGATCAGGTCTAGTTTTGAAGATATTGAAGATTTTCGGTATTGGCAGCAGGGTACTAAAACTTTGAACTCAGTTTTGAAGGCTTTAGAGGCCCCGGATGAGGTTGAAAATTTGGGTGATGGGTGCTTTGCGCATGTTAAGCCTGTAGAGCGCTTCGTGGTGTTTCCAAAATGGGGTTATAATAGCCAATCGGGTCAACGGGCGATGACTTATGGTCTTCGGAAGTTGGGTCACTTGAAATGGTGGAAAATAATTTTTTCTTCAAAATTTATGTTTGGGTTTCAAAACTCATTTTGAGCCAACTTTGATGTAATAAATTGTAAAATAAAATAATTCTAAGTTTGGTCGACCCTAAGGGCTAAATTTCTAGAACCTTCTTGGTTGGTGGAAATTGCCTATATAAAGAAGGCCCGTAGTGTTGTCTAGGGTAGTTTTGGGTAGTAGATCTGGGTATTGATTCGAGGCTTTGTCCTATAGAATATTGTAAGGGAATGCCCATGTGGCTTCATGTATTATAATTCTGAAAGTTTGTAATTCCACATTTGTAGAGATAATAAGAAGCCAATTTTTTGTTCTTGCATATTGTTGTTGTTTCTCTGTTTTCTATTATATGTTTGTGGTATAAAGGGGAGCACCCTTCATCAAGTGGTATTAGAGTAGGAGTTCCTGAGTGTGTAAACAGATCACTGACTGTGAGGCAATTTGCACCAGGACCGTGGTTAGGGTTTCAGCGTGCAACACGAAAATGCCTCCATGAAGAGAACGTGGTGGAAGTGCTGGTGCTGTGACACCTGAGGTTAGAGAGCTGCAGAGACAAGTGCGAGTATTGCAAGAAGAGATTTGCAGAGGAATGAATCTTAATGTCAAAGATGAAAGCGAGGATGAAGCTGAAGAAGAATATCAAGAAGGAGAAGCTGAAATTGTGAACCAAGAGGAAGAAAGACTTTTTCGGGCCATTTCCAAGATTGGGAAAAGACCTAAGATTGAGGTTTCTATATTTTCTGGAAATCTTAACCCAGAGGAATTGATCGACTGGATCAATGAATGTGAGGAATATTTTGAGTATGAAGATGTTGAGGATCCTGATAGGGTCAAATTTGCGAAGGCCAGACTGAAAGGTCATGCGAAGATCTGGTGGCAAGAAATTCAATTGGAGTGAAATAGAAGAGGGAAAGATAAAATCACAAGATGGGATCGGATGGTGGATAAATTGAAGTGACAGTTCATTCCTGTTGATTATGAGCTTGACCTACTAAAGAAAATGCAAAGTTTGAAGCAAGTAGGAAGATCTGTTCAGGAGTATACAGAAGAGTTCTATCGACTCCTCATTAGAACATGCCATGTAGAAGCTGATAAGGAGAAAGTTGCCTAATACCTTAATGGGTTGAGGCCAAGCATTCAGGAGGAGTTGAATCTGGTCCAAATGAACAGTATTGAGGAGGCATACCAGTTTGCCCTAAAAGTCAAGGAAAAGCTGAACAAGAAGTTTGAGAGTAGAAAAAATGGAAGAGGTCGTGGTGGAAGATCTGGTGGACGGTCATATGGTGGCCGAAATGAAGATCCAAAAAATAAGGATGAGGCCAACAGCAGTCAGAATTAGAGAGGAAATAATTCAAATAATTTCTAGGATCAAAGTAATAGAGATCAGAGAGGAAGAGGAAGAGGACAAGGATCTGGAAGAGGAGGCTTCCGTGGAACATGTTTTCACTATGGAGAAGAAGGTCATAGGGAATTTGAATGTCCTCAGCGCCAAGGCAGAATAGATAGGAGAAATGAAGGCCAGGCCAGAGTTGCACATGTAGATGAAGATGCTAGATCATCAAATTCTGAAGATGCTGAAAGAGGAGAAACGCTAATTAACAGAAGAGTCTTGCTGAGTGGTGAGAATGAACCTGAACAAAGGAGGAGCCTATTTCGCACTAGATGCAAGTGTGAGGGTAAATGCTGTGATGTGATTATCAATAGTGGAAGCACTGACAATTTAGTGTCAGAAGAGATGGTGACAAAGTTGAAGCTCAAGAGATAGAAACACCCACATCCATATCGGATTTCTTGGGTGCAGGATGACCACAAGGTCATGGTCAGTGAACAGTGCCTGGTAAAGTTCAAGATTGGCAGGTACCAAGATGAGGTACTATGTGATATCATCTCTATGGATGCATGTCATATGTTGTTGGGTAGACTGTGGTAGTTTGACAGATGTGCTGTACACGATGGTCATGCGAATACCTATTCCCTGACAAAGGATGGAGTGTGACATAAGCTAAAGCCATTGAAGGAGACCGAAGAAAAGGTATGTGGTAATGCAAGAATAACATTTGTTGATGGAAGAAAACTCCTAGATGGTATGAGGGATGAGCATGTGTGTTTTGCTTTAATTCCAAAAGCTAGTAAAGAAGAAGTAGAGGATGTACCTATAGAGGTTACAGATTTGTTGAATGAGTTTCAAGATATTGTATCTGATAATGTACCTGATGGATTACCACCCATAAGGAAGATCAGTCATCAAATAGATTTGATTCCAGGAGCCAGTTTTCCAAACAAGGCAGCACACAGAATGACACCAGCAGAAAGTGAAGAGTTTAACAGAAAAGTACATGAGTTGTTACAGAAGGGATTGATTCAGGAGAGCCTGAGTCCATGTGTTATACCAACAGTATTAGCACCAAAGAAGAATGGAGAATGGAGGATGTGTACAAATTCCAGAGCAATAAACAAGATCACAATCAAGTATAGGTTTCCATTGCCACGAATGGATGATATTATGGACTGTTTGAGTGGAGCTGTGTATTTCTCAAAGATAGATCTGAAGAATGGATATCACCAGATTTGGATAAGAGAAGGAGATGAATGGAAGACTACCTTCAAGACAAAGGAAGGACTGTATGAGTGGTTAGTCATGCCTTTTGGGCTAACTAATGCACCAAGCACTTTCATGCGGCTCATGAACGAGGTTCTGAAAGAATTTTTGGGAAAGTTTGTCATTGTTTACTTAGATGATATTTTGGTCTTTAGCAAGACATTGGAGGAGCATATGATGCATATTCATATGGTGTTTGAGAAGTTGAGAGATGAGAAATTGTTGATTAATTTCAAGAAGTGCAGTTTTGTGAAGAAAGAGTTAGTGTATTTGGGATTTGTAGTTTCAGCAGAAGGTCTAAAAATGGACCCAGGGAAGGTACAGGCTATCCTTGAATGGCCTACTCCAAGGAATGCTACTGAGGTAAGATCTTTTCATGGTCTAGCTAGTTTTTACAGAAAGTTTATCAAAAATTTTAGCAGTATTTGTGGTCCCTTGACTGAGACAATGAGAGGGGATAGAAAAGAGTTTAAGTGGACTAATGGGGCAGAAAAAAGTTTTCAATTGTTGAAACAAAAAGTTACAGAACAACCTGTTTTAGCGCTTCCAGATTTTAATAAGGTGTTTCAAGTAGACTATGATGCTAGTGGTACTGCAATAGGAGCTGTTATGAGCCAAGAAGGTAAACCTATTGCTTATTTCAGTGAGAAGTTAAATGATGCCAAGAGAAAATATTCTATTTATGATCAAGAATTTTATGCTATAGTTCAGGCATTGAAAAAGTGGAGGCACTATCTGCTTCCTAAGGAGTTTGTTTTGTATACTGATCATCAAGCTTTGCAATATTTGAATAGTCAAGGAAAGTTGAATCAGAGGCATTTGAAATGGGTTGAGTTTTTGCAGAGTTATACATTTATTTTGAAACACAGGAGTGGAAAGTCTAACAGGGTTGTGGTTGCTCTTAGCAGAAGGTAACTATTGCCGATAGAAATACAGATTGAAGTGGTTGGGTTCAAGGAACTCAGGAATTTGTATCTAGAGGATCCTTATTTTGGTGAAGCTTGAAAAGCTTGTATAGAACCTGTTACTCTAGACAGGATGAAATGGATGGATTTCATCATCCAGGATGATATGCTATTCAGAGGGAGTCAGTTGTGCATTCCATGAAGTTCTATGAGGGAGAATCTCATCAAGGAGAAGCATAGTGGAGGATTGGCTGGACATTTTGGTCGTGATAAAACCCTTGCTTTGGTTAGTAAAAATTATTATTGGCCATAGTTGCAGCAAGATGTGAAGAAGTTTGTACAGAGTTGCAGAGTATGTCAGATGGCGAAAGGAGTGAAGCAAAATACAGGGTTATATCAGCCATTACCTATACCAGAGAAGCCTTGGGAGGATATCAGTATGGACTTTGTTCTTGGTTTATCAAGGACACAACGGGGACATGATTCAATTTTTGTGGTGGTTGATAGATTTTCGAAGATGGCACATCTCATTCCCTACAAGAAGACTAATTATGCTGTTCATATAGAAGAATTATTTTTCAGAGAAGTAGTGAGACTACATGGTTTGCCAAAGACCATAGTTTCAGATAGAGACACTAAGTTTGTTGGATATTTCTAGCATTCATTGTGGAAGAAGTTGAAGACAGATTTGAAGTTTAGTTCATCACATCATCCACAGACTGATGGATAGATAGAGGTGGTGAATAGAAGTTTGGCAAATTTGCTGAGATATTTGGTTGGAGACAAGCCAATAGGATGGGATTTGATTTTACCACAGGCAAAATTTTCATACAATAATTCTGTCAATAGGAGCACTAGTAAATCACCATTCCAGATTGTATATGGAAGTAGTCCAAGAAATGCATCTGAATTGAGAAAGATAGATAAAGGAGAAATAAGTAGTGCTGAAGCTGAGGATTTTGCAGAACACTTGAAGAACATCCATGAGGAGGTGAGGAAGCATATTACCAAGATGAATGCATAGTATAAGGCTAAGGCAGATGAGAAAAGGAGGCATAAGGAATTTTAGGTTGGAGATGAAGTCATGGTTCATTTGTGGAAGGAGCAATTTTTGGTTGGTACATATAACAAGTTGAAAATGAAGAAGTTTGGGCCATGTAAGATACTGAAGAAGCATGATTCAGGAAATGCATATGAGGTAGAATTGTCTACTGAGCTGAATATTTCACCAGTGTTTAACATTTTAGATTTGACAGAGTATCATGAAGGAGGTGTTGAAGATGAGGTTGTACCAACATAGTGGAGTATTCCAGTAACGAGTTCAGATATCAAGGAGATTGAAGACATACTGGACAGTCATGTTGGCAGAAGCACAAGGAACAGGACATATGAAGAGTATTTGGTCAAATGGAAAGGATGACCTGTTGAAGATTCATCATGGCTAACAAAGGAGGAGGTTAACCATCTTGGTTTTCCTCTGCACACCTAAGTCATGACAGGGTCACTTCTCAAATTACCCAGAGTGTCTAATGCAAGAGCATCCTGGGTATAAGAGCAATCTTGCATCACCCAAAAATATTTTTGTTTTTGTATTCAATAAGGGCTATCTTGTGCAGAGCCGCTATTTATGGAAACTTGCTATTTTTAGTAAGTTGGTCTTACGATCTCAGAATGTTCTAATTTTACATGTGGAGGTTCATCTCAGTCATATCAGCCTGCCAGCAAAGTTTCATGGCTAGATCAGGTCTAGTTTTGAAGATATTGAAGATTTTTGGTATTGGCAGCAGGGTACTGAAACTTTGAACTCAATTTTGGAGGCTTTAGAGGCCCCGGATGAGGTTGAAAATTTGGGTGACGGGTGCTTTGCGCAGGTCAAGCCTGTAGAGTGCTTCGTGGCATTCCAGAATGGGGTTATAATAGCCAATCAGGTCAACGGGCGATGACTTATGGTCTTCGGAAGTTGGGTCACCTGAAATGGCAGAAAATAATTTTTTCTTCAAAATTTTTGTTTGGGTTTCAAAACTCATTTTGAGCCGACTTTGATGTAATAAATTATAAAATAAAATAATTCTAAGTTTGGTCGGCCCTAAGGGCTAAATTTCTAGAACCTTCTTGGGTGGTGGAAATTGCCTATATAAAGAAGGCCCGTAGTGTTGTCTAGGGAAGTTCTGGGTAGTAGATTTGGGTATTGATTCGAGGCTTTTTCCAACAGAGTATTGTAAGGGAATGCCCATGTGGCTTTGCGTATTGTAATTCTGAAAGTTTGTAATTCCACAATTGTGGAGATAATAAGAAGCCAATTTTTTGTTCTTGCATATTGTTGTTGTTTCTTTGTTTTCTATTATATGTTTGTGGTATAAAGGGGAGCACCCTTCATCATATAATATGATGCCTAACTCTAATTATACATGTGTGTGGATATTTGTGTTAGAATAACTGAGAGAGGGGGGGGGGGGTGAATTAGTTAGATCAGTTATCCTACAGTTCCAAATACAAAGATGTACCTTATAAAAAAATTCCAACAAATTATGTAGCTTGGTAACATAAAATATCAATCTGTCTATCCAGTATACCGATTACCAGTAATTATCCAAATGTGATTACCAACTAAATCAACTATGCAGTATGTAAAGTATGATAACAAAACAATCATCACAAATAACACATAACACAATGATTTAATGTGGAAACCCTGTTAAGGGAAAAACCACCTGGGACCGGTAACCCAAAATAATTCACTCTTCTGAAGTGAGCTCGGTGAAGAGCCAACCCTGTTAAAGGTTACAATACACATTGTTAGGTGTGACCTGGTTAGAGGATTTATCACTAACAGTTAAATTTTGACCAGCATTCACTATGGGGTCAACAAGATAACAATGTACATTCTTTGAATGACATAGGGAAAAATATAAGACTATTAAGTCCACCTGGTTAAGAGATTTTTTGAATCAATGTTTAAACTGATCTACAATAATGATCTGATTCAAATACAACTCAAATGCAAATATTCAGATCTATGCTAAGCCCATAAAAATCCTTTGATCATTAATCAATTCAGTTCATTAATATTCTTCAACTTACTTTCACTCGGTAAATGGTTCTCTGACGCTTGGTAAACTCCGCAGTCTCGGTTCTTCCACTAACCAGTCTAATTAGGTATGCATGAATAAAGTCTTCACGGAAAATCTTTGTAGTCTTCTTCTTTCAGGCATGCTTCAATAATGAAACTTATATAGATCTTATATAGACAAGTAAACCATTTTCATATCAACCATTAGATTTTGCCGCTTGATCTCCTTCATCCATTTTGCCTCTTAAACTTTCCTCGACAAATGTGTCATTAACACATTTCAATCTCATCCTTTTGGTCTTCTCCAAATTTTGTGATCCATGGATCTCATAACAAACTTCATCCTTAATCATGAAATCATAACAATTTCCAGCTCATCAAATTTAGTCGGCTGTTCTTAGCATTTAATGTTTTCATCCATACTCAGTTGATATAGAAATGCATCGGCAATGACTAGTTGAACTAGCTTGGTTAACATTGTCAGTCGGTATACACTACACTAGCTTGATGTATACATAAATCTTTAATTACCGACCACATTAACATGTTTAATTTCAAATCTTTTCTTCATAGTAGATTAATGTAACATGCTCAAGTCAACAATATAAAGCCATAGACTCATTAATAAGTTACCCAATGTTTTCCTTATCCTTATCTGTCATATCCATCTTTTCCTCATGTAGATATCTCAGTTCTTCATCTTTTCTTCCTTTAACATATGTTCAGATGTTTGTAACTATCATGATAAGTATTTTCAAGACTAGTTGACATCAATGACAACATATTGACTGATTTAATCATCTTACATATCATTTCAGTAGCTCGGTGATCTCTAATCACTATTTCTTCAATTTATTTAGATATTCAATCAGTTGTAGTTCATCAATATTCTCTCCCTTTGTCATTGATGGCAACACAAGCAATATGAAAATATGCCATACACATACCAAACATGTATTCTATAGCTATGTAAGTAAATGCTGTAGCTCAGCAAACTCAAATTTAATATGTTTAATCACTCTTTTCTTAGCAACAAATATTCAAGTCTCTCCCTTTCTCTATGTTCTCACTAACTAAATTTCTTTTAATATTCATTCTCTCTCCCTTTGACAAAAATGCCAAAGAAATTATACAAACAAGTCTGCAAGAGCCAAGTAATCCTCTGTTGTTTGGTTCATATCAATACCTTCAGTGTACAGATAAACAAATTTATGTTCCATCTTCTACAATCTTTCACAACCTTAGACAAAAATCCAAAGTGTGAGCTATGTGCATCAACATGAATGATCTTATGATAAGTATAGGTTGATGCAACCTCTAGATCACCTCAGTGACCAGTAGACAGGGGACAAAACCCAAGTCTAGTCCTCAAATATTCAAATATGTCCTTCGGTAATGGTTTAGTAAAGATATCAGCAAGTTGTTCCTTAGATGTTACAAATTCCAGTTTCACCTTCTTCTCTTGAAATTTATCCCTCAAATAGTGATACTTAATGGATATGTGCTCTGTCTTCAAATGCATCACATAATTCTTAGAAATATTTATAGCACTAGTGTTGTCACAATATATAATCACCGGGTCAATGATTACCTCATTCATCCCTTCCAACACTTGTCTAATCCAAGCTATATTTGAACAATTTGTAGCAGCAACAACATATTGTGCTTCAACAGTGGACTGATAAATGCATGCTTATTTCTTGCTAATCTAAGTCACAAGCCTTTCTCTTAAAAAGAATGCTCCACTGGATGTTCTCTTCCGGTCATCTATGTTTCCAGCCCAATCTGCATCAGTGTAAACTCAAAGTTCAAATTTGCCTTCAAATGTATACCATAATCCATAGTCTTCTATTTTCTTCAAGTATCTCAAGATTCTTTTCACTGCAACCATATGTGAATCTTTAGGATTGGTAGAAAATCTAGCCACAATCCTCACTGCATGTGCAATATCAGGCCTACTATGTACAACATACATCAATTTACCAATCATAGATCGGTACAGAGTCTGATTTACTTCTACAGATTCATCATCTTTTATCAAATTACATCCAATCACCATCGATGTTCCCACTGGTTTAGCATCTTCCATGCCAAAAGTTTTCAATACTTCTTTAATGTGATTGTGTGATAAAAATCTCATCTTTCGATTATATAACCTACAAACCTAGAAATAATTTAATCTCTCCAAACATAGACATCTCAAATTCCTTTCTCATGTCATCAGCAAAAGATTTGCAAATTAGATCTTGTCCTCCAAAGATTATATCATCAATAAATATCACAACAATCAAAATGTTATCATCAGATCCTCCTTTCATGTAAAAATTAATGTTTTCACTAGTTCTTACAAAACCAATACTTATAAGATAAGCATGTAATATTTCATACCATGCCCTCGGTGCTTGCTTCAATCCATACAAGGCTTTGTGTAGTCTACATACCATGTCTTTCTGATTCTGACCAACAAACCCTTCCGGTTGTTCTATGTAGACCTCCTCCTCAAGAATTCCATTCAGAAACACTGATTTCACATCCATTTGATATACCTTAAATCCCTTATGTGAAGCATAAGCAAGTAATATGCAAAATCCTTCCAGTCTAGCAACAAGTGCAAAGGTCTCACCATAATCAATACCTTCTTCTTGTGCATATCCTTTGCAAACAAGTCTTGCCTTATTCCTAGTGACCTCACCATTTTCATTCAGCTTATTTCTGAAAATCCACTTAGTACCAATAAAATTTTTATCTGTCGGTCTAGGCACTAAAGCACATGTTTTATTCTTCTCAATTTGTTCAATTTCCTCATTCATAGCATTGATCCATTCCTCATTTTCAAGTGCATCCATAACATTATTAGGTTCAAACTCACAAACTAAGCATGTGTTTTGTCTTAACTTACTTTGGGTCATCATGCTAGCTTTCTTATCTCCAATGATTTGTTTCTCAAGATGATGTCTTCTAACAAATCTTGCTAGCACTTGATCTCTTCTCTGCTCATCATTCTATTCTGGTACATTTTTCTGCTCGGTAGCTTCTTCCTGATTCTTGGTTTCCATTTTCTAATTCTTGATAGAATTTTACTGATGCTTGGTAGACTTAGCTTGTGGCTTTGGTAGATAATTTGGATCTTCAACATAAGTAAACCTACCATAATCTTCTAGCTCCTTCATGCTTTCTTCTTCATTCTTTTCAACAAACTCATCAACTCTAACATTAGTACTCTCTATCATCTTATTAGTAACCTTATTCAGACATTTATAAGCTTTACTCTTAGTAGAATATCCCAAGAATATTCCTTCATCACCTTTAGAGTCAAATTTACCATTCCTATCATCTTTCAGAATATAAAACTTTCTACCAAAGATTCTGAAATAACTTACACTTGGTGTGTATCCAAACCATAACTCATAAGGTGTCTTATTTGTGTCTTTCTTTAGTTGAACTTAGTTTAGGACATATACTGATGTGCTAACTACCTCTCTCCTGTACATCTATGCAACATTTTTCTCAATCATCAATGTTCTAGCACAATCAACAATGGATCAGTTTCTCCTTTCAACAATTCTATTTTGCTGCGGTGTTCTAGGTGTAGAAACCTACCTTTTTATACCATGCACATTACAAAAGTTAGTGAATTCATCAGAAAAAAACTCACCTCCTCTATCAGACCTTAAGCATTTCAATTTTTTTCTAGTTTTTTTTTCAACTTTTGCCTTATACCATTTAAACAGTTTGAATGCCTCAGATTTTTCTTTCAAGAATGTAACTATCATCAATCTAGTATAGTCATCAACAAACAAAATAAAGTATCTATCACCATAGTAGATTTTATTTCTCATGGGACCACATAAGTCGGTGTGACCCAACTCCAAAATTCCTTTAGATGAGTAGTCCTTACTTTTAAAACTAGATTTTGTCATTTTTCCTTTTTGACATTGATGGCACATAACATGATCAGGTTTGGTTAGACTAGACAATCCTCTAACTTTCCACTTTCTATTGATCTTAATCATGTTATCAAAATTTACATGACATAACCTCTTATGCCATAACCATGCATCTTCATTTTTCACTAGTAAACAAGAAGTCTCAGTATTGTCAAGATAAAATAAATTACC
Source organism: Chamaecyparis obtusa (assembly GCA_027943335.1). Classification (NCBI taxonomy): domain Eukaryota; kingdom Viridiplantae; phylum Streptophyta; class Pinopsida; order Cupressales; family Cupressaceae; genus Chamaecyparis; species Chamaecyparis obtusa. The sequence goes on from BSBK01006905.1 coordinate 1,450,167, forward strand.
TTTTGATTGTCCACCTATTCCGACAAGCTTTCCATTTTTATCATGTCTTTTCACCTTCTTTCTTTCAAATGCAACTTGGTGACTTGAGTTATTCAACTATGCTATACTCAACAAATTGTAATTAAGTCCTTTTTATTAGGATAATAAGTAGAAAATGCAAATATTAGCAAACAAGAGAGAACACAATAACACAGAATTTAACGTGGTTCACCCAATCCCTGGGCTACATCCACCAACATCGAGTCCAATATCTTTATTATTATCAAGCAATTACAATCTAAAACCTGCAACTCAATACCGTCATAGGAGGCTACAATAATCTATCTTACAATGAATCTCCAAACCCTAAGCCCTTTTTACAAGTATTTTTGACATAACAAAATTAGGGCAAAAATACTCTGACTAATAGAAAAATAGATGGCTGACACATTACAATATTATTAAGTTATTCTTAGCATCGAGGGATGCTACCCCTTGACCCCATCAGGGGCTCTGCCCCTTGACCCCGTGGATAAGTCTAATTAGGGTCCACATACATAACACTTTTACCTAGTATGCATTATCACATCTAATTTTATCATTCAATTAAATAGATCCTTTTCCTTTAACTATGCAAGGTGTGTCATTTCCCATTTTCACTGAACCTCCATTATAATGATCAAGATGATCAAACTTATCTTCATCACCAATCATGTGATGTGTACAACCACTATCAATGATCCAAGTATCATTCTTACTAACTTTAGAAATAAGTGCTATTTCTACATACCTTTCCTCCTCTTTTGAATCATCTTTCATTACAACAAATACCGCCTCAATATCATCATTAGTTTCGGTGTCAGAGTCATCTTCTTCAACAAGGTAACATTCCTTTTTTCCCTTATCTTTGTGATCTTAGTTGTCTCTATTGTAGTATCAATAGCCTTTGTTGTTTCTTCTTCCATACTTCCCATCACCAGATCGGTCTCTATCTTTATCATCCTCTTTCTTGTTGGGACACCTAGCAGCAATATGGCCAACCTCTTTACAATTAAAACAAGCTAAAGGTAACTTTCCCTATATCTACCTTTACCTTTCTACAGTCTTTGGGCCATAAGTGCTTCAAGATCATCAAGCTCATCATCAGTATTACTATCACTTTCATTCCTTATATTATGCTTACTACTAGATTTACCAATCTTAAGAGAAGACATAAAAGCAAACTCAACACTTGGTACAACACTATTGTCAAAATTATTTAGCTCAAAAGTTGTTAAATTTCCAATTAGACTATCAAGAGTAAGAGTGCTACTAGGTGCAGACCTCATTTCATGAATAGCAGATATTCTGATTGCATAAACAGGCAACAAGGTTCTCAGTATCTTACTTACCACTGTATCTTCAGAAATAATACCACTAGCTCCTTGGATAGCATTAACTACCTCTTTGATTTGGTTTGTGTACTGTGTAATATTATCTCCTTCCTTCATCTTCATGTCATCAAATCTACCTCTCAAGCTTTCAGCTCTGGCTCTCATCACATTCACATCACCTTCATAAACTAGAGAAAGTTTATCCCACATTTACTTTGTTGTAGTGCAATTCTTGACATCTTCAAAAAAATCATCAGATAGAGCAGCAACAATCTCTATCATAGTAATATTGTGTTCACGTAGATCTCTCAATTGATCAAGAGTCAAAGGGCCAACTGTTGGTTGTATGTAGCCATTGTTTAGTAAAGGTATAGCAAATTCTCCAATTCTAGATATGTGAAGTCTCATCCAGCTTTTCCATGTAGTAAAGTTGTCTTTGTTCAGCTTCGACACTTCCCTCTTATACATCTTGTAATCTTTCTCATCAAGTCCTTAAAACTTTCTTCCAAGCAACCAATATGCTCTGATACCAATGATTGCTAAACTACAACTAATTGAATATCTGAATGAATTGAAGAAACAATGATTAGAGATCACTGAGCCACTGAAATGATATGTAAGATGGTAAAATCAGTCAATATGTTGTCATTGATGTCAAATAGTCTTGACAGTACTTATCATGATAGTTACAAACATCTAAACATCTATTAAAGGAAGAAAAGATGAAGAACTGAGATATCTACATGAGGAAAAGATGGATATGATAGATAAGGATAAGGAAAACATTGGGTAACTTATTGATGAGTCTATGGCTTTATATTGTTAACTTGAGCATGTTACATTAATCTACTATGAAGAAGAGATTTGAAATTAAACATGTTAATGTGGTTGGTAATTGAAGATTTATGTATACACCGAGCCAGTGCAGTGTATACCGGCTGACAGTGTTAACCGAGCTAGTTCAACTAGTTATCACTGACGCATTTCTATATCAACCGAGTATGGATGAAAATATTAAATTCTAAGAACAACTAACTAAATTTGATGAGATATAAATTGTTATGATTTCGATATTAAGGATGAAGTTTGTTATGAGATCCACGACTGGCAAAATTTAGAGAAGATCTAAAGGATGAGATTGAAACATGTTAATGACACATTTGCCAAGGAAGGTTTAAGAGGCAAAATGGATGAAGGAGATTAAGTGGAAAAATCTAATGGTTGATATGAAAATGGTTTACTTGTCTATATAAGAGATATACGTTTCATTATTGAAACATGCTGGAAAGAAGAAGACTGCAGAGATTTTGCATGAAGACTTTATTCATGCATGCCTGATCAAACTGGTTAGTGGAAGAACCGAGACTGCAGAGTTTACCAAACGTCAGAGAACCATTTACAAAGTGAAAGTAAGTTGAAGAATATTGAGGAAGTGAATTGATTAATGATTAGAGAATTTTTATGGGCTCAGCATAGATCTAAATATTTGGAATTGAGTTGTATTTGAATCAGATCATTACTATATCAGTTTAACCATTGATTCATAAAATATCTTAACCGAGTGGACTTAACAGTCTTATATTCTTCCCTATGTCATTCAAAGAATGTACATTTTTATCTTGTTGACCCCATAGTGAATGCTGGTCAAAATTTAATTGTTAGTGATAAATCCTTTAACCAGGTCACACTTAACAATGTGTATTGTAACCTTTAATAGGGTTGGCTTTTCACCAAGCTCACTTCAGAAGAGTGAATTATTTTGGGTTACCGGTCCTAGGTGGTAATAGGGTTTCCACGTTAAATCAATGTTATGTATTATTTGTGATAATTATTTTGTTATCATACTTTACATACTGCATAGTTGATTTAGTCAGTAATCACATTTGGATAATTACCGGTAATCAGTATACTAGACAGATAGATTGATATTTTATGTTACCTAGCTGCATAATTTGTTGGAATTATTTTATAAGGTACATCATTGTATTTGGGATTGTAGGATAACTGATCTAATTAATTCACACCCCTCTAAGTTATTCTAACAATTTGTATATATATAATTTCTAATTGTCAGATTCAAGTTTTAAGGTGCATTATCATTATGGTATTTAATTGGTGAGATATTTAAACCTAACCCTAAATTGTTGCAATTGTGGTTTTAGACCAATTTTAGGATGAATTAGGAAGGGGACATCACATTTAATTTTTAAACGATACTAGAATTGACTGAAAAATTCATAAAATCTTCACACTTATCTGACTAACTTTACAAATTTTAGCAACTTTTAAATTCTTCATACTTATCTGACTTACCTCTTTACACTAATTATGGAGGCTTCCTTCACTACATTTCCTTGACTTAATAAAATTTTGGATATCCTTTTATTAAATTAATCTACAATTTACATAACTTTTTTATAACTCACCCTTTCAAATGTTGTTCACACCTTTGACTAGGTGAACTTCACAAATTTATGTGACATATGATTTTACTACTAGGGTTTGCAAAGACCGCTTTTTTCCTTATACTCTCAAGAAATACACAATGAATGTTTTTTCTACATGAAATACAACATTTTATCTTATCTATAGCTTAAAACCCATGATCCATCTTTATTTGACTGGAAACTTGTCAAACTTTCCTTAAATAGGTGGCTTGCAAATGTAGCATCCTATAAAAACCTCAAACTCCTTTCTTGTTTTAAAGAATTCCTTTGACTTTTGGTAGTCTTTGATAAATAAAGAAATGGTTATATCTCTTTCTTAAGTGATGATCTTAATGTCTTCATTGATATCCTTCTAAAATATACTTTCTCTATATTGGGTCAACATATTTCAAAGGTTTATGACTTCCTTATTATATTCTTAGTAGTGGTTATGCACAAATTTTAGATCCTTATAACAATTACAAAAGATTAACATATATAAACATAAATACATGCATACTAGAACATAGTGATTTATGCGCGTGTTAGTTAATAGATTGGCCTTTCCAAATATTTTTATAAATTAAAACTTTATCATCCAAATAAGACCAAAACTACTAATGAACAATTGAGTAAATCAATCCTCTCTAGATTTTACTTTGAAGGTACATCTCCCTCCCTCAAATAAATTTTGATTTTTTAGAAAACTATATATATATATATATATATATATATATATATATATATATATATATATATATATATATATATATATATATATATATATATATATATATATATATATATATATATATATATATATATATATATATATATATATATATATATATATATATATATATATATATATATATATATATATATATATATATATATATATATATATATATATATTACTAGAAAGTAGGAAGAGAACTAATACTTACCCATCACCATGAAATAACTATGACATACAAGAAACACATGTACCAATTCAAATATCATCTTTAACTCATAACAAATTACTTTTGAAAAAAATATTTTACTCACAAATCAAATTCCTAATTCAAATATGACTCAAACACCAGATATAACAATCCAATAAGTAAGAATAGAAAAAAATAACATAAATATTCATACCACAAGAAGTGGTATATTATGTTCAATGTTTGAAATCAAACCAGATATACAAATATGTCTTTAGAACTCAGAAATCAACATTTTATTCACTTCAAAATATGATCTCCAAGATCAAAATTTATTTGCATTCATATGTATAAGCATAAGGGAAATTCCAAAACTGTCGATCCCTTCTAGTGTCTGCATTTCCCATATTTAAAGATGCTTTTCCAAAGAAATTATCCCTTATTTATACAATAATTGATGCCAAAAAGATAATTAAGTTCCAAGAAATGGTAAAGACAAGAAATGACAAGTGTTACTATAAACTTTAATCAAGCACAAAAAATTATGGAGTACATTAGATCCTCCTAGTTGAGTTGTCATTTTCTAAACCGGTTGTTTCTTGCACGCCTGCAAATATTCGTTAATGACCACCATTTTATCATGGTCTAGGATGACTATATTTATACTCTATAGGGACCAAAATGACTTCCCTCTTTTGAATTTTCTACTTTTTCAATAAAGGGTGGATAATGATCCTTTTTTATTTATAAAATTTTATACTCTAATCCCTTGGCACCATCTTGAAATTTGTATTTATTAGAGAGAGAATGAGGGACTAAATTTTAGAAGACTGAAAAAATTCAATGATGTCAAAAGAACCAATATCCTTAATTGAGATTGGGAAAACTAGAACCTTAGAGGTTTTCTCAGAAACCTTAGGTAGTGCACTATTGTTTGGTGACACCACTATGGGCTTTGGAATCCTGAGTGTGCTACTTGGGTTAAAATTTAATTATCTTCTAGTTAGTAGGATGGTTCTTATAAGGTAGTGAAGATGCCTTCTCCTATTTCATAATTGTACTCATATTCCAAGAAATGAGCTATGGAGTTGTTAGTTGCACTTGTAATATTATCTTCTCCTATAACTTCCTCTACCATCTCATTTTTCAAATCCATCTGTGTGCAACAACTCATTTCTAGACAATTACTACCCTTATGAGCAATGGTTAAATGAAATGCAGACATATTACCTTTCCCTATACTAGGAGGTACACCTCTATCATTAACCTTTGGCATGTTGATGGGAGAAGTTACTACTCTTTTCCACTAGAGGATGCTCCTGGGCAAATTTTTTGAAATTTCTTGATAAGGTTGTTGGAAAGGTTAATTAACTTTTTTGTAATTTTATTTTTAGTCCTATGATATTATTGGCTAGCCTCTGAATCATGGAATTTGAGGATATTTTTGGGATATGAATACTAATTTGTAACTCCTTCCTTTTTCATATTGTGTTGAGATCATCCTCCTTCTCTATTGCAATGGTTTGTATAGTCACAAACTCAACCACGCTGACTCTTCTTAAATAGAAAATAATATCAGGAGGCATTGAATTAAGAAAGAAATATTTCTAATTATCCTCCATTGGTCTCTTAGTCATAAGGAGTTTATTAATGAGATTGTTTATTTTTTTCACAAATTCTGTTATTGGCACATGAATATCCTTTTTGATCAATGTTAATTGCACCAACAACATATGTTCATCCTTTGCACTTTTAAACCTTGTTTTGAATTGGGTTCTCATTATGTCCCAATTTGTGATTGACCTAGTTAGAAAATGGTAAAACCATTTGGTATCTCCTTTTATCAAACTTTCCATGAACAATTGAACCATACCCTGATGTGATAGAAATAAGGAAGCACACACAACTGAGAGGGGAGAGCCGGGGGGGGGGGGTGAATCCATTGTGTCCAAAATAGTTGTGTCAAAATAAAAATTAGCCATAATTAACTTCCTTACATAGATAAACATGAAGAAAATGAACCATCAACACAAGAACACATAACACCTGAGAGTTTTGTGTGGAAACCCAGTTAAGGGAAAAACCACAGTGGGGATCAAACCCATTAGATGATGTACTAGTACATAAAAAACCTATTAAAGGTACAATGGGAATACACACGCATTCAAGATCACTACCTAAATATAAATGAGGGAAACAACCCAAAATACAACTAGGGCTATATAACCCCAAAGATGGAGTACAATCCACTATGGACAAAAATCCACTAATTTGATGAACTGGCTGATAGCATCTTAGACACACCAATACAACTTGAATGAAGTACAACTCTATCATTAAATTATTTTAGATTCCACTCATACCTCTTATCACATCCACTAATATCACTTTATCTAGCATCTCAAACATCCATTACACATCTGTCCATACTATTTATCTCAAAGATTACATCTTTAAATATAAATTATATCAACTCATTACAACTAGGTTAGCAAGGGACCTAATTACAAAACATTATAAATAGTACTACACAATACAATGTAATACATTTCGACTAAGACATAGCTAGGATCCAAATCTCCATCTATGAATACGCCATGATCCAAAGATCACACTTCAAATCTTTGGAACATGATAACTAACAAAGTCAAATAAGAACACCAACATGCCATAAGAAAATTGCTAGTTTTGATCACATATCCCAATGAAATCCACCAAAATGAATAGAAGATGATCTAAAAATATTAACAAACAACATGAATTACCACAAAAACAACAAGAGCATCTCTATCTCAGAATCTATAACTATCTTTGCACTGTTCATCAGGAACACTGATCATCAACCTCTATCATAAAACAAAAATAGCTTGCCAATATCCAAATCATGATCCCCAAGATGAGAACACAAATCCATGTTCTGAACTCACCACCATGTTTGCAACCAAAGATATTTCATAATTGATCTTCATCAATCCATAAACTACAACACTATCACCACATAAATAACCAAACAACTCTCCTTTGATAAATCAATCATAACTACCTCAAATTATATAGTGAACCTCTACAACTTGGATAAGATCAAGTATAGATATTCCTCAACACATATCCATCTTTGTAGTAAATAATATGAAGTACTCTTTACATACCAAATAAAAAATTTAACTAAACAAACCAGAAAAAGGTTAGGAATAAATAAATATGTTTTGATTACTGGAAAAAATAGGTTTTGAAGGGACCCGAAACCCTTTACATGTCAAGCTTCAAAAGATCAGAAATATAGATCATAACACCAAAAAATATCAAAATAAATAAATCTGTTGACATTAATGACAAAACATTAATGCCAACACATATATTCATGAAATCTCCAACAATCTCCCTCTTTGGAATTGATGAGAATATATTATGTGAAAAACCATATCAATGCACAAAGAAAAAATGAATCCTCAATATACTAATTACTCCCCCTAGGTTTGACACTTCTCTTCCACAGGGCTATCACTCCCTTGATTCTTTCTATTTTTTTTAGATGGCTATCTCTCCCCCTTTGATATCAATGAAAAAGGCACATATATGGACTAAGTCATAGAGGCCGAAACAAAAATTTGAAAAACATACTAACTACTCCCCCTAAGGAGAAATCCCCCAAAAACATCAATCCAGAATAACAATAAATCTGTTAAGATCATAGGACCAATGAAAATCTATGAATCTTTAGATCTGATCAGGAGGAGCTATCACCCCAAGCTTACCATAGAGATACTAAAAATTATCCTTTGGTAAGGGATTTGTAAAAATATTTGCAATTTTCTCTTTTGTAGATACATATTCCAATCTTAACTCCTTTTTAGTCACCTTATCCTTCAAGAAATGATACTTTATAGAGATATGCTTTGTCTTTGAATGCAACACATGGTTCTTTAAAATATTGATAGCACTTGAATTGTCACAATAAATAACTATATGCTCACCAAAGCTTATTCTGATGTCTTCAAGAATTTCCTTCATCCAAAATATATAACTATAGTTCATAGAAGCAACAACGCACTCAACTTCACCAGTAGATTGAGATATATAAGTTTTTTTCTTACTTCCCCAAGTAACTAACATTTATCCCAAGAAGAATTCTACACTTGTGGTTCTTTTCCTATCATATACATTACCTGCCCAATCAACATCATTATAGACATACAAAGTAAGATCATAATCCTTAGGGTACCATAGTCCATAATCCATAGTTCCTTTCAAATATCTAAATATTCTCTTAGCAATAGTAACATGCGGTTCCTTAAGTTCTTCTTGAATTCTTGCAATAATGCAAAGTACATTCATTATGTCTAGTACGGTCTAAGTCAAGTATAGCACTCCATAGATCATTGATTTGTACCTTTTCTAGTTAGCAAGATGGGAATCACCACTCTTTGTTAATTTGAAACTAGTAACCATATGGGTTCCAACAGGTTTTGAATCATCCATTCTAAATTTCTTCACATACTTATACTATGATATGAAGATCCCTTTTCCTCATTAATTAATTTGAAAAACAAGAAAGAATTTCATCTCACCTATCATTGACATCTCAATTTTTTTTTGCATCTCATTAGAAAAGTTGTTACTCATTTTGCCATTTCCACAAAAATGGTATCATCCATAAATACTTCAACAATCAAGACATTTTCATGATCAATTTTAAAATACAAATTTCTATCAATAGATCCTTTACTCAAATAAAGCTTCAATAAATATTTATCTAACCTTTCATACAAGGATCTTGGTGCTTTTTTTTAATCCATACAATATTTTCTTCAATCAAAACACCATGTCATCTTATTCAGTTAAAGGAAATCCATCATGCTGCTCAATGTATACTTCCCATTCCAATTCTCCATTCAAGAATGTAGACTTAACATCCATCTAATATACCTTGAAATTTTTGTAAGTAGCACATGCAAGAAAGACTCTACTTCTTCAATTCTAGCAAAAAGAGAAAAGGTCTCCTCAAAATCAATACCTTCCATCTATGAATATCCTTTTAGCAATAACAAGCCACACCACACAATTGAGAGGGAGGGGGGTGAATCATTTGTGTATAATAATTGTAAACTTTTAAACTGAAACATTACATAAGAATATAATAGTGTTAAATAAGATGAACACGATAGGAACCGACACCATAACACATAGAATTTTTTTCTAGAGGAAAGACCTCTTAAGGGAAAAGCCCCGGTGGGGATGGAACCCACTAGATAGTGCACTAGTATAAAAATATCCCTGTTAAGAGACCTAGCCCTATTAGGAGATGATAAAATACATCTAGTACAATAACCCCTATTAAATGACATAACCCTTATTAAAAGGTCCTTCAACCCTGTTAAGATTTGATGAGAACAAAATGAACACTTCTTCCTCACACTGATCCAAGGAGAAGCTTAAACCCACCTTTAGGACTCACTATCAAAATACAATGAAGTGAAATTATTGTTCAAATGACTGAACTAACTAATAGAAACTTACTTGTCTTTACAGTTCCATTAAAGTGCACAAGGAATGATCATTGATTCCACTCATACCTCTATTAAAGCATCTGACCTAGTTTTCAACTCTACTCTAACATCTAGCAACAATGCTCACATCCACTTATCCCTTGCATTCCTTACATTACATTAAGGAAATTAATTTCCTTTATACACGTTACAAAACTAATTAGGTCATCCTATTAGAGCTTCCCCAATGTATAAATCATTAAAATAAATAATGTTAAGGCACATATGGTACCTAATACAAAGAAAAAGATTTAAAAATATCAAATTACATACCAAGATGCACAATCAACGCTCACCAATTTGTTATACACATTACACCACCTAGTTAGCTCCCAAATTCAATTATCCAAGTTCAAACACTAGCACTGTCACCATCATGACTCAATCAAGCCAAAAATCATAGAGTGTAATCCAAACTATGTTTTCTTCCATGTCTAAATCTTGTAAACATGATTCCATCTCACAACCAACTTATGCTCAAAAGTCAACAACTAACTCTGTCAAGTTCCCTGTCTTTGTCTTGTAACCAGTCTTCACCAAAACAAGTGTAACTCACTCAAATCATCATATTAAGCCATGAAACCTTAGGCATAAGGTCTATACATCTTCAGAATGATAAAACAAAGCTCACATACTTTGAACCTTTGTATATTTTCCTTACATCTCTTTCTAGCTACCTATAGAAACTAGAAACACAATCTGTCTGATATAACCAACTCAAAGCTAGAATATATGTCATATGTTGATATCAATGAAAAAAACTAAATAGTAAAAGTTCCAACCAATATCTAAAATTCCCCCCCTTTGACATTGATGGCAACATATGAGTGAAAAACCATCAACCCAAAAGCATTCAACTCAATACAACCTTCTTAATATCTTAAAAATGCTCCCCCTAAGATAGTAGGAGGTTTTTCAAATAACTGTATCCCCCTTTGACATCAATGGAAAATAGTTCCAATGGTGCCAACTCTAATAAAATAAATGTATCCCCCTATGATGTAGCTTTTTCAAATCTTTATGCCTACAATGTACTAAGTGCTCTGTTCACAAATACTTCACTTCAACCTTTGCAAAGTTACTCCCCCTAAGGAGTAGGACCAAGCATAGAGTACAAAAGAATAATAAAGCTATGATAATCATTGGGCCAATGCATTCTTGCACCATTTAAATGTCACAAGGTGGGGCCATCACCCCAAGAATACCTATGAGATACTCAAAGTTCTCTTTTGGCAATGGTTTTGTAAAAATGTCTACAATCCATTCTTTTGTGCTGATGTATTCCAATCTAACTTCCTTCTTTTGTAGCCTTTTATCTCAAAAAGTGATATTTAATTGATATATGCTTTGTCTTAGAATGTAATACTAGATTATTTGACATATTGACTATACTTGTGTTATAATAGTAAATAAAAATATGCTCTTCAATGCTTACTCCAATGTCCTTGAACATCTATTTCATCCAAGAAATCTGAGTGCAATTAATTTCAACAAAAAAATGTTCTAATTTAGTAGTAGATTGTGATATATAATCTTGCTTCTTTCTCAACCAAGAACCAATCTCTTTCCAAGGAAGAAAAATTCCCGCCTTGTGATTTTTCTAGCATCCACACTACCTAGGCAATCTACATTAGTAAATTCATGTAAAGCAAATTCATCGGATCTTTCATACCAAAAACTATAGTCCAAGGTTCTCTTCAAATATCTTAGTTTCATTTCTCAGTAGAAAAATTAATTTCCTTCGGTTGATCTTGGAATATAGTAACAATTCCAACTACACTGGATATATCTAGCCTTGTATGAGTCAAGTACTGCAATTCTCCAATCATTGACTTGTAGTTGTTTGAAAAACATTTGGTGAATCATTAGTATTAGATCATTTTCAACCTGCAACCATATATGTTCCTATTGGCTTACAATCCTCCGGCATTCCAAACATTTTCAATGATTCCTTAAGATACTTAGTTTGAGATATGAAAATTCCATCCTTACTTTGAGTGATTTGCAAACCAAGAAAAAATTTCATTTCCACCATCATATACATCTCAAATTCACCTTTTATCTCTTTAACAAATTTATTAGTCATAACATCATTCCTAACAAATATGATATCATCAACAAATACCTCAACAATTAATATACCATCAAAATTAATCCTTAAATATAGATTACTATCAACATTTCCTTTTCTAAAACAAATATGTAATAAATACTTGTCTAATCTAGCATACCATGCCCTTGGTGCTTTCTTCAAGCTATATAATGCTTCCTTTAGTTTGCATACCATATCTTCCTAATCAATTAATGTGAATCCATCAGGTTTATCTGTGTAGATGTCCTCTTCAAGTTCTCCATTTGAGAATACATATTTGACATCCATTTGATAAACCTTAAAGTTTTTATGAGTTGCATAAGAAACAATCTAACAGCCTCCAGGGTATGTGTAGGATCATGGTATGCCAAAACACAATGATGTGAAAAAGAAGTCCTGATTGATAGACTCTTTGAAAAACAACTATAACTTTCAAACAATATAACACTTTTAAAATCTGAAATATACATCACATTTTATGCTTCACCTAATACAATAATAATAAACAATTCTTTCAATTTGGTGAAGTTTAGACTAAGTTACTTGAAAAAAAAATACAAAAAAATATACATCACATCCAGACATGAGTGTACTACTTTTATCTAGAATCTTATAAAAAAATATTAACATTTGATTTTGTTTAATGTGGTCAGACATACACCTACTTGTTGTCTTTCTAGTGTTGATTGATAGACTTATTGAAAAATAGTTATAACTTTCAAACTGTATAACATTTTTGAAATCCAAAACATGTGTCACATTCTATGATTTTCCTACTACAAGAAATTTTTTTTAAAAAAAATCAATTTCATAAAGTTTAGATTAATTTAATGCGGTCAGACACGCGAGTTTTTGTTTTCTACAAAAGTTGTAGAAGAAAAATCATAATTAATTATTTACTTAGAAATAAATTACAAAAAAATATGTCACATCTGGACAAGAGTCTACTACTTATACCTAGAATCTTGTCAGACATACACCTACTTCTTATTTTTTCCTAAAATTTTCATACTACTACATTGAAATTTGAAATTTTCAACATATAGAATAATTGGTTTTGAAAAAAGGCCTAGTATCTTAGAAACTAAATTCAATTTTGTACAGATTCTCTTCATACATATTTTTTATATAATATTTATAACTTGTTCAATTTTTAATGTCAACTTGCCTAAACCTGATTTTCTAAATTTTCATTGCCACTTAAGGGCCTAGTTTGACATACCATGATCCTACACATACCCTCCAATTTATCTACAGGTGAAAAAGTGTCTAGGATTAAGAGGCAAAAGATGCAAAAGTCAAACTTCACTTTTAGAGGGAAAGAGGAATTCAAAATGATTGGAGGAGAAAAAAGATGGAGAGGTGGCTATCTTGGAAATGGTGATTGTGCACATGATTAGAGGTAATCCACCTTTTAATCAAGATTAGAGGAATATTAGGAAAAAACAAGATTAGGAAAAAGGAAAAAGAGGATTAAAGTAAAATAATTTTATTTTAATCAAGGTTTAAAAGAACTTTAGGCTAGTGGAGAAATAAAATAAATAAAATTTATTTTAAATTTCATATATGGAGGGATAATATATTAACATAAATTTAATATATTATAGTATTTAAATAAAATTTAAATACAAAGGGAAAATGAATTTATTTAATTAAATTAAATAGAAGAATATAACGATTATAATCAATTAATAGAATCAAATATAATGTTAATGATAAATAAATATAAAAATTAATATTAGAGTGCAAAGGACAATTTTAGGTGTCTACAACATGGTCCTGTGTAGGTATTGCTTGGTATTCATGTTTCTAGCCTTCTCCCACATCATTTCAAGTTTTCAATTGTAACCCTCTATTAGAAATTAATGACAGATCTAGTTTTATTTCATATTTTGTTTGTTCTCCATTATTTTTTGTTCAATATGCACTTTAAGGTTGTTTGTGATGATATCATGATTTGGACCTTTTAACATTCCCATGCCACTTTTCGCATGTTTTGAGGATTTTACTAAACTATGACATTCTACAATAACTTTATAATTTAAAGGTGGTTAGTTAGGCTTCCCTTGTTGATCCACCATTTACAAGCATGGTATAGGGGATATCATTGAACCCTAGGAAAATTGATCTCTGGTCCTGCTTATTATCATCATATGGAAGAGGTAGGCCCAAATTCCAACTCTTGAGAGTATTCAAATCTTATCCATAACTTTTTTGAGTGATTATGGTTTACTTTGATAATCTAACCTCTTTATTAGGTTTTATGTAGTATATATGATTTCTAAATCTTATATTTTACATTTCATTTATTTAGTAGAATCGAGTCATTGAAGTTTATTTGGGTGTTCTACCATTTTGGTATGAGTGATAGATCAAGTACAAAATGTTTAATATACAAAAAAATATACTTAGCACCATACATGAGACTAAGGAATTGGGATGCATTATGTTAGTGTATCTTTTAGACAAGTGTTACTACTTTTGATTATCTAAACTTGGGAAGGATTTGGACCCATTACAAAGAACCCATAGAAGTGAAATAAGTGAGTCCCAAAATAAGGAAGACTTAAACATTACAATATTTATAGAATAATTTTTTTTTAAATGCTTAAATTAAATGGAGCATAGAACTGAAAACTAATTTTAGAAGGACCTAAAACCACCAACAAAGAAAATAAAGAGTAGGTGACACTCATTATTCTTAACACTAAGAATTCAATAAACACTAATATGGATTCTATTAGTGGTCTTAGACCTTTTGGTTTCCCAATAATTAACACAAGTTATGGTTGACCTCCTTGAAGCTTGATACTATGGTCCTCAAGAATATTGAGTTGATGATAGAATTTTGGCAAATTGTTGATTTGGTAAATAACTATATTACAATGTACTTATTAGTTTTTTTAATGCTCCCTAATATTTTATCTATGTAGCAATGAGATCTTGATAGGAAAGAGAATAACCAAAATATCATCCCTTATTTAAAATCTTCTCACAATATGATGAAATCAGAGACATATAAGTAGGCCATATGGATGTTGGAGAATTAATCAAGATAATAAATAAAATAAGAGATAAGTTATTTATGTCTAGATAAATGGTTGGACATAGATGTTGGCGTATTACATTAATACTGGTAAGATTTTTAGTTAGATTAATAAAATAAAAGTTAGTTTTTGTGGATGTAACTTCCCATTGGTAGTATTCTAGTTAAAAATAAGGCTTTATAGGCCAATATAATGTAATATTTATCTTGAATGCATCACATTGAATCAAAGCAATATCAATGTCACTACTTTTTCTAATCTACAACAATGGTTTGACCCAGGCCTGGAATTTGACGGTCATCCCTGCCTATCATATGAATTTTTTATGATGGTTTGATCATTTTACTGCCTTTCATTTTAGGTTTTAAGAAAAATATTTATCGTCAATTTTTTAAATTTATGTTCATAATTTAATAAATTATTTTAAATTTAAATATTTTATTAATATAACTTATAATACATATATTAAATATTAAAAAAAAATCATTCTTAATAAAGTAATGCAAATAATTTAATTACTATTTTAAAACACATATTATTATATATAATTGAAACTAACTAATTTTTGAATAGAAATTGTAATCTTTTAAAAAGTCGTTCAAAAGTAAAACATCTAATAATATAATCTAGAAGGAAAATTTATTATATTTGATTCATTTGAAATTGGGATACAAAACATAAACTAATAATATCAAAGGTCAAGAACTTCTCTTGATTTTGTGTTCTTACATATCTTATATACTTCATTCCAATTTACATAATTTGTTTTAGATCGATTTAAGGATACTCTCATTAATGCATCTCGTGTATCCAAACTTAGCTTTGAATTTATGACATCTTTGATGATATTTTTCTTTGAAAATCCTCTTTCACAATCAACAATACTTGCAGGAATAGTAAGCACAACCTGCCATAACTTCATCATAGGAGGATAGCTTCTATGCCAATATTCTATGTTACGAAAGACTCTCCATGCATCTTTCATTTTGAAACCCTCACTTGACTCAAAAGTAATGAATCAACAAAAAATATTTTATCTCCCTTTTGTAACCATTAACATCAAATGTGGATTCTTCATTAACATTGCTTGAAGTAGTATGTTACAAATGTTGGAGAAGCTTATCAATCCAATGCTCTGAGATACTATCTCGAGTCTGTCGATCTGATGGATAATAAGAAGGGCTAAAGATTTTTTGTGCATTAAAAAGAGGAAGATCTGGAAATCTTTCATTCAAGCAATCAATGAGAGATTGAATATACCCTTTTGTCAAGTGTTGAAAACTTTCTTGTGTTCCTTCAACACAAGGTTTCATGGAATTCTTCCCTACATCCCCATACTAAAATCCCTCAATTGGAATAGGAATATATAATATTTCATGCTTATCAATTACACCATCTTCTTCT
This sequence comes from Chamaecyparis obtusa, assembly GCA_027943335.1. NCBI lineage: Eukaryota > Viridiplantae > Streptophyta > Pinopsida > Cupressales > Cupressaceae > Chamaecyparis > Chamaecyparis obtusa. Next base: position 1,466,960 of record BSBK01006905.1, read on the forward strand.
TTGACTTTAATAAATCCAAATTGAGAATCAATCAAGAATTTTGAAAGATAATTTGTACCTTCTGCAAATGTATCTTTTCTCAAAACCATCTATATAAATTTCCTATAGCTTCATCAAGAGCCAAACCAATAATTGTGATGTCTACATTTTCTTCTTGAAAAATCTTATTCAATTTATTTAGTTCTCCAAAAACATCAGCAAGCATGTGCAAAAAAAACTAAATAGAATAAATCCTCTCCTTTTCATATAATGATTAACACTTATATTTTTTCCACAAAGTTAAGATGGTTGGCATAAGCTTCACAAGTTTTATTACATGGCTTCTCCTCTGGATAACCATCTAATTGTGTGGATCTGCAAATCATTCAAAACATCAATCTACATAATTCTAAGTAAATCATTTAGCTCATTATTTCTTTTTGGTGAATTTTGGATCCATGAATGCACTTTATTTGCTATTTTTTCAACAAATAGTAACTCAGGTATGCTTTTAGAAGCATTAGATGTTGCTAATGATTCACGATGAGCTATGCAGTGTACTAAAATAAGATTTGGAACATTTTTTTTCATAAGAGAAATAAATCCATTTTCATGGCCGATCATTGCAGAAGCACCATCAATTGATACAACTATTACCTTTGTTAATGGAAGCTCTCTATCATTCATTAATTGGTTGATAGTATCATATATAGTCTTCCCTCTACCATCTAGCACATTCATTATCTTCATAAACTTAGAAACTAGTGTCCCATTACCCATTGAAGCCAAATATGTTGTACAAACAACAAGATTTTGTTCTAAACTTTGATTAGTACTTTCATTAATCATTAGTGAAAAAAAAAGGACTTTTCAACATCTCATCTATTTGAATTTTCTCAATATATTTTGATATGCAAAAAAGAAACTCATTGGAACCCTTACGATTTGTGTATGCATAATAGTCCTGATATTTTGGCATATTAGGAGTTTTTAAATCCATGAGAAATTTAAATATTTTCTCATATTTAGCTAAATATAAATCCTCCTTACAAAAAAAATAAGTTGTTTTCATTATGGTTATTATTCTTTCTCTATTAGCATCTTCAATCTCTAAAATATGATTAGGAATAGACTTTATCTCTTTTTTTGATGCATTAATCCATCTTTCTTGAGCATCTTTGTGTACCCAAGATTTTTCATGAGTAACAAGAGCATCACATTGGAAATTAGTATATCCATCCCCTATGCCCAATGGTACTGACATCTTATAATTCCCACAATAATTATATTTATTACTATGTTACCATCATCATTAAAATAATTTAACCACAAATTTTTCTAGCCATTCCATTCAAAATTTTCTTTTAACTTGTAATTTTTCCTTCCCTTGACTAATAATATTTTATCTATCTTCAATTTCACCATTAAAAATATCCCCTCTCCCAAATTGATTTACATTTTCATTTAAATCATCATCTGAAGAAGACCCAAAAATTTCCTTAAATGTTTCTTTCAAATTATTATTACGAGATTGTACATTTTCTTTTAACAATGAACTACCAGAAAATCCTGAATCTTTCTCTCCAAACCACATGTACATTTCTCCAATAGTTTCTTGTTTCCTTCTCTTTGAAGACATTTTTGAGGTACCTGCAAAAACCAATATAGTATTAGTAACTGTGTAAAAAATTATTCTATACAATCATTGGAAAACTACATATCATAATTTAGAATATAATTGTATAATGAAGTAGTTACCTTCTATGATTCAATATGATGAAGAAGAAAAAGATTGAAGCTACAATAAAATTGAGATGCAATTGTCTCTTGATAAGAAATGAAAATTTTGGTGATATGATTTTTTTATATAGATACAAAGAATGTAAAATTAGAAAATAAGCATAAATTAGTAACATATGCAAAAATCTCAGAATTACAGAAGATAGTTTCTAAATTCATATATTTTATTTGAAAATAATTCTAAATATAATAATAATAATTATAAATTAGTCATATATTCAAAAATCATGCATGTTTCTAAATCAATAATAATATACACTAAAATTTAAATGTTAGAAGTTTTTTTTCTTAAGAAAAAGTGGGCTAGCCACCGTAAATATATTTATTTAATAAAACTGATTCAAAGAATCATCCAGGAAAGAATCAGGAAGAAAACCTAGAATCTTCGTCATATATAAATAGAACTTTGGTAATTACTGTAGAGGATAAAATATGGATGGGGTCCTAGAAAAATGGTTTGCACATAAAAGAGACCCCAAAACTAATATTTTACAGTTACATTTGAATTGTATTGATATGGAAAGTAAATGTAAATGACTATTGTTGAAATGAAGAGATAAAGGTACTTACCTCCGAAAAAGAACCTGCTGAAAACCCTGTCAAATAGTCTCAGAAACTATTGATTTCTACAATTTTGAACCGAAACTGCGATATCTACAAAACCCATAAATCTTTACCAATTTTGAGGGAGGTCGAGTTTGACCCTCATAAAAGGTCAAATACTACATTTTTTGTTTGAAGGTCAATTTTAACTTTGTTCGCAGATCCCGAAAGTTCACCGAAAAGGGTATCCAAATATGCTCTCAGATCCAAAATTCTGCACCAGTACCTGCAAGAAAAAGAGAGTTTTTGTTGTTTGTTTGAGGGGTTTGCCTTGGTCAAACCTCAGTTTGGAATTAACCTTAATATTGAAATTGAAATGGAGAATGCTAGCAAGTAGTAGAAGTAGATCTAACAATGAAGCTATGATAATCAATAGATATGCAAATTGTATTTGAAATGTAATCAAGTATGTTAATATGAAAGCTTGAACATAACATCAATAAATGTAAATCAAACCTCCATGATTGTATGCTTAGAATCCACTTTGAGGGAAGGATGAATGGATCTTGAAGATGAACAAAGGAACTTGAAGGAAGATCAGACCATCATGATGGCTAGATCTAGGGTTTGAATGATGAATCTTGAATGCTTGAACCAAATCCCTTCAATGGCTTGAATGCTTGAATCCTTGATCTTCAATGGAGAACTTGGATGGGAAGAGGACTTGAATGATTGAATGGATGCTTGCATGGATGGAATTCTTGCTTGATCACCTTGAGAAAATCTTGAGAGCTTGATCATGAAATTGCTTGAAGATGAGATGGAGAAAATGAGAGAGGAAGGCTTCCTTTTATAGTGATCTAGGGCACAATCCTCTAGAGGGGCCACCTTGGGGAATTAAATTCAAATTAGGCCTCAACCCTATAGGAATGGACCTAAATAAAATATAATTTAAGAGTTTACCATTTCAGAGACCAAAACAGTGGACTCGGAAGTGGGAAAACAATTATTTCTGAAACTCAACAACCGGAGATCCCGAGACGTTGAAATTTGAACCCAGGGTCAAAGACGAGCTCGATCCTGACTAGGTCAAGGTCAAGGTTGACTTTGACCCCTTTAGGTTGACCTTGAACCCTTTAGGTCGAATTTGACCCCTTTAGGTCGAATTTGACCTTAAGGGCAAAAATTTTAGGCTCTCAGTCAGAGTGAGAAATAGGAGGTCCTAGGGGTGCCCAGAGACCTAGAAATGATGCCAGAATAGGGTAGAGTGCCATGGAGATGCAAAAAATCCTATGATGAACATGATGAAGTCTAGGAGGACCTATTTTTAAGTCCTACCTAGAAAATAGAGCCATAGAAGAGGGAAATTAAGGAGAATCATCAGGATCCTAACCCTAATTTCACCTAGAATGAAGGAATCAAGTGCAGAAAAGAAGTGGAAAGTGGGGAGAAAGCCAAATCAAAGAAAAGATCAATTCAAGGCATTCAACATGACCCCAAACCACTTACTTAGAGGGATAAACACTCTTAACATTGAAGTGCTTCCATTTTAAGATGATACATTAAGCCCCCCACTTTAGCAAGAGTATGGACTCAATGCAAACTCTTGGTAAAGGAGAAGAAAGAGGAGATTCAAGTGGATTCACAATGAGATAAAATAACACTTAGTTAAGGACACAAGCCCCTAGACTAAGGATTCTAACTTGACATACATGCATGAGGGTGTGGAAAGAGAAAACCAAAAGAACATAGGTTAGTACTAAATAATCCAAATCAATTAGCATAATAAACCTCGCTAAGAAATATTTCTCATACTAATATCATATTTGGAAAACTATCATAAAAGCATAAATGATTACATAAGAAAGACAAGAGCAACAATATAAATAGCATAGCTTCATGATCTCGGCCTACTAGCATGAAAGCAAAAAGAGAGAAAAGAGAAAGTGATTACCTCACCCAGTAAGATGCCCACCTTACCGTGAATCACCCTGGAGGGAGAGCCCAACAGGTTCACCCATAAACTATGCTTGCAATTATAATGCATCTTGTGATGGCTTCTGGAATACTCATAGATCCACCTTCTTGTATCACTATGAATATAAAATGCGTGTCTCCTCAGGATTTAGCAACTTATGTGCATTACCATCGGAAGATTTAGCATATAAATGCGTGTCTTTTCAGGATTTAGCAACTTATGTGCATTACTTTCCAAGATTTAGCATATTTTAAACTAGAAATGCATGTCCCTTTAGGATTTAGCAACTTATGTGCATTACCTTCAGAGGATTTAGCATATTGAAAATTTTGAAAAATGTGTGTCTCCTCAGGATTTAGCAACTTATGTGCGTTACCCTCGGAAGATTTAGCATACGAATGCATGTCTTTCCAGGATTTAGCAACTTATGTGTGCTAGCTTCCAAGATTTAGCATGTAAAAATAAAAAACTTTAGTACAAGGGAGGCCCTATATATGCCCCCCTCCTTAATATGGAAAAAACATACTATTTTGACATGTTAAGGAAAGAAAAAGAACAAGGATAAAGCCTTCTTCAGCATCAAGACAATATCCATAGACAACACCCAGTCCAAGCCAAGAAGGTCATAGCTCCTATGAGGCCATGGAAGGGATGAATGCAAAGAGATATCATACAAGAAGTGAAAATAAAGTAACCCTTATGAGGGATAGTGCATTATTTAGTTTCCAAGGTGAGAGACATATCAATCATGGAAACCCAATGCCAAACAAAAAGAGGTTGTTATCAAGGACATATATCCTTAATGCAAACCAAAATTTTCATGTATGATTGGATATCACATAATAGATAAATACTGCTTACCCAAGGAAAGAGGTGAATCCTGGAAAGATAGAAGGAGATAGCATCCTTTCCCTACAAGTGTAGGACCAAAGATGGAAGAGGATACCTACGTCAAAATGCAAGGAGATATCCTATTTACAACAATGTATACCATATTCTTAGCAAGGGATATTGACCCCTACATCCAAGAGTATAGATAATCGTTAAAAGGATATGTCACTCATGGAAAAGGATCCTCAAAGAAAGAGATCTTATCACCAAGACCCCCACCAAAGAGGAGTGCTTTAGATAAAATATCATCTTTCAAAAGGCAAGAACAAAGATTCAATCATCAAGCCCCCTACAAACAAGAGGAAGAGGAATCTTTGGAATGAAGGAAACAAATCTAACACCAAAGCAAGGGCGAGAGTTTATAAAGAACATAATTTGCAACATAGAGAAGAAGTGACGACCTAGGACAACAACTTCTCATAAAAAAGGTTATCCATAGTCAAAACATCTGTTAATATGATGAAATAATATTGCAATATAAACAAATACCACTAAGCTAAGGAAAGTGGTTCCCTAGACAAAGAGAGAGAAGAAAGAACCTTGCTCCCCAGGGATGAAAGGAAATGGATACCTTTGCAAAACAAATGTCCTAGAAAATATATTTTGAATAATAGAAAAGAGAAATGGATGAAAAAATATCATAATACAAACCATTGAGATAAATGAAATAATAACCAATTAAGCTCAAAGTAGGAATATAATGGATTCTAAAAGACAGGAAGAAATATACCCCTTGTCCCCCAGTTTAGAGGAGAAAAGAGAGTGAGGGGTAAAATTATGAATAAATTTCAAAGTAGAAGTTTCTTTTCTTTTATCTTTATGGATTTGATAATATGGAGAAGGTACTTTGAAGAATCTTTGCACATCTACATCATGAACCATAGTTTGAACCTCAACATAAGCATGGGAACAACTAGGAATAGCAGATGGAGAATTAGGAATCGGATTAGGAAAGATAGGATTAGGATTAGGAAGATTAGGAACACTAGTAAAAGTGTAGGAAGTGATAAGAATGGAAGAAACAACCAGAGGAACTCTTGGAACCATAGTTGGAAAAGGATTTGAATAGATATAATTAATACTATGGTAAGAAGGTTGTGAGGTAGGATCTTGATTTCCCATAAGATCACCACTAAGAGGAAGAGCATTAAGGGGATTCTTATCTTTCTGTGCTAATGCCTCATCACTAGAAGGAATCCTAAATTGAGGTGAAGGATTTATAATGTCATTTTCTTTCTGATAAGGGGAGTGTGTCCTAGAGAATATGTCATCCTTTTGTATCAAAAAATCTTCACAAGGAGGGGATAAATCAATGTATTTATCCAAGGGTTCATCCTAAAAAGTAGAATTATCCACAATGGCTTCATGAGGAAGAGAGTAATCAATATCCAAATCCAAAGGTTCATCCCAAATAGAAGGATTATCCATAATGGTTTCATGAGGAAGAGAGTAATCAACATCCAAATCCAAAGGTTCATCCCAAATAGGAGGATTAGCCACAATGGTTTCATGAGGAAGAGAGTAATCAACATCCAAATCCAAAGGTTCATCCCAAATAGGAGGAAGAGAGTAATCAATATCCAAATTCAAAGGTTCATCCCAAATAGGAGGATTATCCACAATGGTTTCATGAGGAAGAGAGTAATCAACATCAAAATCCAAAGGTTCATCCCAAATAGGAGGATTATCCTCCCTATCAATAAAGCACATTGTAGGATCATCAAAACTCACTAAAGATTTATCCCTAAAGGGGAAAGAAGGTAAATTATACTCTAAAGTAGGCTCATAGAAAAGACATATATTAGGAGAAGAAATAGCATCAATCCCTAACTCATCTTTGTAAAGGTTGATTGAAGAGGTTGTGGAGGAGAGTGAAATAGGAATAGGATCAATGGAGATCTCATTCAAACAAGTTTCATCCTCACTTCCATGTACCTCATTAAGGGATCTATCATATTGAACAAAAAAAAGCCTCATCAAAGTACTCAAAACAAGAATCATACATGTTGAATACTAAAAGCATGAAAATGTAAATGTTTTTGTATTTTTAAAGAAATTTTGCAATTTTTTTTTTGATTTTTGAAATGTAAATGCAAGAGCATAAAAGAAATCTAATCTTAAGGCAAGAAAATATTAATCAAAATTATAACACAATAGGGCATCTAAGTCCACAAAAGAATAGGGGTAAGCATGTTGGGTTCACCAAAATGTAGAGGATAAAATATGGATGGGGTCCTAGAACAATGGTTTGCACATAAAAGAGACCCCAAAACTAATATTTTACACTTACATTTGAATTGTATTGATATGGAAAGTAAATGTAAATAACTAATGTTGAAATGAAGAGATAAAGGTACTTACCTCCGAAAAAGAACCTGCTGAAAACCTTGTCAAACAGTCTCAGAAACTATTGATTTCTGCAATTTTGAACCAAAACTGCGAGATCTACAAAACCCATAAATCTTTTCCAATTTTGAGGGAGGTCAAGTTTGACCCTCATAAAAGGTCAAATACTACATTTTTTGTTTGAAGGTTGATTCTGACTTTGTTCGTAGATCCCAGAAGTTCACCGAAAAGGGTATCCAAATATGCTCTCAGATCCAAAATTTTGCACCTGTACCTAGAAGAAAAAGAGGGTTTTTGTTGTTTGTTTGAGGGGTTTGCCTTGGTCAAACCCTGGTTTGGAATCAACCTTAATATTGAAATTGAAATGGAGAATGCTAGCAAGTAGTAGAAGTAGATCTAACAACAAAGCTATGATATTCAATAGATATGCAAATTGTATTTGAAATGTAATCAAATATGTTAATATGAAAGCTTGAACATATCATCAATAAATGTAAATCAAACCTCCATGATTGTATTCTTGGAATCCACTTTGAGGGAAGGATGAATGGATCTTGAAGATGAACAAAGGATCTTGAAGGAAGATCACACCATCATGATGGCTAGATCTAGGGTTTGAATGATGAATCTTGAATGCTTGAACCAAATCCCTTTAATGGCTTGAATGATTGAATCCTTGATCTTCAATGGAGAACCTGGATGGAGAAGAGGACTTGAATTCTTGAATGGATGCTTTCTTGAATGGAATGCTTGCTTGATCACCTTGAGAAAATCTTGAGAGCTTGATCATGAAATTGCTTGAAGATGAGATGGAGAAAATGAGAGAGGAAGGCTTCCTTTAATAGTGATCTAGGGCACAATCCTCTGTACGGGCCACCATGGGGAATTAAATTCAAATTAGGCCTCAACCCTATAGGAATGGACCTAAATTAAATATAATTTAAGATTTTACCATTTCAGAGACCAAAACAGCAGACCCGGAAGCAAGAAAATAATTATTTCTGAAACCTGACAACCGGAGATCCCGGGACATTGAAATTTGAACCCAGGGTCAAAGACAAGCTCGATCCTAACTAGGTCAAGGTCAAGGTCAATTTTGACCCCTTTAGGTTGACCTTGACCCCTTTAGGTCGAATTTGACCTTAAGGGCATAGATTTTAGAGTCTTAGTCAGAGTGAGAAACAAGAGGTCCCAGAGGTGCCCAGAGACCTAGAAATGATGCTAGAATAGGGTAGAGTGCCATAGAGAGGCACAAAATCCTATGATGAACATGATGAAGTCTAGGAGGACCTATTTGTAAGTCCTACCTAGAAAATAGAGCCATAGAAGAGGGAAATTAAGGAGAATCCTCGGGATCCTAACCCTAATTTCACCTAGAATGAAGGAATCAAGTGCATAAAAGAAGTGGAAACTGGGGAGAAAGTCAGATCAAAGAAAAGATCAATTCAAGGCATTCGACATGACCCCAAACCACTTACTCAAAGGGCTAAATTCTCTTAACATGGAAGTGTTTCCATTTTAAAATGATACAATTACATAAGATTTACATAAATTTTGCATCACTCTCCATGGATAAAATTCATCAAGTTCCGAGGCATGGAGTATACAAAATTATCACCAAAAATTATTCCTTCATATCATCATAATGCAAAATATAAAGGTTAAATTGAGAAGGAAAAAAGACCAAAATAGGGGAATAGGCTGTCACTCCTCCATGGACACAGGGTTGGCAATGCCATGAATGAGGTACCGAGCAACGTCCCAACCAACAAGAGGAGCCAAGGGGATCTTCATCACCCACCCATCTTGATCCTCAAAGGATTGGTCCATAAATACACCATGTCAGATATTGTAAGGAGAAGGAGCTGGAAGAAAATTGAGGTCAGGCACCAACATGGAGGCGCTAGGAGGCATAGCTCTATTAGGAGACATCGATGACGTAGGGAGTGATCGTGGTGATGCATTGGGCATACCCAAAAGATCAAGCATAGCATTGGCACATCACCTAATGTTGGCTTCTAGCTCCTTACCCAAGACCGAGCCCACCACTTGCAAATTAGCTTTGATGATTCTAAAACTTTTTTGCTCCATAGCCTATTTTATGCTTTTGAATGCCATCATGTGTTCATGATTGGTCAACAACAAATGATGAGAAAATAGGATGCCCACAAGAGCATTACCCAACAATTGATCATATTTGTGGAGAGCCAACATGAGCCTACTATCCTAGATAAATTCTAGGCAGATGACTTTGTTTGCAATTATGATCAGTAAGTCTACAAACTACATTAAATCCACTAGGTTGGATTAGAAGATAGATACCAGTTGCGAAGGGAATAGAACTTGTTTTCTTCTTGGTGAAAGCACATGCTCCCCTATAATCCTTCTAATTGTCCTAGATAGCGTCAGAGAGTGGAAAACAAAGACAAGATCAAGATGAGGACTATCAATTCACGCAGGAAGAGGTTTCTTTGAGTCCATTGGTAAGAGAAAAACCCTATAATTTTGAGGTAGCATTTCATTACGGAGAAGGCCACAAGACACACATCTTGGAAACTCCATATTCAATCACCCACACTGAAACATACACAGAGAATGAACTCCTTATATCCATGCCACTAAAGGAGGAGATCATGTCACGGTATTGTTGAGGATTTAAAAAATCTCCACCATAAATTGGAGAAGTGATCGAGGCCTTGGCACACAAACTATCACACACTTAGAGTAAAAACCCCAGCCATCATACTCTAAGTATGCAGTGAAAGTGGGCACTAAATATGTCACGTGGCAAAATTAGAGCCTTATGGATGTAAGAAAGCATGTAAAATCCTAGAGAAAGAACCAGAAATGTATTGATTAAACTCCATAATAGATAGAAAAGTATGCTTCATGAGGGAAATCATATTTAGTACTCCAGCTGAAGAAAGAAGGGTGTCATTGGAATGATTGTATTGGCTGAAGAAAGGAGGGCATCACTGACATGATTATACCAAACATCATCCAAAAAATAATCCAAAGTCTGGACTTGGATAAAATACTCATGGTAATGTAATGTTCTTTTTATCATTTTCTATTAGTCTTTGCAACTCACGATCAGTTTTAATATAGACCTCTGGCATTAGATCATCAAAAGTCTTCCCATCACGTCCTAGGTTAGCTAGATAGTCTTCTAGCGCATTCCCTTCCATCAAGGTGTGGGAAATGTAAGTCTCTTTGAATGAGTCGAGGAGAAGCCATATTTGTTGAAGAATGTATGTTAATTTCCAACTTTGTGATTCCCATTTTATGTAGGAGTTTATGATAACCATGGAGTCACCTTTGACTTGAATCAATTGAAAGCCCCTTTGCTTTTCCAGAACTAATCCTACAAAAAGAGCATGAGCTTCGGCCATATTGTTTGTATAAAAATGCTGAAGATTATTGTGTATGATTTATTGTTTATTGTGTATATTGTATGGCTACTATGGGTCCCGGGAAAAAATGGATCATACAATATCAAAGATGGTTATAGGATTATCTAGCAGCAAGATTCAAATAAAATGCCCTGTCCTGCTTTCTCATTTTGTTGGAATCATGTTACACTTCCCAAAGCAGGGTGCTTTGCATGGATTGCACTAAAAAAAAAGAGCCGTCACTAATGACCGATTAGCCAAATTCAATATTGCCCAACCATTCAACTAATCACAATAAATGATAAATCATACACAATAATCTTCAGCATTTGATAATTATCTTGCTGATCTAAAATTTGTGCTTGTACTATTTTGAGGTCCCATAATTCTGCCAAGCCCCCTAAGGCTCCATTACCTTGCTGATGAGTCAGTTGCCAGTTGTTCCAGCTACCTATTATCTTATCAAATGTTTCTTGTGACATTTTTCTTTCTTGTAATAATATGATATCCACCCTCATAGAATCCAGTTCCTTCTTGATTCTACTTATTTTTTCAGAGGCATTCAATCCTTTGACATTCCACGAGGCGATCTTCATTTCTAATAAGGAGAACACTTGGTTGTCCTTGTCTCTCATTTTGATGGTGTAAACTTACCATCTAGTGTTGACTGAATACTAGCAACAATTTTTGCCTTTGTCTCCACACTCTTTGGTTTTCTACCCCTCTTCTTAGGAGTCGGGGAGGTCTGAATCTTTTGGTTGGGGGTTTGTTCGATTGATAGAACTAAATTATGGTCAAAGCCTCCTATTGAACAATTACTCTCTTGTGTTGAATAATTGGTGGTCATAGTGTTTAACACTCTCATCCTTAATCTTGAAATTTTCTATGTCTAAGTTGGGAATTTTAGGAGTAAGCTGATTCTTCTCATGCACCTCTATTTGCAAATGGTCATCCCTAAAAGGGTCAGCTGAAAAATGTCCCGTTTCCTAGAAAGACTGCCCGCCGACTAAGGTTCATAAGTGTTATACTCCTGAAGCATCATAATATCTAATTGAGAAGGTCTTGCATCTTCCAGGCTTATTGAAGGAGAGCTATTCTTATTGGATGCAATCAGGACATTGTGGTGGACATGGTTCAGATCAATAGGATGCCTGTGGTCTTCATTAAAAATTAGTCCATCCTCTTCTATAATTTCATAAATTATTTTGGTAGCCAGTTATGTTAACATCTGATTTGAAAGTTTCCTGTCTCTTAGATTAACTATTGCACTTTAATTAAAGACATCTTGAATAATTGGCATCTTAATGGGAGAGTCTTGAAACATGATATGTTGAACTATGCTATCCACATCCTAATGGCTCCCAGCCTATTGTTCAAACATCACTGACATTGCTCAGTATCATTAGCATATATCTAAGTGCAAAATAGAAGAAGATAAATACCTTATTAGAATGGGGGAGAGTCACAAGTTCTCGTAGAGGTGTGAGTGGAAATAATTCTGATTTGTCTACTAAGATATCTTGATCAAACATATGCTAGGATCCTTGATACGAACATTGGGAGGGATTTGTACAATGATCCTCACAAACCACCACCTTTGTTTGTGCCGACTTGTTACACTAAGAAGTAAAGTGACCTAGTTAATGTTGGAATTTATGGATAATATCCACATTCTTTTGGACAATGCTTTGAACCCAAGTTCTCCATTTTGATTTGATTGTAATTATATGGTTTGGCAGCCCATTTAATGGATCAAGAACAATACAAATCCTGACATCTTGATGGGGAAGCTCAAAGGGGATGCGATCATGTTTAATGAAGATTCCAAGCCCATTGGCTATAGTTTCTACTATTTCAAGATCTTTATATTCCAAAGGAAGATGTCCCAAAGAGATCCAAATGGGGAAAAAATGGAAGATTTATTATCTAGTTTAAAATTTGGGGTTCATATTGATGTAAAGAGACTCGAACCTTTATAGAACCAACTTTTATGCTTGTGAATAACATCCCTATTAACAGCTGAATATAACCTTTCTAGAAAAAAAACTAGAGTTGGAATCCATACGAAGAACATCTCTTAATCCTGACTAGTTTTGAAAGGCCCAGGACTTAATATCAGCAAAAGACAAAGCACTCTTTGAAAACTTACCAATGATGGCTTTGCTTTGGAGAAGGTCAACCTGATCCTTTAACAGGTATTTTGGCAAAGTAATATTGACCGTGCTGAGAGGATGACTAACGCATGGAGCAGCCGAAGACTGAATGGCCCGATCTGAAGTAATCTGAAGATGTTTTGCTTGCTAGACTTGAGTGGACTTTTTTGGATTGAAGGATGCTCTACTGAACACATGTTGTGAGGGCTCAACTCTTTCCCCACTTATAATATTCTTTCCCTTTCTGGGCTTGTGCAACACAGCTATAGGGGCTGGAGAGTGCCAAATAGTAACAAGAGATCCAGGTGGGGTGCCTTCACAAATATCAAGAATCGGATGTGGTTGGGGTATTTGTGAAAAACACTTCCTATTGCACCAGTGAAAGGGAGATTTCTTGACCAAAGGAGGCCGAGTGTGATTTGAAAATTTTTCCCGCCCAGATAGATTTTTGAAAAGGGGAGGCTAAGAGGAGGGTTGAGATATCAATTTTGAAGCCATGGGTTTCATGGCAGCCAGTGAGAGGACTCCCCTATTTCAAAGGTAGAGAATCAAGGGAGTCGAGACTAAGTAAGAGAATGAGCAATTGGCCAATTTGAAGGAGCCCCTATCTACAAGAGAGGTGGGATACTCTCACACATTCCTAAAGAATGGTGGCTAGATTTGAAGTGGAATCTAGGGTTCACAAAAAATGGTTTCGCAAGCTAGACTATGGCTTTCCCCTTGAAAATATTATCTACGTATGGCATGTCAGCTTGATATGATGAATCGGGAACCTTGGTTCAGGAGTTTTTCTGCACAAATGGGTATGCCTGGAATCCCTTGTGTTGTTGGTTGGATCCATAAGGCTTAGCTGGCTACATAATAGGAGGACCTCTGAAAAGCTTTAGAAAGTCTTGGATAGTAGGGCGAACCTGCTGCAAACAGTGATCCTGCCTATTCTGATTGTGATGATGCTCTTTGCAAAAAATATGGCTTTGAAACTCTTGCTACTTCGACACCCATACCCTCGCACTCACCATCCCAAGAAGCAGATGCAATAAAATCACAAAAATATCAAATTAACTAGGCAAGTTTCGAAGTTCATATATTTTATTTAAAAAGAATGTTAAATTAATATAAATATAAGCAAGTTTCTAAAATCATATGTTTAATATAAAAAAGATTCTTTAAAATAATAATAATATATAATCAATTATGTAAAATCTTTATTTGTGATAAAAATAATATAAAATATATATGCTACCTAATAATAATATTTATTAGTAAAAAAAGTTTCTAAAACTCATATATTTTTTCTTATAAAAATTCTAAATTAATATTAATATATAAAAATAAATTAGAAACATAATATTCTATTTTAAAAAGATTCTAAATTAATATTAATATATTTTAATAAAATAGAATCATATATATTATAAAATGTCTTATATTTATCATACATATATGTCATACATATTATATAATAATATATTTATATATTATATTACCTATAACAGTTTTTGACGGTTTATTAATAAATGTAAGTGTCAAATTTATGGTTTTGTAAAAATTTACCTTGTCAATGTGTATGGTCCAATAAATTTTTAGCCTATCATATACGACTAAAAAATGGAAAAATGGTCAATACGACCATCAAATTCCAGGCCTGGTTTGACCATTGTGTCTTTATTTGGTATTAGAGATAGAGATATCTTAGTGATGTTCAATGTTTGAGCTTCAAACAATTTATAAGAAAATGGAAAATAAGGTTGTACGAGAGGCATTACAAGATGAGACAGGCTTGATGCTATATCGAGAGGTTTCTATAAACTAGATTGTATGAAGTCCTTCTGTGTAGTAGCTTAGATTTTCATTCTTAAAGTCATTTGTGTGTAAAGAAATCTCCATAAGAAATTGTTGAGATGTTGATGACATGATTTCTATATGCTCTTGTGTAGTATGGATAGAGAAACTAGTGGAGCAAAGATCTAATATTGTATTACATTTGAGCGAGTAAGATATGCCACCATCTTCTCTCCTAGTTGTGTGAAGAGGTAATGGTTTTGATAATAGAAAAAAATTATGCCAAGAAACATTAATGATATTTGGGGGCATAAGCGCTTGAAGCATTACTATTATAGTTGTTATGAAAATGTATTCTTTCTCTTTCCCAAGCATAGGTTGTTCGAAATGGTGAATAATATCATTGATGTTTTATTATTTTCATTGTAATCCTTTTCTATTGGATCATTAAAAATTTGAGGAGATTTTGATCATTTAGCTTAATGGATTGGAGCTACTTGTCCTAAAATAAACATAGCCATATTTGTGGTCCCTATGAAATTTTTTATTCTTCAAGCCTATCTTGTATCACAATTGTGGCTGGGTCTATCTTTAATTTTCTAAACCATTGCGGCCATTCTGGGGCTCTTAGTCCATTTCCATGTCATTTCCTACTGGAGCACTTTACAGGTCTACAAAGATCTGAAGATGTAAAGAGAAAGATTTAATGGACTATGAAAGGAAAAATATTGCATATGGAAGGTAGTTAAAGGTATTTATGTATGGAGGAACTTTGAGACAAACAAATATTAGATAGTTATCTTGTAATATAAGGTGGAAGATATTACTCTTTCAAAGATAATTCTTGTTATATACTAAAGCAGATCATTTTCATTGAGATTCAATGATGCAACCCAATTTAAATCATGAACCAGTATCATAAAGAATACATGAAAACAAAGATGATTTCAAAATTCACAACTCTTCATTATTGATTCAACTATCCTCTCTATCTTACAATAATAAGAAAACACTAATTTAACCAAACTCAAATTACCATTTTTGGCAGATTCTCACAAAATCTATTTTTTTGCCATTTTTGATAATTTTGAAAATAACTCCTAAAAACCTAATTTTTCTCCAAAAGCTTCCCTAAATTAAGATAAAAATAATTGATAACTAATCTTCAAAATTAGAAACATGATTTCAAAGTTATTAAAAAATACAACTTTCTAAAAACTCAAAAATAATACTAAAAGCCAATTTTGGAGGCCTAAACGAGCTTTCTACCTCTTGAAAAGGTGTCAAAGCGGCTCCCTATCAAGCCAAGCTCATCAACCATCTAGATGGTATCTCATGAGGAATCTACCCATAAAATTTCAACCAAAATGGACAACCGAGTCAAAAGTTATGACTATCAGAAGTCCCTGCATCATTTTGTAAGGAAACTCAGGTGCGGAAACAACTTCCTATGCTAATCTCTATAGGAAAGTATTGTGCAAATTATTTTAAATCCTTACAATTTCAGATTTGTTAACTACTTTAACAAAGATATTGCAACCACATACCATGCATATAGAAAAATAGAGAATAACACAATGATATACCCTGGGGAAACCTTTCGGTAAAAACCCCAGCACTCCAAAACCTGCACAATGTATTGATCAAAACTATTGCAACTTGCAATACACTTGCAATGCAAGTTCTTTCAAAAGATTTCAAAACCTTGAAGATAAATCACGGTAGCATAAAACGTTCCAACAATACACTCTCATCACTTCTCTTCGCAACCCTAAAAAATGCTTATATCATGCACTTCACTTTTTAGGGCTACTCCCAAAGATAACCATATTAGGGTTTTACCATTCTCTGAGAAAATAGGAACCCCAAAATAGGAACCCTGAACCCCATGATTGGGGAAGAGTGTACAGTACTCAAATTTATCAGTTGCCATATGTCTTCACCTGTCATTGAATCTTCTTGACATAGCTCTTATGTGTCATAGGAATTCATCATAACCGTTTTAGCCATGATCTCCTTACACACAATTCAAGATGCTGACACATCAACATTATTTGCAAGAAATACATTTTACAAAACAAATAATAAGAATAGGAATTATACAAGGTTGAGACACCTTATTCCTAACACATTTAAGATATTTGTGAGTTGAAGTAGGTTTATAAGGTGTGGAAGGGAGAAATAATGCTCATGGTTTATTTGTATGAAAAGATAAAGATATATTAATTTTTTTTAATTAAAATGGTACATTATTGATTAAATTTGGCAACCCTAGTATGAGCACTTTTTAAAAGTTGATGCTATATCCATAGCCATTAATGATATGTGTCCATTCCTGATTGTTTTCAACGTATCAACATGGTTATTTGTGATATGAATTTAAAGGTTTGAATGCTTTCAAAGAATCAAATGTTTATGCTATGAGAGAGTCTAATGTGGCATCAAATAGATAAAGAATAACAAGATATTCAAGAGGACAACTTAATTTGGATCGCAATGGTGATTGAGCATATTACTTATATCTTTTATCATAATAGGTCTTAGCCAACCTAGTGGAGGATTATTCTTTGTTATCGGTATAAATGAAAGATTAGTTTGTAATTGAGATGATGTATGGAAGAGAGATGAGTTTGTATATGTGTGTTGTGTACTTAAGGCAGAGTTTGTACTTCATTCGAACCGTTTTGGCATAGGAGATGCTATTTGTTAGTTTAGTTGTAATGATCTATATGTCCACCCTGTTGTGTTAAAGATAGATCGGTGAGCCCAACCGAGGGCCAAATATGGGATTGTATTGTGAGAAGTTATCTCTGGGCAACGATCCTGTAGATTGGGTTGTAAGCCTATGGTTGCAAGTGTATCCATTATTCTCTATTTTTCTCTTAATCACACAATAATTTTAACAGAGTCCATTCATCTAGTAGGTTTAACTCCCACTGGGGTTTTCCCTTGACCAGGCTTTCTTGAGAACAAATCTTGGTGTTCTGTGTTATATGTTGTGGATCTTGCATTATTGTTTATCTTTCAGATCTAAGTGGTCAAAGTGGAATTAAAGTAATTAGGTACGTACAATCGATTCAATTTCTCCTCTCACTTGTTCTTTCCTCCTTTTGGGCCTAACACATATATTATGAAGCCCACTAGACAATAATCCACATTGAGATCAACACCAAATCCCAATCTTGTCTCCAAACATAATCTTCTCAGTACATCTAATCTTTAAAATTTTCAGTGCAAACAAAGAAAGATAAAAATAAAAAACAAGAGAAAACTACCAAAAATGATTCTTGAACAAGACACCATCTCAAAATGAGAAGCTAACTTGAGATGATGGAATGTCCTCCATCCTTTGGTGCCACGAACCTCCATAGCCATACAAGGAACTAGTCAACGATTTGCCTTGACAAAATGCTCAACCTCCTATACAAGACATCTACAATTATTTTAATATTTTGGATTGCACTTTCCATGGTACCAATACTAAGATGATAAATCACTTGATTGGTACATCTCTCAAAAGATAGATCAAATTCTTGGCATATTATAATTCTCATAAAACTAGTTTGAATTACATTCACTCTTGCATAAATTACCTTCAAGTTATCACTATACTATAAATGAACGATTGCCATATTGTTGATTACATCATTTGATCCAATAGACATTCTTATCTCATTGTCATGATGTCTTGATAAGCAAATTGTACCAACCTAGGTCCTCATAGACTAAAACAATGCAGACCCCCAAATAATCTATCATGTGGGCCAAGCCATCCAACTAAGGATGCAAATGATGTTCCTTGAGAGTGAACTTTTGAAGCACCCATATGATCCTTTTAGGAAAAATATTTCTCTAATATGATCTTACAAATCATCTACTCCATAATTGAAAAACATTGACAATTTCATTGCTACAAATCTTGTTGTCCATCATATTGAAATAAATCATATACAAGAGAAATATAAATCCCAAAATTGTTTTTAATAGAAATTAGCACAAACCCTTAGAAATGTGTCTCCCATAGCATCAATAATGAGAAACATTTTCATGGCTAGTGCAGCTGACTTAAAAAAATTATGAGACACTTACTAGAAGCTTGAAGATTTCAAAGTCAGGTGATAAAACCAAAGTGCACAAACTCATGGCCTACAAAATGAAGAAAGAGCGACCTAACACATACAACTCGTGACTTGCACAACCCATGCCTTCCAAAAATCTATCTCAAGAACTATTGGATTGTCATTCTAATATGCCAAATCTATGTCTAATAGCATCTTAACTCTATAAAGCACTATATATTGTTTTTGCACTCATATGTACCTTTCTATATCTTTCAAAACCTATTTTCTATAGAAACAAATCACTAACAAAGAAACTCCTCCACATTAATCTCTAATTTTAATATTCCATGAAATGGTTGACATGATTATCATGCATGTTACAGTCAACATAAATATGTGAAGAACACTACTTAATCACTAGATAATCTTTACACCTTGGATTAAGCTCTTCCTATTCACATGGCATCTCATCATGTTCCTCAAACTCTTGGATTAGCGACCTCAATACAATGATCTTCAAGTAAGATTATGATTTTCTAATAATATTCATATTCTTCCTCTTCTAACTTCTTATCTTTTCAATAAATTTTAAATTATATACCTTTTTAATAATCACACATTAATTTTTCATTCTCCTTCTTTACATTTTTCCCCTTGCCATTCCCATTGAAATAAATAATTTATACTCATATTTATACATATGACTGTGATTTTGCTACAATGATTGAGATCTCCTTTGTGATGATTATTTTGGTGGCTTTGTGTCCCTTCCTTCTTTTCTTTGTGGCTTGAGTTCTACTTTTGACTGTGATTCCTCTAGTTAGTTTTAGATTTTCTTCAACAAGTTTCTCTAAGCATTCATTTCGTCTTTAGTGATTATCCCTTGAAGATGGGGAAACCTTTTTTGGTCTTTCTCCTAGGACTATATTGCATCTTGATTACTTTGGTGGCTCAATTGTTATATTTGAGATACTATTACTAGGCATCTACACAAACAAAGCAGTAACTTCATAAACTACAATAACACTTAATTCATTTCTGTTTTCATTGTTTCAATGTACATGTAGAATTTGATACACACATGCAATAAATAGAAACATAGACAACAACACATTAAAAATGCTACATTAATATTCTGAATTCTTTTATTAGACTGAGAATCAATTATATGATGATGCATTTCATAGAGGTTTTCAATATGTTTTGAAAATTAAGCAAAAGCAGGTTTTACATGGACCCAAAACCCAAAGAGTTAAAGATACAAAATAGTCAATAAGCACAGCAGAAAGGAACAACTCAAATAAAAAGGGGAGACAAAGAACACCCCAAACTAATAGCAATGAACCAAATAGGAAGCCAAAAAAAAGAAGACAGCAAAATAAAGTTTTGAATATGTTATTCCAATGCACTCTTTTATTAGACTTGAAAATCAATTACACAATGATATATCTTAATATATAAATTCTCAATACATTTATCTACTCTCACTATAGATTGTTTCAAATATCAATAAAGCTCTTTATAAAACTCACAACTTCTAAACAAATACTTCGCAACTTTTAAAAACTATAATAAAGACTGTAATAAGTTTATTTATTGTTCATATATTTGGCTTACAAAACTTAAAAATATGCATATACGAATAATGTTCATTCATACATGAACTTTGAATGGACTGCATTACTGTCATCATTTTTTGGTAGTGGATGGACAAAAACAATCTATTTAAAAAATACAATACATAATCTTCAACCTTCAATTCTTTGAACATAAAACACTACAAATCCATAAATCTTGAATACTACAATATTCACATGCCCCAATTCATATCACTTGCTCTTCTCCCACTCATAGTCACTTGATCATAACTATATTACAGTTGTCCCAACATATAAAAGTCTTGAAAAATAGTTACCAAAAACAACAACCAACTTACAATTGTACATATTTCTGAAAAAAACCTACTAAACATCCCGAATACTCCATCTACAATTCTGTCTATATCATTTAATTACAGTTCATAATGCTTGTGGGAGAAATTACAATACTCTAATACCTATCACCGAGCGTAATTAGGTCAGTACCTCTTCTAGAAGACCAGAAACAACGCCCTGCAAAACTATTCCGCCCACGAATTTGCCTGATCTAGAGACCATTTCTACAACGCGTTTGCTTCGACTGCGGCGGGAAGTAGTCGAGATACCATGATCAGAAAGCCCATGATAATCCACTTTCGCACAATTCAAGTCCACCCACACCCTGCACGCCGTCTGCTCGCACTGAAACCTCCAACACGAATTGCTCTCATTGCACTCTGCACAGATAAACTTTCTGTTGTTGTCAACCACAAGCTTCAGGCGATGGTTTTTATGGCCGCCATAGCTGAGAATTTTAGGAAGCGCCATACACAGTGGATGGACTCTCACATGGCGAGAAGGGGATTCGAACACGAACCCTCTGAGCACCTCCCCACAGCCGTCACAATGGTGTCTCAGACGCGTTTTAGGGCGAAATTGTAGAGGACAATTACTATAAAAGGGATGAACGTACTTATCAGGAATTGCGGCACAGGCGTCGTGCAGTATAAAGTCGGGACATAAGAGACATTTGTATCCAAAGTTGGCTCCTCTTTCTTTGCAGCCACTGCATGTGTATGGGTCAAGACCTTCATATGAACAGATATTATGTTCATGGCGGCTGCTGTATAGATTACCCTCGTCATTTTGCTGGCTTGAGGTAGATGCCATTACTGTACTGCTCTTCTGTTCCAGGCACAAGTTGAACAGAAAACCCTATCAAATAGAATAAAAGAAACCCAAAGTCAATTTCAGTAAACTTCCAAGGAAGTTCTAGGATGAACTCAAGGAATTTGCTCTTATATTCTTTACTGTTTCTATTTGTCTGGAAATATTTTTAAAAAGGTTGTGAATGGACGTGGACATGGGGAGTAGTTGCAATCTGATTTACATATTTTGGGATGTTCTGTTAACATTCGGCAGATGGAATCTTCAATCTTTTCATGTAGCATCTTCTTTCAAATTTGATATAGAACTTTTCAATTTTAAATAGAAATAGTATACTGAATTCTGATAATTTTTTTGGTTATTTCTGTATGTAATTTTGCTTATAACTATTGTTTTGGTTTGTGGGTAGTAAAAGACTAATATTGGGGATCTCATACATATGCAAGAGTCAAAAGTGGTCATTACAAAGTTTCATCTCAAATATATTTTCTATTGACCTCTAGAGAACCAAAAAGTTTGTCTTATTGGTACCCATAAAGTTCCCATATGAGTGAGCAGCTATTGACTCACTAGATAAATTTTTTAGTGGACTTTCAATTAGTGAAATCCAATGAATGGTATTAATTGTAACTAAGGATAGATCTATTTTGAGAATCTGAAGTGCATATATAATGTTCAATACACTAGCCATTTGATCTCTTCAACTTTTAAAATATATTTTATATATTTGATCACATAACAATAAGAAATAAATATAATTATTCAATATTAAATACATTAATTAAATATATTATTTTCAATAAATAAAAATTGATTATCATTTTTGTTCAACACATTTTAAACATTGATTTGTCATACAATTAAAAAAAATCAAATAGACAATTATAATTTTCATTCTTTTTTTTCTATTTTATATTATAAAAACTTTGAATTTTTAAGACAATGAAGGAGGCAAGGCGGGGTGTCACTAGTCTCCAAGGGACAACTAGACTAGTGTCCAAAGGTCCACTACATGAGTTCAAACAATGCAACCAATAGAAAAATATGCCAAGTTAGAGTTGGACCTCGAACCTACATGAGACGAGTTTGGAAACACAAAAATCTTAAATTTTCATGTAATCATTCATGTTGAGGAATGGGTAAGAACAGGTTGGAGGATGATGGAAAGCAATAGGGGTAACCTCATATGAGAAAAGAAAAGAAGTGAGAAACGAAGTTGGAGGAAATGACATAGTCTCCGATAAAATTTTGGTTTATTTGATTTCTAATTTATTTTGTTTGTTAAGTTTTGTCTCCTATCGCCACATGGTAGGATAGGGAAATGGTGGTGATTAATAGTTATTTGAGGCCATTTTGTGTTCCAGAAAGGTGGATAGTTGGAACGGAAAAGAACTAAATTATTTGGGAGTGATTAATGTTTGAATGGGGAGGAAAAATATGGTGAGTCATACTGGTAAAAGGAGGCATGTTTGAATGAAAAAAAAAAGAAAGGAGGAGGCACGTTTGAGAGGAAAAAAAAAATGCCTAATGCGATGAGGATTAGAAGACCCAAGGGTCTGAACTAGCATGGGTGATATTGCTTGATAAGGAAAACAATAGGACAATGTGAAGAGATATTTGTAGGAGGAAACGTATGAATCATTTGGGAGTAAGAAATGACAGGAAGGTAAGGATTTGAAGATTACTCAGTGAAAGAAAGGGGAAAGGATAGAGTTTGGACCTAATTGAGAAGGGAAGAATGAGAGACAGAATGGGCTTGAAGATAAAGATGGTGAGAAAATAGAATGTGAAATTTGTTTAATGATGAAGGAAGTGTAACAAAAGTGACAGGAGTAGTTTGGGTGGCTAGGCTTACGTCTCCATTGTTGAATGAAGTAATATGTTATGAACTTGTACCATCCTTGTGAAAGATTGAATGAATAAATAATTATTGTTCATTATCTATTATCCAAATTGAATTGGTTGTTGATTTCCTGCATATTGTTGATTCTGATGATTCAGTGTAATTCTTGTTTGCATACATCTGATTATGTGTTAGTTTTCTAAAAAGTGTCATTTTTCTGGGCAAGTTCCTATCATCGTTTTGATAGTAAGCCTGTAGAAGTTTTTCATTGTTTGAAATCATAGCACAAGTGTGCAGGGGCGAGCCAACATTGGGTACTAGAGTATAGATTTTTTGAAAGATATGTGGGTACGATTTGTAATAATATAGAAAGAATGGAAAGACAAACTTGAAGATGATAGTGCAAGATGTAGAAGCATGGATTGCAACCTAGGATAAAAAAAATTATTGCAGGAGAAGAGGAAGAGGTAAAGCTGTTGCGAAATGCTTCATTCTCATTTGACAAAATGAATAATGAGGATAATGAAAGAAAGTAGTAACAACAATTTTTTTTAATAATATTGGGGGTTTTGGTGGGAATGATGGCTGAGCCAAAAGGGTTTTCCAATAAATAGTTTGGTCATGGAGGAAGAAAAGTATGAAAAAAAATAGATTCATATCGGACTGAATGATTTTATTGAAATGGAAAACCCAAATGAGTTCGAAGACATGAAACTATTCAATATTGTTTATATTGAATTTTGTGCAGATAAAGGGGTAATGAGAGTTTGGAGGGAATAGTAAATGATGAATATGATATTAGTCAAGGAAACATGACAGTTGTTCCAGATAAAATGTGGAAGAAGAAAAAGCAAAGAACATAGGGGAACCAAAATTTTGGTTTACTGATCAGATGTGCAAGAGTCCCTTGAGGAGTCTGATGCAGGAGCATCCAACAAATCTGTTCTTACTTATTTTAGTTTCAGGCTTTTAATTAGAACTTTGTTTGGAAATCAAGTTGGGGGCAGAAGCAGTTAAAATATGTGGAGATAAAAACACACACTAGGAGATGATGTTGGAGAGAACGAAAAGATCTTAGCCTCTGAATAGAATGCGTTCGTTGGAAACTGTTGAACAATGGTAACCATCCCTTTTGGAATATGAAAGAGGGATCAAAAGTAATAGTCAAAGGGGGGAAGTGAATGGGTAGCCTAACCAAAAAGAATGTGGCAAAGGATGTAATGAGAAGAGCCACGATAGTAGAAGTGTGGAGAAGAAATCGTTTGTAAGGAGTGTAACTAACGTGTAGTTGCAGAGCTAGCGACACCTAGGAAGCAACACAAACCACTAAAAAGGGGAGATTCGAACTGCTAAAAGGGGGAAGAGGCCCGTGGAATAGATAGAGGGTTCTTGGATCTAGCCAAGAAGGTGAATAGAGTCTAAATGATTGAAAAAGCATAAATATGAAGGGCAACGTAAGAGTAACTGTTGGAGCACAAGGATCTAGTGTGAATGCTTAAGAGCCTATTCGTCGAGTAAAAGAAAGAATGTAGATGAAACCCTTAGTTGACAAGTACTGAAGAGCAAGCCAAATTAGTGGAGGATAATCAGGTTAGTCAAGGGGAAATTAGAATTCCCTAAAGATTGATTGACTAATGTAACTTATTCTACAGAATAATTGAAACATCAAATTCTTAATGTTTGATTTGTGGTTGGTTTGGGATTATCAATTGTAACAGGATGAAACGTAACTGTTAGTTGTTAGTTTTAATGCTTTGTTTATTTACTGGTTTACTTGAAGTTTTTGTTGCTTAGAATATGCTGTTTTAGAAATGTTTATTTGTTGTTAAGTTTATGTCTCCATTATGACATTAAGTCTGTAAAAATCTATAATTATTTGAGATCATAGATTATGTGCGACGATGTGTGCCATTATGTGCTTTTAGAATGTAGATGTGTGTAATAGTTGCAATCAAAATCAACATTTTTTCATCTATTTACCTCTTCAATAGGCTGCTGCCCTAATTGTCGTTCATTCTTGACTTCGCTTGGTATGGGGAGTCACGCTAGCAAAAGGAGGCATGTTTGAAAGAAAAACATAGTATGCAGAATGTAAAAGGGATTAGAAGACAGAAGGATCTGCCTAGCATGGGTGATATTGGTTGATAAGGAAAACAATAGGACCGTGTGTTCGGATTAAAGAGTGTAGCTATTGACAAGGAAGTTATTACAGCAAAATAAGAAGAGATAAAATTGTTAGACTATGTTTTGTTTTCATTGGAAGCTAGAATAGATGTTTCAAGTCTGACAAGGTGTTAGGCTAATTGTTGTAAGTTGTACTATTAAGAACCAATTTTTATATCTTGAAAATCATAATTTTAGATTTTTTTTTCATTTTTTATAATATCTATAGATGAATTTCAAGTTTCATATTCTTATATAATATCAATTTACACAATGTGAAAGTAATTATAGAAAGTTACAATTTTTATATAAAAAATATAAAAATATTTATTAATAAATATATTCATAAGGACTAGGGTCTTGACTCAATTGAAAAAAAAAATCATAAAAACTACATAAATAAAAACTCGTATATTAATATAAAACTTTACCTTAAAATATTTCATTTTTAAATATATACACTACATTGGATAAGCACAATTCCCTTTCAAACAAGATGACCTCCACTAAATGGTCATCAAGATTACATTTTAAATTTGGTGGGGAAGGTCTTCACCTAATCTTTACCTTTATATATTGCGGTTGGAGGAGACAAGCTGAAATAAAATAAGACATGGAGTAATTGATTCCCATTGTTTCATTTCCAAGAGCCTTCCTAAATGAATTAACTAAATTTTATGCTTGGCGTGGAGTGAAATGAAGGATTAGTTTAGTGGGAGTTCTAATTTGTGAGTCAACACTACAAAGTGTTTAATATTCAGTAGCAGAAATTTCAGCGCAGCATCCAGTAAACTTCATGGTCGAATGACCTATTGACTAGAAAAGTAGAACCAAGCCAACTCGTACGAATTGGAGTAAGAAAATGAAATAAATATAGTACTGGGTTTAAAGAACAGTCTATACAGATTAGCGTAATGGAATCCTATCCTACGATTGTCTCCAACTGTAATCCTCGCCATAATCATCAGCTTACCCTGTGTGAAGGTCTTTCTCCATTCAAATGCAATGGATGCAGAGAATATGGGGCCAATATTGGCTATTGCTGCACCTCCTGCCAAAAATTCATACTCCACCAGGTGTGTGGAGCTTATCCAGACATTTATGTTCATCCTTTTTATCCAGCCCAGGAGTTTAAATTCCGCAAGAAGACCTGTTTTAGACATGGGTGTGATGCCTGTGGGGAGACACTAAAAGGATTTGTGTATGAATCGCCTAGGTCAAATTCATTGAGGCCTTTACGGCTTCATCCTCTGTGTATTGCGCTGCCTACTACTCTCAACTATGGCGGCCATGAAGAACATCCTATGCAGCTTATAAAGGAGACAGGTGGAACATTCAGTTGCAGCAGATGCAACGAGAACAAATCTGGATGGAGTTACAGGTGTGATGAAATGGCTTGCAGGCTTCGAGTGGATTTGATGTGTGTGAAGGTCGATATTAATGGTCTTCCAGAGCATGGTATTGCAAGCATGAAAGATGACCGTTGGCTTTTTGGCAACTGCTGCTGCACTTAACCTAGATACACATTTTAATGGCTTCAGTTTGGTGATCCAAATGATGATAACTTTGCCTATTACAGTTAGCAGGACTGTTGTGACGTTGCTTCTGTTGTTTTGTTTTCAACATTTGTAATTTAAGGAGGGAGCTTTGTGGGTTCTATGGTATAGTGACGTCTTCTTTGCAAGCATGGCTTTTATTATTCACTGCTATAATGGTATGTCTGTAATAGCAAGAATCATTGTACTGTATATGATGGTAAAATAAGTAATCTGGCGAAATCCTCTTATTGTAACGGGATTACTGGTGAATAATTTGTTATTAAAATCCGCCACTACTTGATTTAGTCCTCCTTGACGCTCACCAACTAATGGATTAATGCAAACTTAGGGTTGTTACCATCTTTATACTATGATTTCAAAATTCTCAAGAATTTTTTAAAGACTGAATTTACCACATAAAAGTTATATCTTTTAAAAAAAAAAAAATTGACTAAGGAGTCAGTCAACAAGTCAAAGGTTGAATGCAAAAGTCGATAAGATATAAAAAGATTCCCTATAATATAGGAATAAAAGAAGTACAAATATGACCAAAACTGTCAAAAGAATGAGGAATACCTTTGTTTCCAAGACAAGTAGAATGTCGACCATTTGTCGAATGTCCTAACATAATCACAATAAGAGATGTTACATCGACTCAATATAAAAGTTCCGACCAACTTGTCTAAATAACAACTAAAAAAGATATCGACGAACTTGTCGAATCAAATCAATGTATGACAAGATTAGATCAAATATGAACTTCCATATTAATGAAAAAAGTAAACAAGAAAATTACCAATACCACTAGGACAAATACAAAGGAGCATAAGAAATATAAAGAAAGTCCTTCTCGAAAGAATATACAACCACTTGTTCACACAAATCATCAAGGGCAAGATTATTATGGGAGTTCTTTTCCACCCTACCACGAAGCATTAATGCTTCCTCATAATCTTTCCTTACACGAAGGATACCCAGCTCAACTAGAAGTAGTCTAAACAACCAAAACTGAAATGAAGTAATGAAATTTGTGAAGTAGAATTTTTTCATCTCTTGAACATAAAATTAATGATGTCATTTCATAAAAATGATCCTTTTCTCTTATTAAAATAAAAATAGTCCAAGAGGCAAGAATATCATGAGCTCTTCTCATAAGGCATTGTGTAAAAAAGATGTGTTCCAAACTAAGAGAAACATCAATTCTTTCTATTTAGTATAAAGACATAGAATAGTATTCTATTTCAACATATAAATGTAAAATGTTGAAAACTACAACAAATGGACTGCATAATGCAATCATACTTTTCTTAATGTAGTCTAGAGTTCTTAATACATGTCATGTCCATCATAAAACAACTATATTTATGAATATGAGGTGATTAATAAGGAATCAAACATCTCTTTATAAACCTTTTTACTCTTATCATTAGCACATCCCATTGTTCACAATGTATCATGATCTCTTTTTCCTACTAAAATTGCACAATATAAGGAAATAACAAATGTTGAATGCCAAATACAATGAAGGGGGGAGAAAACACAAAACTTCCCTAGTTAGCATAAATCAATGCCAATAAAAGTGATGTTTTTGATTAAGTAAAATAGGTTTTACAGGGACCCTAAAACCCACAACAGTTTAAAGTCTAAAGAAATTCATGAGAACCGAGCATAGAAAAATAGAACAAAGTAGCTAGGACAGGCCACCACATGGCCGAACAAGAAAAAATAGATAAAATAAAGCATGGCCAAAAGAAAGAGCACCAAGACCAGTTATGCCAAGCTCCTGAGCATGACAGTTGCATTGCTTTCAAGGGCCTCCATCAGTTGAACAATGTCTTTAACATTCTGCACTTGGGAACCTTGTGGATCAATTTTCTCCCTATTCTTCCTGGTTCTGGCCTTGGTTCTTTTACCTGGTCCTTCAGTCAGCTCTTTGTCCTCCTTCATAGTCCTCTGATCGGTCTTGGGGTCCATTTTTTCTTCCATCTTTTTAATCAATAGCTTAAGGTTCTTGTTGGACGTTTTAAGAATGTTAAAATTTTGCTCTGCCACTCCCTTGAGGGTTTTTTCTAGACTTATCATCTTGGATTCCATGTTCATGACCCTAGTTTCTAGACTTGGCTTAATCTCTTTGGTCTCATCCTTGTTGTCCAAGCCCTGAATTTTTTCCTTGATGTCCTCGATCTCGTGGTAGAGCCATTTGAAAGATCGAAACTGAACCAGCATACTATTTTTAGTGTTGTTGAGAAAATCCATATCCATCTCCCTGGCTTTATCACTGAGCACAACCAGTGCAAGGTCTATCAATTCTTCCTTATGGAATTTTCCTTCATTGTCCTCCATAATCTGAGGATAGACGGCTTCCCTTATAATTCCCATGTGCACAGTGTTGATATTAAATTTCTCCAGACCTTTTTACCCCTCCCGGTGTCCTGACTATTATACTCCCCCCTTGAGGCTTCTTCAATCTCATCAATCCTCATGGGTGATTGGTTAGTGCCTTGCTCATCTTTATCTTCAGTCACGGGGGCTTGGTTATTAGTGTTAGTGCTTGGGGACTGAGGAGGAAGGGTTTTATCCTCACTGATAGTGAGATCGACTGACAAGTGGCCAGAAAGGTCCTACATTGGTTTGGGGGTGTCCTCCTTGTCCTATTCTTGCATAACAACGGCATCCAAAATGGGGTTTCCCACATCTTCTTCCAAATCCATTTCTTCCTCCTTTTCTTTATACTTTTCCTCCAAGTTAGCCTTCTTCCTATCCTATTTTTTGGAAGGTAATTCCTTCTTGATTAATTTCAGGGGACGTTTCTTGGATGGGGAGCCCTTGCTCTATTTTTTGAAATCAACTTCCTCACTATCATCTGAAGGAACACCCAGAGAAGAGCCCGAAGGAACATAATCCGAACCAGAGTACTCACTGATAGCTTTGTTGTCCCCAATTTCCTTACCCATGATTTGGGTTTTAAAGAATTTGAATAACAAAAGGATTAATCCTTCATGCAGAGCAGGATTAGCAATTTTCTTATCTCTAAAATCA
Organism: Chamaecyparis obtusa; assembly: GCA_027943335.1. NCBI lineage: Eukaryota > Viridiplantae > Streptophyta > Pinopsida > Cupressales > Cupressaceae > Chamaecyparis > Chamaecyparis obtusa. The sequence continues at coordinate 1,497,212 of BSBK01006905.1, forward strand.
GTAATATTCTTGTTCATTGAAAAAAAGAGATAATACGGAATGGAAATCTTGAACCCATGCTTAAAATGATTAAGCAAGACGAAATGATAAGTGCGGATTCTGTCAAACCTGATATCCAGGGTAATGTAGTAGATGAGGGCCTTCAAAACATATTTCTAGAGCATCTTCAAACTCTCAGGAAGGTAGTAGGTGCCCGCTTTGACAATGGCATTCATCTCATTGTCATCCCTCGCGAATTTTTTGATAGCCATGTTAGAAAGTTTTTGGTCTTTGTAGAATTTTTCCTCAATGGTAGGAATGCCAGTGTCCATAGATATAACCTCCTCCATGACTATGAATGACTTGCCGTTAATCTCCACCGTCCCATCTTTCCAGGTTTTGACAAAGATTTTGGTGATGTCCTTCCTACACCCATGGAGTCATTCAATAAAAGTGGTAACATCCCCTTTCTGTAAGGCATTCTGGATTTTTGTTCACTTCTTCCATTTCTCATTGTTGCCCTCTGGCTCCCTTCTTAACCTCTCCCCAACCATGACTTTCATCATAGATCTGGTAAACTTCTGGTCTTGCCGAAAATTTCTACTTTCCTTCTTTCTTACTTCAACAATGCTCTTTCTAAAAGTAGGTTTTTTGAAATGAATACAAGATATGGGGAAGGGGGCCCTTAAAGCGTGTGGAGGCAATGTGTTATTAAAACTCATGCAACTCCACCACAACTTGCAATGAGTGAAATAACTTCTCCTAATAAGCTTGTTGCACTAATAATTATTATTGGGTAAAGCCGCGGTACTTTGACGATCACCTCCATCCAGAGAATCCAGCTTGACTTTATGGAAAGTTTCATCATTGTGCCTTAAGTAGTAAGTTTCCTTGTTGGAAGCTAGTAAAGCGATCCAATCAGCATCTTGGTTGGCAACAGTGATAAGCATGTGAATATAGAGGTCAGCCTCCAAGAAATAGGTCCAAGTGGTGCAAAAAGTGATGACTAAAACAAGATCGAAGCCACATCTGCTAAGCTAGCCGAGGGAGAACCATTAGTTGTTGCTTCATTGAGAATCATTCATGGCTATCACTATCTTTTTAATTTCTATAGAACATAAATTTCTTCTTCTGACAATCAGCTTGAGTGAGCTAATGAGCTCACTGGGATCCTTTGAAGTGACTAACATCTCTTGTTGGGAGTACAGGAAGCCTGGATGGTTTTTTAGGTTCCATCCACAATGTTTCTACTTGCTTCCTCTTGCCTTATTTGAATTTCTTTCTTTCTACCTAGGGATTTGAGTTTTGCCCCAACATCGGCTTTATTTTTGCTTCTTGTAGTTGCAGGAGAAACTGGGGAGGGAACTCTGCTTTTGGATCTCTTTTTGCTTTGAACCTTTGTCCATCCCTCTTTTTCCTCTTTGTATTTAGCAAAGAGATCCTCCATCTTGGTGAGATGTTTTGGAGAGATAGAGAACAAAAGAAAATCCATTTGTTGGACTTTGCTAGAGTCCTATGTGTCAGGGTGGTTGCATGAGTCTGGGAGGCCACCGAGTTTACCCATAGCTGGGCTTGAATAGAATTCTTTCATAGGGGATTCTAAGGAATCTAGGATGAAGGAGGCAAAGGTAGAACCTAGGCACAAATCACCCCCTTCCCCCTGACCAATGTCATGGGTGTCGTCAATGGAGTCATGCAGAATATTGACTTCCAAGTCTATGCCTTCAAACTGGGGAGACACCTTTCTAAGAGATGAACTCTCTTGACCAGGTTTGGTTTTCTCCTTTGGTTCCCCAATGTGAGGGTTTTGCATGTCTTCTGGTGAGTTTGAAATCACCTGATTTTCCTCTAGCTTATCCTTTTTTTTCCATACTCTGTGATTCGATACCTCAGATTCAGGATGAGGATTGACAGTCTTCCTTGGAAGGTGTTCCAAATTGTTACCAGACTTGATCTTTTTAATAGCTAAAGCTTTCCTTTCTTTTTCCAAGTTCATGCGCACTAGACACAATTTGGCTTTATGTCCCACTTTCTTGCAGTGGAAGCACGCAAAAGGGATACTTTCATAATCCAACTTTTGCAGATGTTTTCCCAATTTAGATTGGAGAACAATGTTTTTTGGCATATCTTGACCCTCTTCCACCCCAATGCAGATCCTAGCATAGGTGAGATGACTTTTAGCCATAGTCACAGGGTCAATCAAGAGCAGAGTACTAAAGGATCTGGCAATACCATCAAAGACGTCCTCTACCCAGAATTCCAAAGGGAGTTTTGGGAGTCGAACCCTCACCGGGGCCTGAACGAAGAAAGAATCATTGAGATCTAACTTTGGGGTCCATTTTTGCACCACAAGGGTAGCCTTGCCTATTGACTAGGTGTCTGCATAGAGGATTCTGTCTAGGTCTTCTTTGTAAGAAAACTCGAAAGAGAGAAATCCCTTCACCATGGCCGTGACGAGGACTTGCCCCTTAAGCTCCCATTTCTTTTTTGCAAAGATTCTCAGTATGTCTATGTTGGGTCTAGACCCCACAAATTTTCCTACAAGAGTGTGGTCCATTGAGGTGATATTTTGATCCACCAACTCATCAGGAATTTCAAGAATAAAATTTCCTTTCTCTTTATCAGAAAGATCCTTTATAGAAGGGAAGGAAGACTTGCCTGAAGGTTGAATGCCAAAAAGGGTTGACCATCGGCGATGAGAGGCTTTAATGCTCTGATCCATTGTCTAAGTCCTTGGGGCTGAGGGGGAAGAGGAGGGGTTTCCTTCTCCCACCCCGACCACCTTACCGAGGTCTTTCTGCTTAACTCTTGGGTCCCCTTTCGTGTTCTCTTCGTTCTTCACTCCTTGATCTACAATGACGCCATTACTAGCAGCACGCTCAACCTGCAACCCTGGATTCCCACCCACATTCGAATTCAAAAATAAACTTCCCCCCACTCACCTATTGTCACCCATTGTCACCATCACCAATAAAAGTATGTTAACAAGACGATGAGTGTGGAAAACAATGGTAAGCACTATGATGCTTCCTTAACTTTTATGAACAACACAGATCATAGGGTGGCGGAGAGAAAAATTACTTAGCTAACCAAGAATATTAAAAATCATATGCGAAATAAAAACTTTGGCCAAAGTATCTTTATAAATCAGTTTCATTGTCAGGTAATACATAAAAATTACCCTTCTCTATCCATTCCGCATCAGGCATCAATTCTATATCATAAGGATAATAAAAAATAACACTCTCACTGTTACACTTGTATTATTATTTTCTCTTATGGCTGATTATTTTGTCGAGGTAAAAGTCTTAGTTGAACTTGAACTTGAACCTTTTCAAGTTCAAGTTCAAGTTCAAGTTCAAGTTCAAGTTCTGTCAGAGGTCATAAAAAGGTCGCAGTCTTTATGCTGTTAGTCTTTCAGTCAGTAATATGTGAAAGTTGAACTTGAACCTTGAACCTTCCTAAGTTCAAGTTCAAGTTAGAGGCCTTGTGTGAAATATTTTACAATTCACAAAGTTCGGCAGTCTGAAATCATGAATTTCTTGATGAAAAAATGTGTCTTAGTGTGGGGGATATAACTTTGTGCTCCACCGTTGGATTTTTTTGATTTTTAGATATGTTGTGAGAAATATAATTTTATAAATCCTCACTGAAGGGATTTTTAAATTTGTATCGATTTTGAAAGATAAAAATAACAGAATACAGGTGTGTAAAAATACATGTTTCCAGATTTTTTTGATGACAGAAAAATCAGTCTCGGTGCGGGGCCAGTAACTCTCAGCTCAACCGTTGGATCTTTTTAAATTTTGGATATGTTTTCCAAAATCAAGCTTTTTAAATCCTCACCAGAGAGATCAGGGAACTAGTTTTTGGTTCAAAAATTATGAAGGTTAATGTATGAGTCTATATGGAAATCCAACAACTATCTAATTTGCAAAAGAATTTCTTCAACAAAATGAAGGAGTTATTGAGGCCATGCCACATGTCAAGAAATATGAATGTCAGCCTAGATGTTTAATTAAATATCATTTAAAAATGCTGAAGCTATCAAATTAATGTTTGGTTTTCATAACTGAATATTATAAGGAAATTTATTAAAGTTTTATTAAAACTTTAGAGAGTTTTCAGTTTTCAAGAATCAGTTATTTAAAACTAAAAGTTACGGGAAAGTGGAGAGATTCTCCATATTTTTCTTTAAAAGAGGGAATCAGTGATGGAGAGGGGGTTCTCTTTTCTTCTTTTCCCTGAGTCCTTTTGGCTGCAAGGGAGGAAGGAGAATACATTTTTCTAGATTTATTGTAACAGAGAGAGTGGGGAATTAGTTTATTTTTTTGCAACTTGATTGTAGTGGCAGGGACAAGATGATTCTGTAGTTATTTTATTATGTTTTCTTAAAAGAAAGAGGAATATTTGCATGTCAGATCTTGAGGTCTGAATATTTATTTTTTTGATTGAAATCAATTATATAGTTGTTTCTTTCTAATTCTAGGATACAGTCTTGCAGTATTATGTCAAGAATGTGCATGTTTGTAAACCAGTTCATTGACAAATTTGTAATTTGCAGAACAAGTCATGTAATTCTCTCAATTTTCTTTGTAATGTGAAAGACTTGGTAGATAGTCCTGTGGTTGTTTGTTGGTTTTTCTCTCATTACCAACTTGTAAATCTTATAATCACATTCATCTCGTAGTGATGGGTGAATGTTGGAAAGCCTTTGTGTCTTCTGGTAAAAGGCATAACTAGTTATTTAATTTATTGAATATCATTGAAGAAGGAGTTGTAACTCACAATTCAGAGGAAAGCTATCAATCTCATGATAGCCTTTCCAACTGTTAGTGTAGTTTGTCTTCTAAATCTAGCCATCTAAGAGTCAGTTGTGAAGGCATTTCAGTGAAGACAAATCTGTTTACTAACAATTTTTGGCGACTCTGCTGGGGACTCGGAAACAAAGATCAGTGGCTTACATTTGGTTCCTCATTCTCTAGGAAAGAGTCTTTTAATTCTGAAAGTTCACTTGAAAAGGTAGATTCCAAAACATACAAAGAGAAAGATGATGATTCAGCTGAGATAGATGCAAATTTTAATGATGATGATATTGTCAAAGTATTGCAACCCCAATCATCATCAGCCTACTTAGGTGGTGATTCTTTAAATGAGGCAGGCATTATTGAAAGGTTCCTATAAAAAATCAAGCAAGAAGATATTGAAGATAAAGATTCAGATATTAATTTTTCGGATGCGTTTATCTTGGACAGAGCATTTTCAAATTTAGTGGCAGCAAGGCATGATGAAGTTATTCTAGTCCATGTTGACCCTATGCTGGATGAAGTCCATTATTATTTTGAAAGTATTTTAATTGCTAAAAATTATTTCAAAGATTGGGGTCCCATGAGTGTTGATGAGGTAAATGATCTAACCTTTTCTTTGGGAAAAGATGAGCCTTATTTTTTCAGCCATGGATTGGAAATGACCTTGAGAGTTTCTTGCTAAAAGCTCAAGAGAAATATGAAAGCTATGATGAACTATGGCTCTTTGGACATGGTAGCTGGTCCACAAGATCTCTGCACATAATTAGTTTGGTTTGCAGCAATGAAGAATTTTCAAAATGGAGGTGGTATTGGGGTCTTTCATTCAAATACAACCCTTTTGTTGTGGAAAGTCTCATTCTTTTTGCAGCTGGTGAACAGCTTTTTGTAAGTCTTTCTTGGTTCTAGTTTCTATGGTGAGGTCTTATCACCTATATATATTTGTAAATAACTCATTTTCCTTGAGTTTTGTTGTGCTTAGTTTAGCTGGCCTTGGTTTAAGCTTTAGTTCTTGGTCTGGTTTGGTTAGTTCTTTGCTGCTGTTTAGTTTTAGCTTGCTGGTAGTTTTGGTGTTTTGGTTTGTTTTCCTCTCTAGAAGAAGTTCCACATCCTCTATAATATAATGACTCTATGGCCCAATGGATAAGGCACTGACCTCATACTAGAGATTGTTGGATTCTTCATGTCCCTCCCAATGCACATCCCTAGTCAGAGCCAGTTGTTACACTTGTATTATTCTTTTCTCTCATGGCCAATTATTTTGTCTAGGTAAAAGTCTTAGTTGAACTTGAACTTGAACCTTTTCAAGTTCAAGTTCTCTCAAAGGTCATAAAAAGGTCATAGTCTTTATGTTGTTGGTGTTTCAGTTGGTAATATGTGAGAGTTGAACTTGAACCTTGAAACTTCCTAAGTTCAAGTTCACGTTCAAGTTCAAGTTCAAGTTCAAGTTCAAGTTCAAGTTGGAGGCCTGGTGTGAAATATTTTACAATTCACAAAGTTCAGCAGTCTAAAATCATGAATTTCCTAATGAAAAAATGGTTCTCAGTGCGGGGGCCATAACTTTTTGCTCCATCGTTGGATTTTTCTAATTTTCAGATATATTGTGAGAAATATAATTTTCTAAATCCTCACTGGAGGGATTTTTAAATATGTATCGGGTTTGAAAGATACAAATAACATAATACAAATGTGTAAAAATACATGTTTCCAGATTTTTTTGATGACATAAAAATCAATCTCAGTGCGGGGCCAATAACTCTCATCTCTTGGATCTTTCTAAATTTTGGATATGTTTTCCAAAATCAAGTTTTCTAAATCCTCACTAGAGAGATCAGGAAAATATTTTCTGGTTCGAAAGTTATGAAGGTTAATGTATGGGTCTATATGGAAATCTAGCAACTATCTAATTTGTAGAACAATTTCTTCAACAAAATGAAGGAGTTATTGAGGCCATGCCACATGTCAAGAAATATGAATGCCAACTAATATGTTTAATTAAATATCATTTAAAAATGTTGGAGATATCAAATTAATGTTTGGTTTTCATAACCGAATATTATAAGGAAATTTATTAAAGTTTTATTAAAACTTTAGAAAGTTTTCAATTTTCAAGAATCAGTTATTTAAAATTGAAAGTTATGGGAAAATGGAGAGATTCTCCAAATTTTTCTTTAAAAGAGGGAATCATTGATGGAGAGGGGGTTCTCTTTTCTTCTTTTCTGTGATTCCTTTTGGCTGCAAGGGGGGAAGGAGAATACATTTTTCTAGATTTATTATAACAGAGAGAGTGGGGAATTAGTTTATTTTTCTACAACTTGATTGTACTGGCATGGACAAGATGATTTTGTAGTTATTTTGTTATGTTTTCTTGAAATAAAGAGGAATATTTGCATGTTAGATCTTGAGGTTTGAATATTTATTTTTCTGATTGAAATCAATTATATAGTTGTTTCTTTCTGATTCTGGGATACAGTCTTGCAGTATTATGTCAAGAATGTGCATGTTTGTAAACCAATTGATTGACAAATTTGTAATTTGCAAAATAAGTCATGTAATTCTCTCAATTTTCTTTGTAATGTGAAAGACTTGGTAGATAGTCATGTGGCTGTTTGCTAGTTTTTCTCTCATTACCAACTTGTAAATCTTATAATCGCATTCATCTCATAGTGATGGGTGACTGTTAGAAAGCCTTTGTGTCTTCTGGTAAAAGGCATAACTAGTTATTTAATTTATTGAATATCATTGAAGAGGGAGTTGTACCTCACAATTCAGAGGAAAGCTATCAATCTCATGATAGCCTTTCCAAATGTTAGTGTAGTTTGTATTCTAAATATGGGCATCTAAGAGTCAGTTGTGAAGGCATTTCAGTGAAGACAAATCTGTTTACTAACACTCACAATGATAAATTCTATTTTTCTCTTATTTGTTAAGTTCTTCTTCACGAAATAGTTCTAACATAAATGAATAGTATAGATATCATATGGTTTGAAACTTACTTTAATGAACTTTAAAGAGAAATATGATTACAAGACTTTTATATAACTTGGATTGAAATTTAGGAAATGATGGATATAGTTTGCTAGGACGGGAAAAGAAGGGTACATATTTGATTTTCCAAATTACTTAACTCTATAACTTATTTTCCTTTTTAACGAGTCATTTCTTTGTCAAGGTAATGTAATCCTCAATTTTTTTTTCTTAAACATACAATAGTAGAATGTCAGTGTATTGATTCAAGTAAACATATCTCTATTAGAAATAAATACTTCTACGATAAATATGGTTAGAATGCTCTAATAAAATAATTAAATTACTATGATGGTCTTTATAGTGTCGGTGGTCTTATATCTGTGAGGAGGAGGAGACTAGTTCTTATATTTAATCAAAGATCTCCATCAATATAGCAAATACTTAGAGATGGAGCTTCTTATGATCGAGTAAGTTCTTGTGAGTAGGGCACTCTCAAGCTCTAGTTTGTACTAGGGCCATTGCATCTTTATTGTCCATAGAATACAGTCTGATCTCTTTTAGGTTCTTTCTGACATTCCATCCTTCTGAAGTAATGATGTGAGACAAGTAAGTGTTAAAGAAAACTATGAGAGAGTAGGGAGCCCATGCTCAACCAAGCTAAATTATTCCAATTCCTCCAATGCTACTACTCATAATGGAGAAACCTAAGTGACAACCATAACTATGAATTTCATTTTTGAAGCAACTGATCAAAGGAAAAGAATTATACCGGTAAAATTTTGATACACAAAATGAGTTGCCAGATTTTCCTTTATTTTAATTTTATTTTTAGATTCAGACCTATGTTTGCCATCCTAAAAGAAATCTCCAATTTTAGAAATAAAAAGAGATGGTTTGTTTCATCCGAAGTCAAGACTGGAGTTTGTCTCACCTAGAGAAAGATGAAAAGATAAATCAAGGCACTTCATGTTTTCAGAATACAAGCATACCACACGCGCAGGAGGGAAGTATTATCTATTGGTGTACTAAGTTTTATTTGAAAATAAAATTTTCCAAAATTGAATTGGGCATAGCTTGTTTTGTATCAACTTTGGCTAATACAGTCAATAACTAGTGATACTACAAGTTATGAAAACATTCTACATAAAAACATGATGTGTTGAATTAAATTCTTTTTCATTGATATCATAGGTAAACACATAACAACTGCAAATTTTAAAGAATTTATTTCAATTACGGTTCAAAAATAAACTAATTTCCTACACTATTAGATAGAAAGGAACCTGGAGATTGGTAGAGAAGTTTCCTTGATAAACACCTAGCATGCGTGCTCCTTTCTTCCTCCTATTTGAATTCTTTCCTTTCTTTCTTAGAGCGCTGCTATTATTTCTTTTGTGCATGTCTAGTTTTGAACTTCTAAATTTTTCAATCCATACTTTCCCCTCTCTTTTCTTCGTCTTCTCCCTTGCCTTGTTACTACGCAGTTCTCCCCCTTTCTTGCTAATGTGTATTTCCCAATACTCTCGCCCCCCTCTCTTTTACAATCATGCACCCTTTTCCCCCAATGTGCACCTCCTTTAATTTCCTTCTCTCTACATTTTTAGACCTACTTAATAGTTGATAACCCCCTAACAATCCTCCGCATGTCCTCCTTTCAATGCCTTTAGGATAAGTCTTTCTACATTTTTCTTCTCCTCTCTCCCTTAAGCTGTGTTTTATCTACTTAACCATTACTCTCTTTAACTCCTCTGTCATCCTTCTCCCCCTTCATTATTGCCTCAAAATACTAAACTCTAGTCATTCCTCACATCTGGCATTAGGGTCCCCTATTCAGCGCTTCTATCTCCCCTTATTTACTGTTACATGGAGAGTTTTAAAGCCCAAAATAGCATTACAATAATGTTTAATAAATATCACTAATAGTTAACTCTCTGTCCATCTTGTTTGATTAGAGAGATAGTTGAATGGAAGAGGTTACTACGCATTAAGAGGCAACTATATCATTGACCTGTTCATATTTATAAACCAAAAATGCTCCAACTTAAACTTAAATTCATTTAAAAATAACAACCAATCATTTCTTTTAAAATGGAATCACAAAATATAAAACTAATTTATGGTAACCAATAGATTCCATTATATAAAACAAATATTAAATATTTAAAACAAACAAACACTACAAGAACTTCTATATATTTTTTAACTCTACAAACACATAATTACGTATTTCTCACAAACACAAATTTAATATAAACCAATTCATATCATTAATTTTTTTTATAAAAGAAAAAATAATATTTACCTGGTGTGTGCATTTAACCATTTAATTCTGAACTCATCCTTACCGAGGAGCTAGGCTCCCCTACCTCGACCATACCGCCCATCTTCAAATCCTGTCCACAAATAGAACACTCAAAATTTTCAATCAATAGGTTAGATCCCAAATTCAATAATCAAAACAACTTGAAAAATATTCATCATGAGTATTTTAATCATATCAAATAAAAATGATATTTTATAACATTTTATCCGTTCTAGCATGATAATCTTTACTCACATTTAATTTATCATCCTAACAAAAATAGAAATTCATACACATATTTTTATTTATCAAATAAAACATATATTGAAAAGCTTAATAAATTGACTTAGGTCATCTACAAACGACAAAGTCAAAAGTCAACAAAAGTTGCAAATTATTTAAAATAGTCTTATTGTTTGAAAAATCGGTTATGACATCCTTCCCCTCTAAGAGAAACTTCTAAATCATGAGGTGCATGGTTAACCTCGTACTGCTTTAGCTTTCGTGACTCGTAAGCCAATACTTTACCATTTTGCATAAGTACACCTCCTAAACCCTCACCTAAAGCATTAGTGATAACAGTAAAATGGTTGTTAGGATCTGGTATAACTACGATGGGAGTGGATGTGAGTTTTTATTTTAGTGACTAGAATGCTTATTCAAAAACCTCTGTCCACTCATACCTCTTTCCTTTCTTGTGAAGGGATGTAATAGGTGCCGCAATTTTGGAGAATCTGATGAAGGGTGCTCCCCTTAATACCACAAACACATAACAGAAATAGAGAAACAACAACAATATGCAAGAACAGAAAATTGGCTTCTTATTATCTCCACAAATGTGGAATTACAAACTTTCAGAATTACAATATGCAAAGCCACATGGGCATTCCCTTACAATATTCTGTAGGACAAAGCCTCGAATCAATACCCAGATCTACTACCCAGAACTATTCTGAACTGCCTAAGACAATAATACAGCCTTCCTTATATAGGCAATTTTCCACCTCCTGGGAAGGTTCCAGAATTTTAGCCAATAAGGCAGACCAAACTTAGAATTATTTTTTTTATTTTACATTTCATTACATCACAGTCGGCTCAAAATAAATTTTGAAACCCGAACAGAAATTTTGAAGAAAAATCATTTTCCGCCATTTCAGGTGACCCAACTTCCGAAGACCATAAGTCATCACCAGTTGGCCCGATTGACTATTGTAACCCCATTTCAGAAAGGGGGCGAGGAGCTCTACAACACTTGAATTAAGCAAGCTTCATTCAGCCCAAAATTCGACCTCATCCGGGGCCTCTAAAGCCTTCAAAACTGAGTTCGAAGTTTCTGTACCCTGCTGCCAATACCGAAAATCTTCAATATCTTCCAATATACACTTGATCTGGCAATGAAACTTTACTGGCAGACTTATATGACCAAAATGAACCTCCAAGAAAGAAATCAGATCATTCTGAGCACATACAAAAATTACCAAAAATAGCAACTTTCCATAAATAGCAGCTCTGCACAAAATAGCCCTTATTGAATACAAAAATAGAAATATTTTTGGGTGATGCAAGATTGCTCTTACACCCAGGATGCTCCTGCATCAGAATCCCTCCACAAACTTCCTGTAATATCCTGCAAGTCCCGTGAAGCTTCTAACTGTAGACACCTAAAATTATCCTTTGCACTAGTACTAATTTTTATTAATATTTTCCCTTAACATTATGGTTAATTTTATTAATTGACTATAATCGTTATATTCCTCTATTTATTTAATTAAATAAATTCATTTTCCCTTTTTATTTAAAGTTTATTTAAATACTATAACATATTAAATTCAATTTAATATATTATCCCTCCATTTCCCTTTATAAAATAAATTTTATTTATTTTATTGTTCCACTAGCCTAAAGTTCTTCTAAACTATGATTAAATTAAATTTATTTTAATTTATTTCCTTTTCCCCTTTTCCTATGCTTACCTTTTTCTAAATATTCTTCTAATCTTAATTAAAAGGTGGATTACCTATAATCATGTGCACAATCACCTTTTCCAAGGTGGCCACCTCCCCATCTCTTTTCTCTACCAATCATTTTTTATATTCATCTTTCCCTCTAAAAGTGAAGTTTGACTGTTGCATCTTTTTCCACTTCACCTTTTGCCTCTTAACCCTATCCACTCATTTCTTTTTGCCTCTTAATCCTATCCACTCATTTCATTTTGCGTCTTCATCTTTTCCAAACCCTACCTAACCTTTAATCATAGCCACTCATTCTTTTGCCTCTTAATCTCCACCGTCCAATTCTTTTCATTTTCTATAAAAGGAGGCCTCACTCCTTATTTTAGGTCTAGGTTCTTTTTCTTCTTAATCTCTTAGCTCTTGCATCTTCTAGCATTCTTAATCATTCTAGTTCTAGTTCTTTCTTTGCATTCTAATCGTGTTTCTAATCTAGATCTTGTTGCATCCTTAACATAATTTCTTAATCTTGTTTGCATTATCATAGTCTTTAACCAATTTTGCATCAATTTTAACCTTTATCATTTGTGAAGCTTGGGACAAGTTCATCATACTTGTTCTCAAATCCTTCATGATCATCTAGCTTGCATTTCATTTGTGTTGGGAGAGCATACCCACAATAATCTCAAAGAGAAAATCAAACAAGGCTTTTGATGCCCTTGTTTTAGCTCATCGGAGGTTGTAATGAAAGTTAGTTATTTTGTTTCATTTGAAATTACTAACATCTAATGTGATTTTGTTTTGTGTTTTGGTGTGTTTAATTTGCATAAAATAGGTCCAACTTTGAGGCCCTACCCTTGCAAATCCAAAATTAAAATCAAATCAAATCAATCAAAATTCTTGAGGCCCTTCCCTCTAAATCAATCAAATCCATCATCCAATCATATCAAAATCCTTGAGGCCCTTCCCTTTTAAATCAAAATCCAAACTTGCTCCTAGTCTTAAGTTCATATTTCTTCCATCATCAAATCTTTCCCTCTTAATTCAAATATTCCTCTAATCCAATCCAAAATCTCTAATTCAACCATCATGAACATGGATTGGTTTCACAAAATGGTTGAGGACTTTCAAATGCCAAATCCCAATCCTCAAGTCATATCCAATCTCAATCCATATCTCATTCCTTATCCTTATTATACCTTTCACAAGGGAGATCCACATCATTATCCTCCATCCACACATGATTCCCTCTATCACCCACATGATGCCTCTCACATGCTCAACCTTTCCCAAGAATTGGAAGATCTTAGAAATATCATCCTTAACTTACAAAATGGGGGTCAAAATAAAAATTTTACATTTGAAGATATGTATCCTCCCCCCTTTCTCCAAATCCATAGTCCTCATCCACCATCAAACCCCAATCCTCCATCTAACCCTCAACCTCCACACAATCCTAATCCTTTGAAACCCACATCATTCCTATTCTCCAAAGCTTCACAATCACCTAAAGCTATACAATACACTCCCCTTTTGGACCCTCTTGATGTCATATTCCACCTACTTGTTGACCGAAACATGATGGTTTTTTCGAAAACTATTACTTTTGATGAGAGTGAACCCAAACCTACTTGGTATAAGGAAAATAAATACTATGATTATCATCGCATTAAGGGTCATCATATCAAGAAGTGCTTAAAGTTTACAATTTTTGTTCAAGACCTCATTGACAAAGGAGAGATTAAAGTTGAAGAGCCCAACCCCTCCATCATATCACCCTCACAAGTCCACACATGTCAGTACATTGTCCCAAAGTATACTAACAAAGATTCCTCTCATCCTCTAGATCCAAGCATTCCTCCACTCCTTGATCCCCTTATTTTACAAAATCCACCTACCACTCTTGATCCACCTCATGATTCCATTCCTAATCAAGATCAAGGCATTTGCTCCACTTCATTCCATGATATCCTTTTATCTCAAGATCCTACCATCCCTTCTACTCCACTACATAATCCTCTCCAAAGTCAAGATCAAAGTACCCCTTCATCTCCATGTCATGATTCCAATCCCTCTAAAGATCCTAATCCTCCATAATATCCCATGACTCTCCTTCTTGATCCTCCATCACAAGATCCTAATGCTTCACAAGATCCTATTCCTCCTCAATCTCTTATTATTCCTATTAAGGAGCCTCTTAGGTACCAAGGAAACCTTACACTTGATGGCCTCGATGATATATCTCACTCTACAGATGCTCATATCCCTCCTTCACCTTATATACCTCCATTCAAGTGTACAAACATATTCCTTCATCATCTTCCAAATCCATCTTGGGCCCCTATATCCATAAAGGAAATGCTTCATCTCGTTCATCTATTTTGGGCCCTTATATCCCAATGCTAAACCATTCATCCCTTCCATCCATTTTATGTCCTTATGTTCCTCCATCCACTATACCTCTTTCTCCTAGCTCATCATTTATGTCTTCCACCTTACTTCAAGATCAACAAAGACATGTATCCTTGAGATATTTCTATCCATCCATCGATCAAAACCCATTATATGAGCCTCATTCATCCATAATTCCCAAGTCTTTTGGAAGCAATTTGGATGCACAACATAAAAATATGAAATAAAAGAATCCACTTACATATGAAGATCCGATGTCCTATATAATCGACATGTGGCTACAAAGAAAAGGGAAATGCTCAAGAGACCACAAGGCTCCTCCAAGAAAAAAAGAAAATCAAAGAAAATATGGGTTCCTAAATCCATCATAGAAGAATTGTGGTCAAAAGTACATAAACGTAAAGAAAAATAAAAAGAAATGTGGATTTATAAGTCTCTATTAAAAGGCTGGAATATAAAATAAAAATCAAAGTTGACATTCAAGCTCCCAATGAATTCCACTTCGTATTCTTCCAAATATCTTCCATTCTCTCCTCCATCTATTTTGGGTCCTTGTATCCCAAAATCCACATCACTTCCTACACAAAACCTCATGCTAGCTAATCCATTCTCCCTTCACCTATCCACTACCCTTCAAGGTGTGTGTTTATGTTGATCTTTCCATCATTTCCACCTACTCACACACAAACCTTTCAATACCCTATCAAATATCCAACTCCTATATCTACTCCCTATCCTTCCATATCATATCCTCCCATTCCTCTTACCTCATCTTACACATAAACCCTTAGCCATCATCTACCTTATCCTCCATATCTTTCGCCTACCATCATGATTATCAGCTTCTTTGAGCTTACCTTTCAGTGGCCTTGGCCAATCATAGCATATCTTTCAAGAGGAACATTATCCAAAGAGCACCAGGCTCAAATTCTTCCAAAAAAAAAAAAGTCAAAAAAAAATTTAAAAGAAAAAAATTCAAAAATTCAAAAAATAAAGAAAAAGAAAAAAAATTCATCCAATGGTAAAAACTTGGTAATCAAGTGCCTTGGGCAAGTACCATGATGAAAACCTGGCAAACAAGCATCATGTGCAATCCCTCCCTCTGGTTGCTCTTCATACTTGGGGGAAATTCCTTCTCTCTATCCATCCATAACATCTTCCCTATCATCTACTTCACATACATATCATATCTTTTCCATTCTCCTATCCTCCTCCCCTTGACCTCTATACTTGGGGGCAAGCTCCATCCATATTATGCTACCATGATATCTTCCACATTCCCTATCCACCATCCATTTTCCTATCTAAGTTCATTATCATTTCATTTCCCATCTTTGATCTTGAGTATCCTATGCATTCCATCTATCCATATGTACCTTCCATAACCCCTACTCCTTATCCATCCATTTTCACATATTTGATCTTGACATCCCTATCCTCCATTTTGTAGTCTTTGTCATATTAATTCCATTAATCTATCAGTCATACTACTATTTGAGTCCATACGCCTTCCCATGTCCTTAATCTTAATTATCCTATATATTTCTTCCATCCATTATCTATTATCTAATTCCATATATCCATATCATTATCCCATATCCTTTTCATACCCTCGATCTCATATCCTTTATCCAAATCCATTTCACTTTCATGTCCTTTCTCTTTCTTGAAAACTAGAGGTACTAAAATACAAACAAAATATCCTTGCATGCTTTGGAAAATGAACAAGCCTCCATCTCCTTCATGCGTCCATTACACACCATCCATCCAATTCATACATCCTTTATCCACCATCTATCCATCCTTCATCCTCCATACCATATCACTTTCCTCCCCTCATATTCCTTACACACCATCCTTCCATCATATATGTTGTTATCCTCCATCTTTCCATCCTTCATTCTCATCCTTCTAGTATGGGGCATTTCACTCCTTTTCCACATAGTTCTTGGATCTCCATTCCTATACCCCCCATCCTCTAGTCTTCTTTATCCTACCCTTACCTATCCATTCATTCCATCTATCTCTTATCCAATCCCTCCCTTTCATCCATTCATTTTCTAGCCAAACATCTCTGCATCCTTCCATCCTCTATCATTCTTTGGTTATCCCTTGTCATTGGTCCCAATCCACTTATCATTTTCCCTCTCCCATCCTATCCAATCCCTTAATCATTCTTTCATCTTATTGAAACCATCTTATCTATCAAATCTCTTTATCTTCTAACCCAATCCATTTATTCCTCTTCCATGATTTTCCATCTCATCTTATCCAATCATATTCTCTTCCAATCCCATTATATCTAATCCACTCATCCAAATAAATGTAAAAACTTCAAAAATCCAAAAATAATATAAAATGATCATGAAAAAATTAAAAAAAAATGATATATGATCTTGAAAAAATTAGAAAATAAATTAAAAAATCCCTATAATCCAAAAGATCCCAAGTTAGTCTAACCAAGTGCAATCAATACTAATCCATGCAATCCAATCTTGCAATCTAGCACATTAATCTTTAATCAAACCATCATTTTAAACCAAATCAGATGATAATCAATTGATATATTTCAAATCCAATCATCATCATGAGATGTATCCTTCGCAATCCTTGAGGCCCTGCCCTCGCAATCACTCAATCAATTAGTTTTTAGCTTGACTAGGGGCAATATGCTAGTTTTCTTTTGGTTTATTGTGCATGCTTTCTTGTTGCTTGTATGTATTAGTATTTTTTACATCTATCATGGTCTTTGCATCTTATTGTCATAGGGGCATCATGGTCTTCAATATCATGGCATCATAAGACATATGGTTGTATTTGACCTTTTCTATCACGTACTTGGCACATGGTCATCTTGGTTCCTCATACCTTGGTGCATAATATCAAGTACAATATCAAAATAGGATATTCTCTCCTATGTTGACACAATGATAGTCCGCATTTAGGTTCATTTTGTATTGGAGGCCTTCTTTTATTCACTTCCTCTATTCTCACCCTTCCTTTTTGAGAAAATTGTCAAAATTAATTTTTTGCTCAATTTTCTCGAGGGGGCACTATCCCCATCCTCATCCTCTTCTTGTCATTGCTTAGGCACAACTCCTGGGGCATCTTGTTTTCTTCTTCTTTGACGTGATGTCGATTTCGGCACTGCATCAAAGAGGGGCAAAATGTAGACACCTAAAACTTTGCACTAATATTAATTTTTATTAATATTTTCCCTTAACATTATGGTTAATTTTATTAATTGACTATAATCATTATATTCCTCTATTTATTAAATTAAATTAAATTAAATTAAATAAATTCATTTTCCCTTTTTATTTAAATACTATAATATATTAAATTCAATTTAAATATTATCCCTCCATTTCCCTTTATAAAATAAATTTTATTTATTTTATTCTTCCACTAGCCAATAGTTCTTCTAAACCATGATTAAATTAAATTTATTTTAATTTAATTTCTTTTCCCTTTTTCCTATGCTTACCTTTTTCTAAATATTCCTCTAATCTTAATTAAAAGGTGGATTACCTCTAATCATGTGCACAATCACCTTTTCTAAGGTGGCCACCTCCCCATGTCTTTTCTCCACCAATCATTTTTTAAATTTAACTTTCCCTCTAAAGGTGAAGTTTGACTTTTGCATCTTTTTCCACTTCACCTTTTGCCTCTTAACCCTATCCACTCATTTATTTTTGCCTCTTAATCCTAGCCACTCATTTCATTTTGCGTCTTCATCTTTTCCAAACCCTACCTAACTTTTAATCCTAGCCACTCATTCTTTTGCCTCTTAATCTCCATCGTCCAATTCTTTTCATTTTCTATAAAAGGAGGTCTCACTCCTCATTTTAGGTCTATGTTCTTTTTCTTCTTAATCTCTAGCTCTTGCATCTTCTAGCATTATTAATCATTCTAGTTCTGGGTATGTGTAGGATCATGGTATGTCAAACTAGGCCCTTAAGTGGCAATGAAAATTTAGAAAATCAAGTTTAGGCAAGTTGACATAAAAAATTGAACAAGTTATAAATATTATATCAAAAATATTTAAGAAGAGAATATGTAGAAAATTTAATTTAGTTTCTAAGATACTAGGCCCTTTTTGAAAAAAAAATTATTCTATATGTTGAAAATTTCAAATTTCAATGTAGTAGTACGAAAATCTTAGGAAAAAATAAGATGTGTATGTTTGACCACCTTAAACACAATCGAATGATAATTTTTTTTTACAAGATTATATATATAAGTAGTAGACTCATGTCTGGATGTGACACATATGTTTTTGTAATTTATTTCCAAGTAAATAATTAACTATGATTTTTCTTCTACAACTTTTCCATGAGAATACAAAAACTCTCGTGTCTAACCACGTTAACTTAGTCTAAACTTTATCAAATTGAAAACTTTTTTTTTTAATTGTAGTAGGAAAATCATAGAATGTGATACATGTTTTGGATTTCAAAAATGTTATACAGTTTGAAAGTTATAGCTATTTTTCAATAAGTCTATCAATCATGACTAGAAAGATAACAAGTAGGTGAATGTCTGACCACATTAAACAAAATCAAATGATAATATTTTTTTTATAAGATTATAGATAAAAGTAGTAGACTCATGTCTAGATGTGATGTATATTTTTTTGTATTTTTTTTCCAAGTAAATAATTAATTATGATTTTTCTACTACAAATTTTCTTAAATATAAAAACTCTCGTGTCTAACCATCTTAACTTAGTCTAAATTTCATCAAATTGAAATATTTGTTTATTATTATTGTATTAGGTGAAGCATTAAATGTGATGTGTATTTCAGATTTCAAAAATGTTATATTATTTGAAAGTTATAGTTGTTTTTCAAAGAGTCTATCAATCAAGACTTCTTTGTCATATCACCACTTTTTGGCATACCATGATCCTGCACATACCTTTCTAGTTGTTTCTTTGCATTCTAATCTTGTTTCTAATCTCTGATCTTGTTGCATCCTTAACATAGTTTCTTAATCTTGTTGCATCCATCTTAGATCTTAATCTTGTTTGCATTATCATATTCTTGAATCAATCTTGCATCAATTTTAATCTTTATCATTTGTGAAGCTTAGGACAAGTTCCTCATAATTGTTCTCAAATACTTCATGATCATCTAGCTTGCATTTCATTATTTTGCATTATTTTTGCATTTCATTTGTGTTGGGAGAGCATACCCACAATGATTTCAAAGAGAAAATCAAACAAGGCTTTTAGCGCCCTTGTTTTAGCTCATCAGAGGTTGTAATGAAAGTTACTTATTTTGTTGCATTTAAAATGACTAACATCTAATGTGATTTTGTTTAGTGTTTTGGTGTGTTTAATTTGCATCAAATAGGTCCCTATTTTCATTACATACACTAACTTCACTCAAATTTTGTGGTGTTGGCCATTTAAATATAGCTCGAATCTTTGTAGGATCCACTACAATTCCCTTAGCAAAAATTATATGCCCCAAATAGTGAATTTCTTTATGATAAAATGAACACTTGGATAGTTTTCCATACAATTTCCTATCTATGAGGAACTATAAAACTATACGCAAGCGATCCTCATGTTCCTTGAGATTCTTGGAATAAATTAAAATATTATCAATGAAAATCTCTACAAATTTATCCAAGCAATCTCGAAACACACTATTCATCAAGTTCATGAATGTTGCAAGAGCATTACTCAGACCAAAAGGTAATATTACAAATTCATAATGCCCATACCTTGTTCTGAAAGCTATTTTTGCTATATCTTCTTCCTTGATCCAGAGCTAATGGTATCCAAATCTTAAGTCAATTTTGGAGAACACCATTGCTCCTTTTATTTGATCAAATAGTTTGTAAATTCTAGGAAGCGAACATCTATACTTTATAGTCACCTTGTTAAGCATTCGATAGTCTATGCACAACCTCAAGGTGTCATCTTTCTTCTTTACGAAGATCATAGGTGCTCCTCATGGTGACACACTAGGGTGTATGAACCCTTTGTCTAAAATCTCTTGCAATTGAGTTTTCAACTCATACATTTCAGTGGTTTTCATTCTGTATGGAGCCTTGGATTGAGGTTCGGTTCCAAGTAATACATCTATCTAGAGAAGTCAAATTCTCGCTTAGGAGGCGATTCGGGTAGTTCTTCTAGAAACACATCTTGAAAATATTTCAAGATAGGATAATCATATAGACTAGAAGGAGTGTCTAAGTCCTTTACATAAGCTACACAGATCATACACCCCTTCTTCTGGGATTTATTCATTTGCATTGTGGATATTAGCCTTAGTTCCAAAGGCTTATGAATACCCTTAATTACTGAAGGCATACCTAAATTATCTAGACATTGAATTGATTTGTCCTTACAATTCATAGTGGCCTTGTGCTCAATTAGCTAGTTTATGCCCAAAATAACATCATAAGATCCTAAAGGAGAAACATAAAGGTTAACTTGTCATTAAAATTTTGGAAATTCCAAATTACTGCATGCTAGACACTGTTCAACCCTACGCACTGTCCTATTGTCGTATTGAACCATCCATGGTTTAGATAAATAACCAGCTCTAACAGATAATTTTGAAATAAACTTAGGATCTAGAAAACATTCAATAGCTCTAGTATCAATCAAAACAGAAACATGATGACCATAGATCTTACCAACTATCTAAATGGGAGCTTCCTAAAAATATTCTTGGTGATGATCAACCGTTGCATGAATCTGGTGATGTACCTAAGGAGCTTTACCCTCTCTATGAGTCTTATTCTGAGGATAATAAGAAGCATAATGATTACCCCCACAATTGAAGCATCCATTTCTCGGTCCCTACCTATTTTCAGTTTTGTTCCTCTAATTGTTTCCATTCCTATTGTTCCCATTCCTAATATTTCTCCTCTTTTGATTCTGGTTTGAGGGTTTTTATTGTTTCTGCCTCCATTACCCCTTCCTTTAACTCTCAAGTTTCTCACTTGCTGACCTCCATTTTTCCTTGGTTTATCATTGTTATACTTTCCCTTGAATCCTTGTGAACTATCTTTTCATTTTGAGGTTCTAATTACTGGTACCCTTTTTTAGTTTCTCCTCTTGCAACAATGCCTTAGCATATGCGAACTCCATAGCTTATGGTTCATGCAACTCAAGCTCAAATCCAATCTCTGGATGTAATCCCAAAATGAACTTACATGTCCTGAAACATTCATCCTGTAGATATTGTGGAACATATTTCACCAAATGGCAAAACTTCTCATGGTAATTGGTCACTGACAAGACCCCATTGGAACTCCATCACTTTTCTGTCATAAAATAGCTGTGGTAACCATCATTTCCTGAAGAGGACTAGGAAGTCCTCCCAAGATATCTATCTTGGTCGCAAGTTATTTTTAGTCATTTCATTATTCCACCATGTAGCTTCTTCTCCAATCAGCTAGAAAGCACCCCATAAGGCACTAGATTGTCCAGAAAGATTTTGAACATGAAAGTAATTTTCCATAGAGATGATCCATGCCTCTGCATCATCCCCTATGGTCTTCCCATTAAAAGTAGGTGGTGTGACCTTTCTAAGGTCCTTGCTTAGTTCCTCATCTATCTAGTCATTATTCAAATCTCTTGTATTTTCCTTGATATTGACATCTCTCTTAGGTCATTCCTCAATCATCCTATCCTCTTCCTCTTTTCAAAGAGCCTCAAGCCTTTGATCTTCCACCTATTTCCTACAAGCTTCATCATCCCACTAACCCTCATTTTGTTTTCCCCTTAAGTCATTTTTCAGTGACATTCATCCGATCATTTTTCTTCTGCAAAATGTCCCTCTATTCAGCTAAGAGGGCTACGATTTCATCTAGTCTTTGATTGGGCAACCCATTTTGTTCATTGCTAGTACCAGATCGACCGCTGTTTTAGGTCTGCATGATGATAATCTATTCATGAATCATGCACAAAAACAACTTCAGCATAGAAGACCCAAGCCCTAGGATTTAAACATAGCTCTTATACCACGTGTGAAGACCTAATTTTCCCATAGAGAATTAAACATGAAACAAGCCTAAAATAATCAAGTTGACAAATAATATTCCTTGAATGTCATCAAAGATACATAATTTGACCCAATAAGTCAATATATAATAATCATGAAAAGAAGTACAAGTTACAAATTACATCATTTGACCAAATTGTTGAAAAGTACAATCATATAAACAATATAAATATATCATAATTACAAAATTTTGACCTTTCTATCAATCCAATCATATAAATTAGAATATACAATAATCATGGAATAATATATTTTCCAAAATTGTCAAATACATGGTAATAAGGAAACATACTATCATCAATCCCTATCTCCTAATCCACTAGACAAAACGTCCACCTATAAATCCAGAGACGGGAGTGTGGCCCGGGTGCTTTTTCCACCCAACCATGGAGTAGTTACCTCCCTCAGGGAGCACCCTGAAATGGACAATGCACCGACCCCGCTCGAGGAGACTAGCATCTCGGCATTGATGAGTCGGAAGAGTATGATGCAAGTGTGAATCTAACTACTTAATAATCTTTAGTCTAAGTAGAAATCCTAATCACAGGGTGGTAGAGAGAAAAATTACTTAGCTAACCAAGCATATTAAAATACATATGCGAAATAAAAACTTTGGCCAAAGTATCTTTATAAATCAGTTTCATTGTTAGGTAAAACATAAACATTACCCTTCTCTATACATTCCACATCACGCATCAATTCTAAATCATAAGGATAATAACAAATAACACTCTCACAATGATAAATTCTATTTTTCTTTTATTTGTTTAGTTCTTCTTCATGAAATATTTCTAACAAAAATGAATCGTATAGATATCATATGGTTTGAAACTTACTTTAATGAACTTTAAAGAGAAATATGATTACAAGACTTTTATATAACTTGGATTGAAATTTAGGAAATGACAGATATAGTTTAGTAGGATGGGAAAAGAATGGTACATATTTGATTTTCCAAATTACTTAACTCTATAACTTATTTTCCTTTTTAACTAGTCATTTGTTTGTCAAGGTCATGTAATCCTCAAGTTTTTTTCTTAAACATACATTAGTAGAATGCCAGTGTATTGATTCAAGTAAACATATCTCTATTAGAAATAAATACTTCTACGATAAATATGGTTTGAATGCCCTGATAAAATAATTAAATTCATGCTGACAGGGAGATGTTATAATTTATTGTGATGGTATTTATAGTGTTGGTGGCAGGGTAATCTTTAAGAAACCCCCCCTTCAAAAAAGGTGTAAAAAAGTGGCAAAAGTTAGAAGGGAAAAAAAAAAAATTTGGTGAAATTTTTTTCTTTTCAAAGAAAAAAAAAATCTCAATTGGCGAAACATTGACGCTCCCTGAAACTAGGTGGAACTATCTTGGCAAATTGTGTTTTTGTTTCATAACTACAAAAATATAAATTGGCAAATATAAAATAATATTTATATTATAAAAATATAAATTGGCGAATATAAAAAAATATTTATATTATAAAAATATAAATTGGCAAATATAAAACAGTATTTATATTATAAAAAATATAAATTGGTGAATATTTGTGGTGACTGGTGACAGTGTGCGTAGTTTCGGTAGGCTAAAAAGAGGGTCGATGCTGACAGTTACGAAGATACGTAATGGTCAGGTTGACGACGTGCGTGACTTCGGCGGTTATGCTGGCAGGTTGTAGTTGAAGGCCACGAAGATACGCAAAGGACAGGTTGACAGTGTGCGTGACTTCAGAAGTTATGATCGTAGGTAAGATATGGGGGTTCCGAGGCCACGTTGGCAGTCTATGTAACTTAGCCGCGAAGTTGTAGTGACATTGAACATTGAAGTACAATTAATGAGACTTAACGATGACAAGATTTTGATTAGATGTTAAAAGAGGTTAATTTGTACAAGATCTCAGCTATGAATCGTAAACATTCATTATCTTTCTTTTCAGAGCCGAGTCACATTACACAAAAGTTTAATGTGGCTACCAAGTTGTCAGTTCAAAATTTAAAATTGCAGCTAGGATATGTTGGTTCCGAGGCAATGTTGGCAGTTTGCGTAACTTGAGTGGTACATAATCCAGGCCAAGGATTTTGATTAGACATTAAAAAGGATAATTTTACGAGATATGAGTTGTGATTCATCAACATTCATTATTCTTCTTTTTGACTTTAGAGCCAAGTTACGCAGGACATTACAATGTCTACAATTTTTCTTTACTGATATTCATTAATTTCCTTTTCCCAGGCAAGCCACCTTACGTGAAACATTCCTTCAAAATTTATTGCAGCTGGCAAGTTGGTGATTATTTTCTTTATATACTCCTCGGTAGTGGAATTGCAGAGCATAGGTGCTTTCTAAATTTCTAAATTTGGATGACAAGTTGGTGATTATTTATATTTTCTAGGCACTTTCATAGAATGGGTCTTCCAGTAGTTGAGGGATCATCAAATGAGAACCCAAAACTTGTTATCCAACCAAATTTGGATATGGAGGAGGAGATTCAGCAGGATGTCCTCAATCATCTAATATCTACAACAAGGGATCATGCTACCAGTTACACTAGTTACCTAAGTGACATTCTTGAACTTGATGTAGAACATGACAAGGTAGAGATGTGCGCCATTTTTTACGATCATGGCTTTGACCAGGAGGTGTTCCAGGAGGAGATGAATCAGATGATCCTATTATTTGTTGGTCTGTGCATCGACTAATCTTTTTTTCTTTGTGGATATTATGAAATTTTTTATTACTAACTTACTTGTAAATTCAAATTTGAAATAATCGAATGTACTTTTCATTTTGGTTTTAGAAACGTTTGGAATCTTGTCGCTTCTCCTTCTGGGGAAACCACAACCATTCAGTGAAATTGTGAATCAGTGATTCAGTTTAAGTTACTAGTATTATGTATATAAATTATAATATATTGTATACCAGTTTTAGAATTTCATAGTAATATTGTAGTCTGTAAATTTGTAATACTGTATACAAATGAAACATTGAGAAGCCAGAAGACTCTTTTTCAAATAGTGTTACTATTTTTAGTTTTATGTAATACGCATTATTTTCTAATACTTTAAATTTTAATAGTCAATACACTAAATTCTAATACAGTAACATGTTACGCGAATCATGAAATTAAACAATAGTTTTATTATTTATAAATTGAAAAATATGTAAATTGTAATTAGTAAATCAAAATGCTAAATCTAAGTACTAAATAAATTGGAACCCACTCCAAGCTCCGAAGTTACGCCTAGTTGTTTCATAACTTCTCAACATTTAATTTAATATGATGGTGATCTATTCCGAAGTTATGTCTGGCTGTTTCGTAACTTCTCAACGGTTAATTTATTATGATGGTGATCGATTCTGAAGTTACGCCTGGTTGTTTTGTAACTTCTCAACGGTTAATTTATTATGATGGTGATCGATTCCGAAGTTACACCTGGCTTTTTCATAACTTCTCAATGGTTAATTTATTATGATGGTGATTGGTTCCGAAGTTTCATCTGGTTGTTTCGTAACTTCTCAATGGTTAATTTATTATGATGGTTAGGGGTTCTGAACTCCTGACTAACTTCGTGCGTAACTTCATAAGGTGTTGAAAAGTGAGAGATAGAGAGTAAGTTGCATGCCACGTGGAAAGTGTGAAGTACAAGTGTCATGTGGCATGCCATGTTGTGTCGTAACATCTCAAGGTTTCATTTTTATGGTCAATTTAACAGTCCCAAAGTTTCAAAAAGGTGTTGCATGACTTCACAAGTCTCAAAGTTTTTAGATTTCAAATTGAAACGGCCAAGGGCCAAGGCCCCTAATTTGTAGGTAGCAATTTAGCAAATTTGACATAGGGACCTAGGGTTAGATATACCGTTAGCGTCACTTCAGCAACACACTGATTATTTGCTCTTGGATCACCACCAAATCTATGGTGGAAGTGATAGTTAACAGCGATACTTTTCTGAAAAAAGGTAATTACTAATTTCATGCGTGTGTGCTTGATGAGATTTTAATTTCTAATAGAGTAGGTGGCCTGGTGGCCGGTAGCCTGGTTGTACTTGTGAGTTACTTGTTACTTGTTAGTTATTAAATATAGTTCACACTTCAGTGACTTCACAGAGCCTCCATAAAATAATACTTCACAGAGTGACTTAAGTTTAGTATACTTCAAAGAATGGAAGAACAAGGATCTCCTGATGTTGTTGCAGTACTGGAAAAGAGTGTCATTGTGCATTCAAGAAAAAAGAGGCCAAACATATACGCTAAAGAATGGATGAAACTGTAGCTTGGATCCTCAAATTTTCAATCAGCTAACGCTTATGAATGGAGGGACCCTTATGCGTTCTGTAAGGATGCTGACTGCCCAAACACAACTGGGTATGAGCTCTTCATGTTTTTCTATAACAATAGAATTAGAGGCCCTCATGTTTCAAAACCATGGTACAGGAACTTGGGAAAGTTGATAGTACTTGAGGTATTTTTGGATGTAGACCTCATGAAAGCACTAATTCAAGCATACAATCCAGTGACACAAGCTTTCCACAAGCATGAAAATTCTATACTCTGCATGTTAGATAGAGAAAATTTTACTCAAGCTTTCAACCTTCAAGGACCTATGAGCGTGGACATTGACCTAGCAGAAAAGGAGGCCCTGTTTAATAGACATAAAAGTTACTACCATGGAAGGGTTATGAGGAGGCATATTCCTAGAGAAAAGAAAGAGGCATGGTTGTTACTGAAGAAGGTTGCAGATTCATTTGATAT
The DNA here is from genome assembly GCA_027943335.1 of Chamaecyparis obtusa. Classification (NCBI taxonomy): domain Eukaryota; kingdom Viridiplantae; phylum Streptophyta; class Pinopsida; order Cupressales; family Cupressaceae; genus Chamaecyparis; species Chamaecyparis obtusa. The sequence goes on from BSBK01006905.1 coordinate 1,524,403, forward strand.
TGCACTTTTCTTTTCCTATTTCCAGAATACCATCTATGGTCTACACAAAGTTATTGGACTAGATGGAGGTTCGACAGTGACTCCTGACATTTTTGTCATGGCTACAAATGTTTAGGAACTGCACACCAACAAGGAGTATGATTATGTGGGGCACATAATCAATGTAATGCACACTGAGTTGATGAATGCAAAGACTGATTTGAAAAGCTTCAATTTCAATCACTACTCCATGCTGATGCACCTGATCCTCTATTGCAGTATTGGCTACATCAAACTAGGGTTCATTGATGAGATTGAGAATGCAGGAGGAACTATTTTGGTTCAGCTGTGGACTAGGTTATGGCATAGAACTTACCATTTCTCTAATTCCATTGTTTTTTATAGTGATTTTGTGGATCTAGTAATGAACATGTTAGGTATTTTGAGGGAAATATTTCCTTTACTTGTAAGAAAATTTCTTAGACCCGTAGCATTTAATATTGACAATGACATTAAGTACAATTGGGGTGATATGTTTTTTTTTGAGAATTTTACTATTATAAGAGTGTATGCTTTCCCTCAACCTCCACACATACTACCAAAATTTGTCCCAGAAAGATTGGCAATAGTAGAATTCATGTGGCATCTTATAATGATGGATAGAGAGCACTTAGGCCCTAAAAGACATAAGGGAACCTTTCTGGCAAGGAGGTTCCAAATAGGGGATTTCTCTATAGGTAAATATGTTGTGGACCAAATCCATGAATTCCTGAGACAATTGAGATTTCCCTCTGGTAAAGCAAGGATGTATGACCCTAAAGACTTCGTTAGAGTAGCATTGAGAGAAATGAAGAATCACAATTTGGCTCTAAATCAGCCTATGGCAGAGGAGGATGTTATTAGAAATGTTTATAGTAAAGTTATCTGTGAAGAGAGAACCTGTAAATGGAACAATATTGTAAGGGTACATTAGAGGAACAATTGAAAAAGACAGACCCTACCTTCCCCGATTTCTTTCCTGATCTCAAATACATTGGGAAAATTCAAATGTGTATAGAGAATTATGAACATATTATGTCTAAATTGCCAGATATCCCTTAGGAGAAGGAGGAGGATAGAATAAACCTTGAGGAAGTTGAACTTGATGTGGTGTTTATGGTAGAAATAGAACAAGTTGATTCATCGGCATCCACATCTGAGTAGGGGCCATCAAAGAAACAAAAGTTGATGAATGTACCACAAAAGGCAAGGCAAAAGGCACTACAAATCCTGCTAGGTAATAGCCATTAATTTGCTGAATTAAGACATAATTTTTTGACATCAATGGTAGATGAGGGAGAAAATGCCCTAGATGAGTTAGAATTGGCTGCAACTAGATTGGATGATAGGGTCATCCAAGGTAAAGAGTTTATAGATGATGATGAATTCATCAAGTTCGATGACTTTAAAAGTTTTCTCTTTAGAGTTAAGTAGAATGAATTAACATTGTCTTTGAAACCAGGGGAATCATAGGAAAAAAATATTGAAATGATTGAAAAATTACAGGCCTATGATCCCAATAGTGAAACATTAACTGTGGAGGAGGCAATAGATCTTGTAAAGAGAAGTGGCATGTTGCTAATCCCTGGATGGGTCTTGGAGTCCTCATTCCTAATTGACCAAATAAATTGGAAAGATAAAGCTATAGCTTGTGAAGCTTTTGGCCCTGATGGACTCACGAGGGCTTCTGGATTCAATATGGACACTAAGACACTAGTAGTATGGTGTGTGGCCCCAGAATCTAGTAAGCCCAGATTGGTTGACATCCAAGACACAACACAGGGTAGCCAATTAATATGGACGTTGCAGGACACTACAAGATCATAGATAGAAAATCTCCTACATCATGCATCCTCCATGAATAAAGCAGTGGTTGAGGACTTGGAGAACAAGCTAGCCAAGACATTCAGAGATTATGTGGAAACTAGAAAAAAGTTTGAAGAGGAATTGAAGAAGAATTATTTCTTGGATAAGACTGTGAAGGAGCTAAAAGATGAAATAAATACTCTAAAAAATTAGTCCGGGGCATTTCAGAGGTCTTTGATGTAGGGGTCCAAACTGAGCATGAGGGGGGCTTAGCTCCAGAACTTGCAACAAACAAGATAATAATGGACGTTGATCAGCCTGAGCCTGCTGATACTGGAATTGCTGAAAAGGAGACTTTGAAGAAGGTGCTATTGCATAGAGTAAATATTTTAAAAGGGAAGTCTCAAATCCTTCATAGTACTTTCATTTCTTTACAGGGGACATAATATCAATGTTCTAATGCCTTGTCTATACTAACCCCATTATTTAATACTTGGGGCCCATTCTTGCAATTCTTTGATAGGTTAATTTTACTAATGGGAAAAAAAATGGAGTTACCTGGCAAAATAATTGATGTTAAGGAAATGGTGTTAGTAGTAAAGGATTTGTATGCATTTTTCATTGGCAAGTTACAAAACATTCAGGCAAAGCTTAAGGTTTTTTCTAAAGAGTCTGAAGGATATATCCTTGCTATTGTGGACAAAGAGGGACACTTGAAGGAATGGTAGGAGTGGGTTGATTCTTTCAACCAAATTTTGGAATGTAGCAAGGTGGCTTCTTATTTTGTTGGTGATGCTGACATTTCAACTTTTTATGAAGTTGCGGATGAATTGTACAAGCAGGAGATTGACATGAATAAGTTTGTTGGTGAATCTTGAGCCATAATGGATTCCAAGTGGAACAAATGCCTTGAAGACTTGTAGACAGTTAGAGAGGTAACTTGGCTATCAAAGAGGGAAATTGTGGTGTGGGAAAACATTGGAGAGATTCAAGCCTTTGTATTGCCACATTGGCATGGATGATGGAAGTAGTTGAGAGAGTTCTGGTATTAGATGAAGAGCCAATCAAGGGAGATCAGTTAATTTGAATAGGGTATCTTATGTTTGCGGTTCACTTGCTGTGGATACACCTTTCGTACAAATCAAGACTGATTCTGAAGAATCCAAGCTGCCAGCTATCACTCTAATAACTATTTCCAAATTTGTTTAATTTGCCAAATGCCAATGTTAGTTTTTATTTTCTGATCATTAATCATTGACATTGATGTATAAATTTCAAGGAAGTTTTAGTTAATACAAATATACAAGGATATTTTGTAATTTTCTGATAGATCATAGAAGTCTGAGACTTCAAGTCTCTGTCCTCTCACCTCTAAGTCTAGTTACTGGTAATATGATCATTGATTCTTGAATTTGAAATTTTGATGTATAAATTTCAAGGAAGTTAAATTTAATACATGGATATTTTGTAATTTTCAATTTTTATATCACTGTGCCTGTGTAATTTTGTAAAGAGCTCATTGGCTCAAGTCAAGAATCTCAATTGTAATTAAGTAAATGATTAGTATTAGGAAATTAGGAAATTGACAAATAATAAATTGACTAATGAGTATGAACTATGAACTATGAAAAATAAATTATATTATTATAATAAATTAACAAATGACAATTTCTAAGAAATTAGGAAGCTTTGAGTCTTTGACCATGTTGATAGTATTTTCAATTTTCACAATTGCTTTGAGAATTTCATGCAATTTTCCTCCCCAAGGCCTAAATTTTGAATTTTTGATCAAAATGTTAAAACCCTAAGTGCTAGCCTGCTAGGTTGAGATATGCTCTAAAAATCCAATAAACCCTAGAAAGGCTCAGATCGGTTCTATTTCATTGTTACTTTTTCAAGTCACTTAAAAGAACCTTTAAGCATGTGCGCATTATTAACAAACCACCGAAAATGTTCCGAAGTAACGGTGGGTTGTTTTGTAACTTCTCAACAGTTAAGTGGTTAGGATGCTAATGGGTTTCGAACTTTCGAGGGACTCCTGACTAACAGCATGCATAACTTCAGAAATAAAGAGACAGTTAGTTAAAAGTGACAGTATGTAATATTGTTGAAAGTGACAGTTAGTTTCATGCCATGTGGAAAGCGTAGAGGAATGGACTATGACATGTGTCAACGGATGGATTAACATTTGACACTTTTTTAGGAACAGTTGGTTTATTGAGCTTCGCGAGGGTTTGTTGGCCATTAGTGTTGGCGGTTACGAAGCTGCGATGAAGCATTTGGTAGAAAGGTGTAACTTCGGAAAGGTTAATCAGTTACAAGATTAAATGGTTGAGAGGTTACGAAATGCTTTGTGCGGGACTTCGCAAGGTTATATGAGAATGGAGAATCGGAGATGTTAAGAACTAAGAAGACTGTCAGTTCCTCACCGTAACTTCAAAAGGGTTTGAAAAGCCTCTAATTTGCATGTAGTGAAGTTGAGACAGGGTTAGATGAACTATTTGCGTAACTTTGCAACCAGCCCAGCTTAAGTTTTGAATCTTATTCTTGAAGTTGAAACTTGAAATAACATGGCTGTAGCCTGCATGACTATGAGGCATTGAGGGCCAAGGCATTTACAATTTACACTTTACAGTGGAGAAAAAGGACATTAATAATTATATGAATTCAAATTTTCAAATTATAAATTTCTTGAACATTCTACATTACAAAAATCATGAATTCAAATTACAAATTACAAAAATCAAAATTCAAATTACAAAAATCATGAACAATACTTAGTACTTGTAGCTGAATATGAGTCAAATTGTCAATAATAAATATTCAGAATCAAGTCCATAATCAATGTATCCAACGAGTACAATAATAAGTATACAATGTATAAAATTATAAATACCTATTAACCGAATGCTAATTCTAAATCACTTCACTCTTCACTCAGTGTCAGTGAGCAGTCTATCTCTTCTATATCCCACATGGAATCCAGCTCCTGAAATTGACTACTACTACTAGCAAGAGGTTCTTGATCTTCTTCATTCTGAGTTGGGTATTCAAAATCAAAACATTCTTCATCTTCATTATGAGTTTGGGACCAAGATCCATCATTTGTCTCAGAACCACCATGTTTTGAATTTGAACTAGTGTTCAAAAGCCCTCTTCTTTCACGCAAGGAATCTCAAATTGCCAATGCCCTATCATAAGGAAAGTCTCTAACATTGTACTAAGTTACAAACAACCTCAAGAAAGTTTCCAAATGTCTATCTAGTTTGTTTCTTATCTTTGATTTCAAAAACCCCAATGCACTGAAAACTCTTTCATCTTCCACCGACCCCAATATCATTGTTTGACATAAATCAACAAGTTTGAAATATTCTAATATTGAATCACGCAAAACTTCACTCTAGTCTATCCTTTTCCAAAGCCTGGTTATTGCACCAGGTTCAAATGGATTCTCCAAGTTTTTTAACGACAATTTCATACATGATGCAAATTGTCTACATTGTTTTTTAAGATTAGCTAAATCTATAATTCCATCAATTGGTTATCCATTGCAATCTGCATGTTTTGAAAACTCTCAGATCAATTCATCAATTTTTTTATGAAACATATGAGCATCAAGTTGTCTATCTCTAATGTTTTTCCAAAAATGAGGAAACACACAACCCATGGCTTCAAGAATTTCTTCTCGAGGGAATCTTTCACGAATCTCACTTGAAAGTTGGTAGGAAATTGACTTCAAATTCTCACTAACAAATTTAACAAACTTGTAAAAATCAGCCCTTTTAATTGGAAGTAGTTTGCCTTGCTTTCTCGTCTTAGATTGGAACATTGGTATTTCATATCCTTTCACAAACACACATAAATCATTTTTTGCATTGAATTGTAAAAAATTCTCATCATGATTCAAATCTGAAATTATTTGCCCCCTAAAAAAATTTGGGCTTTGAAGTGTTATAATATCTAAGTATAAATTATCCAAGGCAATGCATGTCATTCTACGTTAATCTGAGTACTCATGGATATACATAGTCCTGTCTTGGACTTTCTTAACAAGTTTGTTCATTAAATCTAGCATGGGGAGAAGACTGGCTAAAGTTAACAAAGTCTCTATATCACTTAACTTATGTAACAAATTAGGAGCTTTGTCTACTGTGAGGCATTGCTCATATATTACTCCGATCAAAGATTGATATTCTGTTAGAACTCTTTCTACTGGTCCATGCAAAGAGATCCATCTAGTCTCAACATCCTTGAGAAGCTTATTTCCTGGTGTTACTCCCTCTGAGAAAATCTTAAATTCTGCAAAACGTTTAGGACTTTTGCAGAAATAAGAGTATATGTCGTGAACTAGATCTTCAAATTTTGACACTGTAGGAAAATTGTTTATAATTTTATATGCTAAATTCATTTGATGGGCCATGCAATGTATGCCAAGCATCTAAGGTGCAATACTAGTTTTTAATCTTGCACAAAGACCATTCCTTTGGCCTTGCATTACTGCAGCTCCATCAGCTCCAACACAAACTAACTTCTTTCCAATTGTCAAATCATCCATACCAGCAACTTCATTCAAAGCATTCTTCACTTCAAAATATAATTTTTCTGCTGTTGAATTGCCCCTCATTCTATGAACACAGAGTAGATGACCTTGGCGGACATGTTCTTTTACTATATACACATGCATACAGACCCAAGGAGTGTTATCTACTGTAGTAACTTCATCTATGGATAATGAAATGAATCTGGACTATTTTACTTTCTCCTGTAAATTTTGCTTTTCCACCTCAGAAAGACAGTTTGCCATTTCCCATCCAATGTTTGTTGACCAATGTGACATAGGATAGTGAGGAACTTTCAAAAAAGATAATAAATTACCATATTCTGAGTAGTCTCTCATAGGACGCCCTCTAGACATAATATGAAAAACAACACTCATTTGAATGGTCTTTGCTAGGTTTGCTTCATTGGCTACAAGTTTAAACCCAACCTTGATTGGATTTTCACTACTAGCAATTACTGCCATTCTCTTGTTATGCTCTTCATATTCTATGGCATACTTAACATGAAGACATTCTTCCTTTGATTTCCATCTCACTACTGATATTTATTGTCAGTTTATGGTCTATTTTTCATAAACCTTACCAATATGCTTTTCTATAGTGTCAAGCTTTAGCTGTAACTTCTTCTCTCTTTTAAGTTTCTAGGTACAAATCTTACACCCACATTCTATTGGTTGTTCATCATTGCTTAGGACTGGTTCAATGAACCATTACTTTGCTACCCAATCAACCTTAAAATTTCTTGCCATTTCCCACTCCCACCCCATTTTTACTTCCCTTTTTCTTTTCTTCCTACCAACATCATTATTATCTCCACTGCTAGCATTTTCTTCCAACTAGTTCTACGTATCCCTTATAACATGAACATCTTCTCTCATGCCACCATTGTTATCCTCATTTGATGCATTTTCATTTTCATTTAACTCAATGAAAACCCCAGCTTGTGGTACTGGTACTGGTGAGCTACTGTGAATGGCTTTTGCACTTGAAATTACAGATGTTGATGGAGCAGAAACATTGCCAACTCCAAAGAAAGCCTTTATGGTAGTATCTTTAATTTTTGGGCATTTTGATGGCCTTCGAGGCCCTTCACTACCCTAAGGAGTCTTACCCTTGTCTAGCTTTCCAATCTCTTCAATGCCCTAGGCACAGTGAGAATTCTAAGTCTCAACCTCCCCTGATATCTGAATCCCTTCAGTCGTAGTAGCCTGAGGATACTCAATCTCAAGATAGTCACCCTTGTCTAACATCTTCACCCAATGACCTGAACCTCTTACTAGTTACTAGGATTCTAGCCTCTAGGAATTAAAATTAATAACAATACCATGAAATGTGAACAAATAATTGTCTACCTTTATCCTGCTTCCTCTGAATTTTGTCTCTCTGAAATGCTGAATCCTTTGTTTACTATTGCAAGATTGTTATTTGTAAATCTGGCCCTCCAGCTCCAAAGATTTGTAATGATGCATGATAAGACTACTTTTAAGTTTTCTAAATTTGATTTGAATTTATATCAATCCATTATTCCAAATTCCAAATTTCCAATTTTTTAAAAAAAATTCCTGGGCTTTTGGCAAAAATGTGCCAAGTGCCGACCTGATCAATGCTATTTTTGGTGAAAAATTAAAAATACTTGGCGGTCAATAACACAATTAATTAACGGGTTGGTGAAATATGTTGTGGATCAATAATACAATTAATTAATGGGTTGGTGAAATACATCATGGACCAATAAAACAAATAATTAATGGGTGGTGAAATAGGCCATGGTTAAGATAAAAATATAAACCACTTGGCTATTTTAAATTTTATATGCAATTCATTATTAATATCGTTGGTGAATAAGAGACTGTTAAAAGAACCACGTCAGATTAGTAATAGGCAAATATGATGGTCAATAGCATTAAATGGAAAATATAATTGGCGATTCCAAGGAATATTTAGTAGTTACCATGTCAAGATTGGGCGAATATGGGCCAGCCTATACCTGCGTGATTCGCCAATTTCATGAAACATATTCCCTAGAATTCACCAAAAGGTGAATATTTTCCACTAAAAATTATGCTAGTCGGTGGACTTATATTCGTGAGGAGGAGGAGAATAGTTCTTATATTTAATCAAAGATCTCCATCAATATAGAAGATACTTAGAGATGGAGCTTCTTATAATGGAGTAAGATCTTGTGAGTAGGATACTCTCAAGCTCTAGTTTGCACCAAGGCCACTGCATCTTTATTGTCCATAGAATACAGTCTGATCTCTTTTGGATTCTTTTAGACATTCCATCCTTCTGAAGTAATGATGTGAGACAAGTAAGTGTTAAAGAAAACCACCAAAGAGTAGGGAGCCCATGCTTGACCAAGCTAAATTATTCCACTTCCTCCAGTGCTACTACTCACAAAGGAGAAACCTAAATGGCGATCGTAACTATGAATTCCATTTCTAAATCAATTAATCAAAGGAAAAGAATTGCTGGTAAAATTTTGATACAAAAAATGAGTTACCAGATTTTCCTTTTATTTTAATTTTATTTTTAGATTCAGGCATGTGTTTGTCATCCTAAAAGAAATCTCCAATTTTAGAAATAAAAAGAGATGCTTTTTTTAATCCCAAGTCAAGACTGGAGTTTGTCTCACCTAGAGAAAGATGCAAAGATAAATCAAGGAACTTCATGTTTCCAGAATACAAGCATACCACACACGCGGGAGGGAAGTATTATCTATTGGCGTACTAAGTTTTATTTGAAAATAAAATTTGCCAAAATTGAATTGGGCATAGCTTCTTTTCTATCAACTTTGGCTAATATAGTCAATAACTAGCGACACTCCAAGTTATGAAAACATTCTACATAAAAATATGATGTGTTAAATTAAATTCTTTTTCATTCATACCATAGGTAAACACATAACAACTGTAGATTTTAAAGAATTTATTTCAATTAGGGTTCAAAAACATACTAATTTCCTATACTATTAGATAGCAAGGAACTTGGAGATTTGTAGAGAAGTTTCCTTGCTAAACACCTTGCGTGCATGCTCATTTCTTCCTCCTATTTGAATTCTTTCCTTTCTTTCTTAGAGCATTAATGTTATTTCTTCTGTGTGTGTCTAGTTTTTAATTTCTAAAGTTTTCAATCCACACTTTCCCCTCTCTTTTCTGCATCTTCTCCCTTGCCTTGTTACTATGTAGCTCTCCCTCTTTCTTGCTAATGCATATTTCCCAATACTCTCCTCCCCACTCTCTTTTACAACCATGCACCCTTTTCCCCCAATGTGTGCCTTATTTAATTTCCTTCTCTTTGCATTTATTCTATCTACTTAATAGTTGATAACCCCCTAACAGTCCTCCACATGTCCTCCTTTCAATGCCTTTAGGAGAAGTCTTTAGATACATTTTTCTTCTCCTCTCTCTATTAAGCTGCATTTTTCTCTACTGAACCATTACTCTCTTTCCCTCCTCTCCCATCCTTCTCCCCCTTCATTACTACCTAAAAATACTAAACTCTAGTGTTTCCTCACATCTGGCGTCAAGGTCCCCTATTCAGGGCTTCTATCTCCCCTTATTTTATGTTACATGGAGAGTTTTAAAGACCAAAATAGCATTACAATAGTTTAATAAATACCACTAATAGTTAACTCTATGTCCATCTTGTTTGATTAGAGAGATAGTTGAATGAAAGAGGTTACTATGCATTAAGAGGCAACTATATCATTGACTAGTTCAGAGTTAGAAACCAAAAATGCTCCAACTTAAACTTAAATTCATTTAAAAATAAAAACCAATCATTTCTTTTAAAATGGAATCACAAAATATAAAACTAATTTACGGTAACCAATAGATTCCATTATATAAAACAAATTTTAAATATTTAAAACAAACACACACTACAAGAACTTCTATATATTTTTTAACTCTACAAACACATAATTACGTATTTCTCACAAACACAAATTTAATATAAACCAATTCATATCATTAAATTTCTTTATAAACATAAAAAAAATATTTACATGGTGTGTGCATTTAACCATTTAACTTTGAACTCATCCTTACCGAGGAGCTAGGCTCCCCTACCTCGACTACACCCCCCTGTCCATGAATAGAACACTCAAAACTTTCCATCAGTAGGTTAGTTCCCAAATTCAATAATCAAAACAACTTGAAAAATATTCATCATAAGCATTTTAATCATATTAAAAATATATATATTTTATAACATTTTATTTGTTCTAGCATGATAATCTTTAATCACATTTAATTTATCATCCTAACGAAAATAGAAATTCATACACATATATTTTTATTTATCAAATAAAACATCTCTAAAAGCTTAATAAATCGATTTAGGTAGTCTACAAACGACCAAGTTAAAAGTCAACAAAAATCACCAATGATTTAAAATAGTTTTAGTGTTTGAAAAATCAATTATGACAAAGACCAACAAATAAAAATAACACTTCACCTTAAACTGGTTAATTAATCTAATAAAGATTATGCATATTTTCTAAGTTGTGCTTTGGAGAGTACTCTTGTTTTCATGGAAATATCTTATCTAGATTCATTTCTATTAGAATTCCATTCTTCGCTCTACTCGTGTTGTCATGAGCATCATGTTAATTGGGTCAAATGGACGGTTTAGATATGTGTTCTCAAACCGCGACACCCAATAACAAAAGGGCAACATTATAATAGTTTAAAACACACACATTTTCTATTCCAAATCCTATCTAGAACAAAGAGGAGGATTAGGTTGGCACGATCATTAATGGTTACAAATAAAACTTCTTCACATGAACTATTACTTGAGAAGAATGTACAATCAGAGGAGCAAGAGAAGCGAGATCAACTGTGCAGATTTCGTTTATAACCAGAGGATTCACAACTGCTAAAACACCTTTATTACCTCTTCTCTTATTCGAATCGCTCAACCATGTATAACCTTGTTTGATATTGGTTAACAACAATGTTCCTATACAAGATCTTGAGAGCCAAATCTAAATTAGGAAGGATGATCGGGAAATTATGTAACTCACAGCCCCATATAAATCACAACAATCAAGTATCTCTCTAAATCCCATACAAAAACAAACCCAAATTGCAACCATTCTCAAAAAGAACGCTAGGAGAAGAAAGTATGTATAAGAAATGGATAACAACAGAGGCACTAAATAATTGGTTTTAAATCAAAAGAACTATTTCATTCTCAATTCAATGTCTGAGAGTAAGGAGTAAACAATGCTAAGTTTAGCATATTAAATATTTTTTTTTTACAAAAAAGTGATCCCAGACCAACATTCACGCCAAAATCAATGACAATTCAATGACAATATTTAATAAAAAATGAAACATAAACGAAAAACCCAACACAAATTATCAGATTCAACTTCAATTTTGATAAAACAATTATTTGTTAAACCCAGATAGTCATGGATATAGTACAGAGACAAAGTTAAGAATTAGTGCTGCCAAACTATCATTTTCATTCAAGAAGGATACATAAAAGTTGAGTAAACTAAAAGAAAAGAATTGATCATCAAAACATGGGATTTTTATGTAATTTTCGGTTGTAGAATCCATCTTTTCAATGTAATTATTTCAAAGCATTTAAAACATATATGAGAAAAAATAAAATTAAGAAAGGAACCTGTAAGTCTATAGTGTATGTTCTTGGAGAGTGTGCAATTCTCTGAACCACCCTTGGTGCTCTATTTCCATATTTGTGTATCGTTATCATGTGAACCTAAATTCCTCCTCCCTCCATCAAGATGGCATGGATGTCAATAATATTTGCCTGGCACTGCTACCAATGTCCCCCTCCCTCTCTAGGAGTAGCTACGCAACTATTTTCTTTTTATAGAAGACAATTTCGTGTATTTCCCTTTTCTTTCTCCCTTTCAAGTATTACAATCTCTAACAAAATTCAACAGTAATTGCTCAGCAATAACAATAAAATCTGAACAGAATTATACAGAGACTACTTTCACAAATTATATTAAAATCTTTCCAGAATTGAACAAAGATGAGGTGATTGACACCTCTGTATGCAGTGAAGAGGCGTCCAAACTTGGAGACTTACCTCTAAATATGAAAGAGCCCAGGAAAAAGAAGCAAAAACCTAAATCTGCACTTTTGTGGGAGAAGTCGTAAATGTGATCAGATGTCGTTGGCTACGGATGTTGTTCCAGTGATTTCTCCGATGTTTGCGTTGATTTAAACATTTTCAAGTTGGTTTAATGCAGATAAGAAGAATAATGCGAGGAGGTGGAGATCACAGTCTATTGCGTACAGTTGTTGGATCATTTCCATATGGAAATGAAAAATGTAGATGAAAATTCAATTTGGGCAGGTGAAATGGCCATGATGAAACAAGAAGAGGTATGCAAGACTCTACCGAAACAATGATGACAAGAAACCTGCAAACGAAATGGAACAGGAAGAGCAAACTGTAGATGGAATATCATTAGGATAAGCTGCAGACGACAACTACATGCTGCTTTGACAAGAAATGCTCCTGTGGAATGATTTGATGTTCAGTTCACCCAAAACCATGTCCAGGAAACGGTTTGTCAGTAGTTGTTTTTCATTATGAGACAGTGTGAAAGTAGTTTTCCAGCATGACTAGACAAATCCAATGTGACAAAAGGAGAAGCCTATCGGCTAATTAGCTATTGTGATATTGTGAAATGAGATGGTGTGTTTGACACTTCAATTAAGTAGTGGTTTATTTTTTTTACATCAATAATATTTTGTGATAATTTAGTATCTTTAAGAATACAAATTGTTAACCTAGATCTATCCTTATATATATATATTCACTACATAAATAAAATTATATCAAACATTTTTAAAAAAAATCTATTATCTATCCACTTAAATTATCCACTAAATACTCTAAAATATTATTATTTTAAAATTTAAACAATAAAAAATAAAATCATAGAACTTTTACTAAGTTATTTGAAATCTTTTTTAATATAATATAATATTCTTAAATTCTTATTAAAATACTTAAACACACCAGCTAATTTAGATAAATATTAAGAAAATATGATATAAATATTAAAAATAATTATAACATTTTAAATAATCTCTATAAAACTATATTTGATTGTAAATCTAAATAATATTTAACATTGACTGAATAAAATAAAAAATATTTGTATTCAAACATTATTTATCTATAAATATATTTCTAAAAATTATATAATTATATTAATAAAGATATATATTTTGCATCTCTCAAAATAATTTATATATTATATAATAATATAACTAAAACATCAAACTAAAATGCATGTCTTACCAAGGGAACACTTAAAACCTTTCAAATAACACTTAGTTTCTATTTTATTTCAAACACTTCATTTAATGCATGTCTTACCAAGGGAACACTTATAACTTTTCAAATAACACTTACTCTTTATTTTATTTCAAACACTTCATTTATACTATATAGCTTAATTGGATGATACAGAAATATTATAAAATATAATCATTCTGATTTGACTCAATTACAGTAGGGAATTAGACACCAACTCGGCTATACTCCAGACAAAATGCACCATTGACCAGATTTGAAAAATCTGAAAACACAACAGATTTTTACGAAATTTTCAGGATCTGTTTTTCATAATCTGCATATTTTGAATTGAATACAACAAAGAAAATTCGAAAACAAATGACTTGTTTTGGTAAATCTGGAAAAAAAAAATTGTCGTATAGTGCGTTTTTATTGGGAAGATAGCCAGCACCATTAGACACAGGAGGGCAAAGTTGGATGGATGGGCATCCAGCCGCTGGATAGCCGTGCAAAAAGCTCATAGTTCCGAGTGCAAATTTTCGGTCAGTGCGTCCTCACTATTTTCAGAGAAGGCAAACAAGTGCCAATGACATCACATAAGTCTACATATGGAATGAATTGTCTACACATCTATCCAAACTGCACCTAATTAAATAAATTACAAATCGCAATACAATGTGACTGCATCGAAATTGCCCACATGGAATGGGGGGCTCACATTTGAACTAGGTAGGAACAACTACAACCCACGGTTCCCTCACCTACATAGTATTCGAGCATTCATAAGTCTGATCACATTAAACACCTGCTAAGCTTGAAATCTATGGCTCAATCAAACTAGAAAGCTTACCAAATAAATAAACCCTAGTCAGAGCGGCCCCACCTGTGGTAGATACATGAAGCTCGTGTACAGAGAAAATAACAACGAGAGAGATGCCAATATTTACCAGAGATTCATCTGTACGGTTACAGTCGATTGATATGATGTCATAACGAATGGTTTAAACAATCTTCACATCGTCACATAGAAATTTAAACAGAAACAGAAAAATTAACAAAGCAAAACTTATCGGAGAATAAACACGTTACAACAAAACTACTATTCTTATTATCACAATTACAATGATTCTCGCTATTACAGATCTATCATTACAGTAGTGAAGGGCAAAAGCCATTACTACACTAGAAAGCAAAAAACTCCCTACTTAAAATACAAATTCGGAAAATAGTACTATAGTCTAAAAACTCAATTCCTCCCGCTGCGGTGGCGTAAAATTGTAACAGTGATCATTTTGATTACCATACTGAAGAAAAACAATTGGGGATCTATGCTATTTGCAGCAGCAGTTACCAATAAGCCAACGGTCATCTTTCATGCTTGCAATACCATGCTCCGGAAGACCATTAATATCCACCTTCACACACATCAAATCCACTCGAAGCCTGCACGCCATTTCATCACATCTGTAACTCCATCCAGATTTGTTCTCGTTACACCTGCTGCAACTGAATGCCCCCCCTGTCTCCATGATAAGCTGCACAGGATGTTCTTGGTGGGCGCCATAGTTAAGAATAGTAGGCAGCGCAACACAGAGAGGATGAAGGCGCAAAGGCTTCAGTGAATCTGGCCTAGGCGATTGATACATAAACCCTTTTAGGACCTCCCCACAAGCGTCACACTCATGTCTAAAACAGGTTTTCTTGCGGAATCTAAATTCCAGGGTGGGATAAAAGGGATGAACATAAGAATCAGGATAAGCTCCACATACTTCATGTAGTGTGAAGTTTGGGCAGAAGTTACAGCGGTACCCAATATTGGTTCCATATTCTTTGCACCCATTGCATTTGTATGGAGAAAGACCTTCACACAGGGTAAGGGGATGCTTATGGCGAGGATTACAGTTGCTGATAATCTTCGGATAGGCTACCATCACGCTAAGCTTCAGAGTTTTCTCTAAATCCTATAAATATATAATTATCCTACACAATATTGGAGTATGAGTTGGCTTTGTCTGAGCATCTAGTAGTTGAGTTGAGGATGCTGGTGGATGATTCTTTAGATCCGCGAATCCTGGTGGATGCTGCGTTGAAAGTTCTCTGTCTGAATATTAAACGTATTTAGCCTAGGATAGTTGGGTGGTCCACGTATCTTATTCTACTTTTGTGTATAGAGTTATTCATTTCTAATGAGTGCACAGTGTTTTATTTATTTTTATGAGAGATGAGTTCTTGGAAACTATTATTCATGAAACATGTGTTAATGAATTTGACTATAAAACTATACACTTGAATTCTAATAGCAATATCACAGATTTGACCATAGTCAAATTTACTTTAATCTGACTAGAAATCTACACATTTGAATCATGATATCAATATGGCAGATTCAACCATAGTCAAATGTACTAATTCTGTCTAGAAAACTACACAATTGAATACTGATATCAATATCACAGATTCGACCATAGTCAAATGTACTTAAATCTGACCGAGAAAACTACACAGTTGAATCATGATATCAATATCGCAGATTCAACCATAGTCAAATGGACTAAATCTGACTAGAAAACTACACATTTGAATCATGATATCAATATCACAGATTCGACCATAGTCAAATGTACACAAATTTAAAGACCATATTTATGGTTTTCTAAAAATCAAATTTAAAATATAGATGTAGAGAATTTTTATTGATGGAGCAATCTTCATCCACAAAGTCATTTTATATATCCAGTCTTAGGCTGAAACCTCTTTGACTATAGGTCAAGGAGTGGCTAGATAGCCACGAAAAACATTTCCTTTATATAACTTTTTACAAACTTTAGAAAAAAAAACTCTGTTTCCCTGCATAACCCCTACTCAAGGCTTGAGGGGTATCTATTAATTCGCTAGGGTACAATTCCAAGCTCTAGATAAACTAAGTATGTTTATGATGACGTTTTGAGTAATAACTGTGAATTAAAATTATGATAAAAAGATTACTTAGGTTGGAACTCAAATTTAGATTTTTAGATGATATGAATTTTATTTTTATTTTTGAAATACAATTAGTGTTGATCCATATTCAAATATTAAAAAATATATAATTATAATTAAAATCTCTAATTAAATTTGTTCTTCTAACTAATTGTAAAAATTTTAGCTATTCTCATTTTAAATATTTTAATATTTAACACTTTAGATTTAAGTTGCATATACTTTTTCAAAATCCATTAAGTATAAAAATAAATCATAAAAATATCAAGTCAAGCTCACTTGACTTGTTTAACTTATAAAATTCAGATTATGTCCTTTCACTAAGCATGATTTTATCATCAAAAGTTAACAATTGAAGAGATGAAATAAGATTTCTATTTTAGTTCTTATAGAAATTGGTTCTTTATTTCCTACTCTTCTTCAATTAGACTTCACTTTTCTTTTGTTTATATTCATTATGTTTCTTACTAATAGTAAATATATATGCACATGCTAAGTATTTATGATTTTATTTTATTTATTAAAAATAGGAAAAATATATTTTTTTCTATCATATCGATATTAATTTTTAAAAATATTTTACTACAAAGATTTTTCAACTATTCTCATAATTATAAAGAATGAGATTCTTTCCATCTTTCATAACATTATGTTTGTTATTTCTAAAACGATATGCTACACTTTTAAGATACATGACTAAACTACCTATACTACTTGGCATACATTAGCAAAGAAACCAAAAAATTAAATAAAATCTTAATTTATAATAAAAAAAATTATAATAATGATGATTCACAATCAAAGTCATCTAATATATCAAATATTTCATTTTAAATGTTATTATCATACATAAGTAATATTTTCAAAAAATAATATTAAAAATATTAAAAAATCACAGTGTACACTTTTGAATCTTATTATTTCTTACAATTAAATTTTTTTAATATATATTTAATAAAATGTAAAATTAAATTATATATTTTTAAAATTAGACAAAACGATTACAAGAATCAACCTATCAATAGATAGCTAAAAGGAAAATATACACAATTAGCCTAATTAAATGTGTCCAAAAAATGACTTTTTAAAGATAGGATCAAAACTTAATCTAAAAATCCCTAGTAGTTGAATTTTAAAATATCATTTCTTATTCGTAGACTATTATATTTTTATATAAAATATAACATATATACAACTTAAATAGACAAAATACCTATTAGTAATCAGAAATATTTGTTATATCTAACATTTATATCCAACACAAAAGGAGCAATACTTCAACATAAAAACATATTTTGTTGTAATAAAATAACATATTATTATATAAAATATAACTTATATCCAACACAAAGGGACCAATAGTTGAACACTAAAACTTTTTGACAATCTCACACATTCCATTGGAAAATATAAGATATTTTTTGTGTTCACCATTTATATTTGCAATAAGACAAATTGTTAATATAAAATACTCTAATGCATATACATTGCTACACATAAGAATTGTATTTGTACACTAAGATAACAATACTTGTTTAAGTGAGAATTTTATTTTATTAAGTGAGCATATTATTTTTTAAATGAAACACATATAATAGATAGCTATGATATTTTATTTGATACAAAAATTTATTTATTTCACTTGTTAATGAATTTTTTATTTTTTTTTACTATAACATTTATAGGTCCTCATGTGTTCAAGTATTTTTTCATTTTTATCAACATTTGGAAATATTTTGATTTACATGTGGATCATTTAATTACAATATATAGTAAAAATGTGTGGTAAGACAAGATAATATATTCACAAGTGGGTGATTGACTATTGGACCCTGTACGACTATTGATCCCTCTCCCATGTGGTGTCCACATTTCCAATTTTATATAAATATTAGTGTTATCTGAGAACTTTCCAAGAAGAGTAACATAACACAAATTTTGAGTAGCTAGTCTTACACAGAATTGTGACGCAAATTGATTTTGATAGGCAGGACCAGTTCAAATAAAATAGAAGTTGCACTAAATGTTTTATTTTCCATGAATTTTTCTCATAAATTTATTTTTGTTGGTGCATGGGGTGAAATTTGAAAAAAGGGATTTGTTGGAATATGTCAAAATATGGTGAAGCCACCATACGATGAGTGAATTGTATGGGGTCTACCGTAGGGGAAGTAAGACTGTACGAAGCAATCAGTAGCTTTACGGTGGAACTGGTATGTGAGGATAAAAATGAATTAGTACAAAAAATATGGTACACTAAATTTTTTGCTAGTACAATAGAGATGGTACGCAGAGACTCAGTGTGGTGAAGTCATACGGTGAATATGATGAAGCTAGTACGGTGAAGCCATACATGGAGACTAGTACAGTGATTTTGGTACGATGATAGTTTCTAGTATGGGTGCCAATCCACATACATGTACACTGGGAATTCTAGTACGGTGTCAGCATGGTGGTAGTTTCAGTATGTGCTAGATCTGGTATGGTGTCATTTTTTAGTATGTTGGGTGTCAGTTATAATATGGTGTGAGGTAGAGTTTACTGACCATTCTGTAAAGTGATGGTTGACATAACCAAATTCTATAAGGAATTGTAGAGTGTATAAATGTCTGCAAGATTCGTTAGGAATAAAAGGTTGAAATAGTAGAGTGTCAAAGTGGTGTAAAGTCAAGTTGATTACATAACATAATCTGAGCCTATGAAAAAATACATTGTTGTTTGTATGTAACATTGGTTACTGTAATACAAAGAAGACACTTGGGCTTTTCGGCGGTGGGTTTTATCCCGAAAGGGTTTCTCATGTAAATTTTGTCTCCTATGTTTATTTTGTGTGCATGAAATTTTCTATGTTCTTGTTTTTTTTGCTTGTCTCAATATTTTGAAGTAGATTTGAACTCTTTATTATTTCTCCTTAGTAAATTGGCATTAGGAAGGTGTTTCTGCACCATCACTTTCCTTACAAGTGGTATCAGAGCCAAACTAGTTTTTGTTATCCTTGTTGGGTAGGGTTGGTTGTTTGTGTCAATTTGGTTCCAGTGGGGTTTTGCAAAGTGTTCATCTAGAAATTGAGATGGTGGGTATATCGAGGAGAATAGACATTGAAAATTTTAATGGCACAAACTTTGAGTTGTGGAAAATTAAAGTTGAAGATATGCTAGTTGATTGAGATTAGTGGATTGTTGTGTCTAATAACAAGCGTTCGGGCATGAAGCAGGAAGATTGGGATCTAGCAAATTGAAAGACCAAAGGACTAATAAGGTTGAGCCTTGCAGATTTTGTTATGTTGAATGTCCATGAAAATAAATCTGCATGTTCTTTGTGGAAGAAGTTGGGAGATATTTATTAAGGAAAATCCTTGGTAAACAAGCTCTTCCTGAGAAATAATTTTTACTCTCTAAAGATGGATGGAGGAACGACTGTGGAAGATCATCTAAATGCATTAAATATGGTGATTTCTTACTTAACATCTTTTGGTGTGTTCATTAGTGAAGAAGAGTGTTGCATGTTGAAGGCAAGCATCCAATATCAAGGTTTTCCAAATCTCAAATTATTTAAGATCATTCAATTCAAATAAAATATTCTCCAATTGAAGCAAGTTTTTCTCCCATGATGACCAAGTATAGTAATTCTTAATCAAGAAAGAAGATCCTTATATACACATTCTTTCTCCTTCATTGAAAGTGATTATCAATAATATCTACATTCAAGATCTAGGAGTAGAATTCATAGATCTATGCATTTGTAAGGTAATCCTTGATTCTACATTATATTCTAAGTTCAACTCCATTATTTCAAGTAAATTCAAGCATCTTTATGGGTATGCTAGAGATTTCTCTCATGATAATAGGTTCATGGCTAAATTATTTACTACAACCTTTTGAGACAAAATCTTGCAATGCTATTACGTTGTTTAACTTATTCTATTGACTCCTTTCAAAATATTGTGAATTATTTTATCCAATAATTTCAAAATAATATTAGTCCTAAAATTTCTTTAACTAATTTAATACATTGTAAACAAGGAACTAAAGAAAAAATGACTAATTTCATTGGTATATTTAAGCATTTTCATGCTCATATATATTATCCTATGCCTGATATTCATGCACGATGTATTTTTATTTTGAATTTAAAAAATAACATTAGAGATAAGATTCTACTTTCTAAGTTTTCTTATTTTACTTAATTGTGTGTAGTGCTTCATAATTATCAGCTTCAAGTGTGTTATTTTGAGAGCCCCTCTCCAATGGCTCCAGTTAATAAGAGTGATACCACATCCAAATCCTATAACAATATTTAAAAACCCAAGAATTTCATCCAAATCAATAATTCATCCAACAATGTTGATGAGCAAGTGGCAACAACATGTAAAGGTGTGGCTCCTTTTTCATCCATTTTTTAGACCTTCTCATAATTTTACTCATCTTTTTGAATCTTTTTATAATGTGCTGTTGAAGTTGATTAATTCTAAAGTGTTAACTCTTCCTCTTGTTAAACTAATTTACACATCCAATCCTTTACCCAAATAATTTGATCCCAAAGCCTTTTGTCAATGTGATCATCGACTCAATCATGATATTGAGAAGTTTTTCCATTTAAATTTATTATTCAAGACCTCATTGATTCTAATACTATATCTATTTAGGTTATTAATGATCAAGGAAATGAATTTGTAGTGCCTCCCAACCAAAACTTGAAAATCTATACCAATCCTTTTCCATCTCATTTGACCAATACCATTGATTATACCCATCCTTTTCCTTCTTCTTCTAGTAGCCATGTTGTTGACTATGATGGTATGTTTGTTGAAGCCAATAATTTTTTCAATTTTATTGATCAATGTGAATCTGACCTAAACACAAACCTAAACTTGATATTTGCATTACCTTTCATCCTAGTGAGATAATTAAAGCACCTAATAGTCCTCTTTACATTGTTGCAAAGGTTAATAATATCTATTCCTATGGTTTCCTTATTGATCCTACTTGCATGTTGAATGTGATAAATAAATAACATCTTTACAATAGATAGTTGCAACGTTATTTCTATGATAAATCTAACATGATGATCCAAACTTGTAATGGTTTCATTTATCCCACCCATGGTCCTATTACATTTACCATAGAATTTGGTGGAAAAACTCTAGATATCAACTTTGTTTTCATCCAAACTTTTGATTAATTTCAAACTAAACTTGGTCTTCCTTTTCTTACTTCCATGACACTTGTAGCCTCTACTATCCATAAGTGTTTGAAGTTTACCCATAAAGCATAAATTTCATTACTGTTAATCATAGTCTCTATTAGCCTTTAGTACCTCAAGAGTTTGTTGACCTTGACTTATTTTAGCCTTCTATGCCTCAACCAACTCAATACCAAAAACACAATCTCTTTCAATCATATCAAAAATACAAAAGTTGAAACATTTGTGAGCTTACAAAACCTAAGGATGTTCCATCTCCTTATACTAGACCAGGGCTTCTCCCTACATTTCCTACACCTCCTATGTGTGATTTTATTCCACCTCCTATATCATATAAATGTTCAACCACTAATATCTCTCAACCTAGTGAGGTTTCTTTTGTTTTTCTTCCTAATGAAGAAAAGGGTTTGATGTTGATTGATTTTGAACCAAACCAAATCCCCAACAAAACTAAGTGTAATTGTTGTGCTTGTGATCACTTCCATAAACATAGTTCTAGAGCCTATGAATGTGCTTCCCAAAAAATATCTTCCCATAAAACACCTATTGATGCTTTAATTTCCTTTTACTATCCTATACTTGACCCAAAGGAGGGAGTGATTTTGAAAAAGAAGAATTTGAACAAATATGATAATTCTATTTATATCTTGGATTCTATTATACTTAATTTAGATGAGGAAGATAATCTTGATGATGATGCTTTTGATGTTCATAATGCAACTTATGATGATATTCATGCTAGATATTCTTATGATATATTTGAGCTTATTGATATTAATCATGATTTATCAGTTGTATTTTCACAACAATTATCTCTTAGTCCTAGTGATCAAAAAAGTGACCTATCTTTACAACATGGGCCTTGTTTGGAACTGGCTATTATTCCATCTACCATGTTGGATGTTGCTCCTCTTATATTTTTCCCACCTTCCCTAAACAATACAAACTAAGATGAGTGGGGGAAGGTGATATGATAGATTAGCTCCTCTTGTGTGGTGGATTCTTTGTGTTTATCTATTATAATTTTCTCTCCCCTGTTACAAGTAGTAGTTGCCATTGCACCAAAAGATCAACCTGTTAATGCTTGATACAACCACTAGACTTATAGAAGACATAGGAGGTGGTTAAGCCATTTCACGAGCCCTACGAGGGACGTTGGCCCATTGCCAATAATCCCCTCTCAGTATCACTCATCATGGCCTGCATGGATTCTAACCTATGACCAAGCTCTGATACCACTTGTTAAAAGTAGTAGGTATCATTTCACCAAAAGATCAATCTATTAATGCCCAATACAACCACTAGAATTATAGAAGACACATGAGGTGGTTAAGCCATTTCGTGAACCCTACGAGGGACGCTGGCCCACTGGCAACATCCCCATGATGTCCTACTTGCTATATGTTTTTTTATATTTATTTAGATGACCATTGTTTCTCCATTGGTGTAAGGTGATAAATAAATAAAAAAATTTTACATTCCTCTATTTTTATTTTATTTCTCCTATATTTTGTTCCATGTTATGTCATTCATGTGCCACTATTCATAAATGTACCATTTTATTGTCTAATTGGGGATGATGAATTCTTTTAGCTACCTAACCTTTTTGGTCTTCGTGATGCTAGCCCAAAAAGACTCTTCTTTGTGACTCTTATGTTCTATTCTTCTAGTTCTACTACCTTGAGGAGATGATGATAGTATCATCTTGGTGATCATGTAGATTCTTAAGATAGTATATCTCTTCCTACTCCTTTTTCATGTGATCATTTCACTTTATTTATCCTTTCTTGAGGGAATCTCCTAGTTGAAACATCTCTTATGGGTGCATGTATGATCTGCTAAAGCTATTTCTCATGTTAAGGCATTTGTAATCGCATTAATGTGGGGCCATACTCACACACATAGTGATTCAATGCAATCTCTTTTTGGCATATGACTAAGGAGGCAATAATTTCCTTATGTTCACGTTGTCATTAGATCCCTTAATGGAGACAATGATTTCCTTACGAAATGATCTTCTTTTTCTAGATAACTTAACGGAGACATTTCTTTCCTTAAGGACTGATCTTCCTTTCTTTGATCTCTTTGGAGATAATTCTTTCCTTGGGCCTGATTTCACTTTTAGATCCCTTAATCAAGACAATTATTTCCTTAAGGACTTCTCCTCTTTGATGGGTTGACTAGTATAACGTAGATTGCTATACCTTCAATGCCATTTTTTTCATGATTTCTCTTTGCATGATCCATAGTAAGGCAATACCTTACTAGGCTAGTGGTCATATCTCTCTCTCTCTCATGTGTGTGTGTGTGCCTCTTTAATCTTAGATTTGGATTTGATAAGGACTTTAGTCACTTGAGGATATTATCTTTCTTTGTGACCATGATGTTGATACGATTGTTCTTATGCATTGATCTACTTTATCATGAGCATGATTTTGTCTCATATTCCTACTACAGTGGAGGCTAGATGTACCATTCTAAAATTTTCACACCCATAATTGGATACTTTATTAGTACCTATGAGATCCCATTTAGTTTATTTTGAGATTTGAATGCCCATTGTTCTTGATCCTGACAACTTGTTCTTCTTATACCATCATATTTTTACCTATCATGACATCCCATTCAAATTCTAGCACATTCTCCAGTGTATAAGATGCAAATGGCCTCCTATTCTTGAGGATTGAGGCCCAAATTCTGCCCAAGGCCCTAAGTTGTGGTATTAGTGGGATATTTTATTTCAAGGCCAACATTGATTATTTTTTAATCCCAAAATTATAGATCTTGAGTTTAAAACCCCCTATCTCTCCTCATTTTTATATCAATTACTATCCTCAAGTATCCATTATTAAGTGCAAGCATTTACTATCAAGCTTTCAAGTAATCAAGAACAATTAAGTGATTTGATTCAAGATTTGAAGGAAAGCATCCAAGATCAAGTTTCTCCAAGTCTCCAATTATTCAAGATAATTCAAGTTAAAGGTAATTTTCTCCAATTGAATCAAGTTTATCTACCATGAATCAAAAGTATAGGAATTTTCATTCAAGCAAGAAGATTCTTTCATTCACATTCTTTCTCCTTCATTGTAAGATATATCTTAGCATATCTTTATTCGAGATGTATGAGTGACATTCATAGATCTATGCATTTGTGAGGGTATCCTTGATTCTACATTCTAGACAAGTCATCGTTTGTATTTTGTCCCTAGGTTTAGGTCACCATTGTCATGTTGTCCCTTGCATTTTGATTTCAGATTTTAGAAACAAGTTAGATCAACATTCTAGTTTCTATTTTTGTAAATTTTAGCTTTCTATCAATTCATAACACTTTATTATTTATGATTTTTCACTAACCAACCTAATTTATCATTTACATTATTCTATTTCATAATTTCTATTTTTTATCATTACATATTTTAGAGAAGGATAATTGTCCCAATTATCACTTGAGTCTCTTCTTGAACCTAGTGTAAGGAATGAAAAAATGATAAATGAATGGTTTGATGATTGATTGAATGTGAAAGATATCCTTTACATATAGAAGAATTAGGGAAGGTGAGATTCTCTTCTTAAACCCAAATTCCCAAAGCAAAGATCCAAATTGATTAACCACAAGAAAATGGTTAATGCATAAATGAATCAATTGATTAGTAATAAGAAGAAAGAAGAAAACCTTTCATTCCATTTTGGAAGAGAGGGTTAAAATATTAATTGAAATGAATTAAGAAAAATACTAACCTCAAAGTATCATAGATCTGGAAATTGCTATTTTCTGGTGTCTATACTGAGTTTCTGGAAATTCTGCAATTAGATCTGAAACGGAAACACAGAAACAGAGAAAACCCAGGAATCTTTTTATTTTCTGAGCCAGTTTTACCTTCACTAAAATACAGGTCGACCTTGACCCAAATAGAGGTCGACCTTGACCCCTTTATGTCAACCTTGACCTTCACTGCTCCGACGGAAATTTTGTTCATGGATCCCGAAAGTTTTTTGAAAAGGGTATCCAAAACTGTTATGTTATTCATTGTTCTGCACCTGCACCTGCAAGAAAAATGGTTTAGTTGTTTATATGAGGGGTTTGCCTTAGTTAAACCCTATTTTTGGAATTAACCTTAAAATAGAATTGAAATTGCAGTAATAAACAAAGTAAATAGAACAATTCACCTTCCTTATGTTGAAACCCTTGTGGAGGATTCGAATCTTTGAATCCACAAGTATGGATGCTCCAAATGGACATGTAGATTCAATTGCCTTTAGATCTTCAACACCAATCTTGAATGGTTCTTAGAATAGGAAGAAGCTTGAATGGATATGGATGGAGAAATCTTTAACAAGAGGCCTCCATAGAGCTTGAATACTTCAATGGCTACCAATGGATCTCCTTGATGAATTGAATCTTGAATGCTTGAAGGCTTGAAGGCTTGAAAATAGATGATTGCTTCTTTTTCTTTCCCTCTCTTTTTCTCCTCCTCTTTTCTTGGATTTTTTTTTTTTCTTGCTTCCCAAAATGAGAAGAGAAAGCTTCCTTATATACTAGTCTAGGGCAAAAACTTCTAGAGAGTTTGACATATGAGAAATAAAGTCCCATTAGGCCCATACCCTTAGAAGTGGATCTATATTAAATATCTTTTAAGAGTCACGATTTCAAATCCATAAATAGCTGACCCAAAAGCGGAAAAGAATTATTTCCAAACCCTGACATCCAGAAATCTTTGAAATTTGAAATTTAGACCTTCAATCAGGGTCAAGGTCGACCTTCTGGCGACCTTGACCTAGAAGGTCGCCCTTGACCCTGGGATCAAGAACCTCAAAATCTCAGAGCTAGATACCAAAAATAGGTAGGAAAGAAGTAGAAAACAAGGCAGGATAGGGGAAAAACCAGATCCAAATCAAAGACCCATTCAAGGCATTTGAGATGACCCCAAACAATTTACTCAGAGGGCCAAACTAGTCCTAAATGGAAGTGCTTCCATTTTTTGATGATACATTCAACCTCCACTTTAGCAAGAGTATGGAATTGATGAAAACTCTTGGTAAATGAGATCACAAAGAAAAAGAAAAATCTTATTGAAATCAAAGGGACAAAGCAATCCTCAAGCCCCAAGGGACTCAAGTCTTTGTCAACCCCAAGATTACAATAAGAGAGACATCACTAGAAAAAAAGAGAGAAGAGGGTGTGATTACCTCACCCAATGAGAACTTATGTCCCATTGTGAATCACACAAGGAAACATCGCAACTGGAAAGATGGAGTTGAAATGCCTAGTGAATGTGGCTACTCACTAGTCAACCCATCAAGGATTCACCCTCAGGAATATTCTATTCCAAAAGAGTAAAGCCAAAACAAGAGAGATCTAGTCTTAAAGACGCCTTCCGACCTTAAGAGATCAAAACCTTGCAAAATGAAATTAGAGGGATCAAGAGATCCTCTAAGGTAAAAATTCATGCTTTAAGGATTAGTCTCTAATCCATAAAGGGAGAAAAAAAGGTTTTAAGTCTAAAAAATATTTTGGAAGTGCGTGTGTGCAAAAAGTGAGTAGAGCGTATGCCCCCACGTTAAAGTTATTGCTAACACTTTAACATGAGAAATGGCTTGAACAAAAATATAAACAACTCCACTAATTACATTTCCACTTCAAGATGCCCCCATGCAAAGAAAAATCAAGGGAAATACCACATAAACATACAAAGAACACAAGAGGGATCTACCTACTGTGGGGTCAGTATGATCATAAGATATATATATATATATATATATATATATATATATATATATATATATATATATATATATATATATATATATATATATATATATATATATATATATATATATATATATATATATATATATATATATATATATATATATATGCATGCAAATGAATTGACATCATTCTTCAAATAAAGTAGAACTACAATCACAATGGAGGAAAGAAAATGCAAGAGTTACGAAGAAGAGTATTTTCAGACCACAACATGGAGACCAAAAAGAATCAGTGCTACCAAGTCACAAATCCAAGCGTACTACACAAGGAAAACATTTACAGGCTAAAAGTACAAACCTGTGTCACACTTTTACAAAGGAAACGATGACAACATGCAAATTTTTCAACTTTAACGACATCAAAGTGGCATTTGTGTTTAGAATTTGAAGATGATGTAAACTAATGAAATGTGTACAATTTGATGAAGTTTATGCTTATAATTTTTTTAAAAAAATTTAAACAAAAATTAACAGTTTTTTAATTTTTGAAGTCTATTTTTTTATTGATGAAATATGTTGACAATCTAGGGTCTAGTTCACATCAAAAAATTATATGAAAATAATATTTTTTCCTCTGATTTCATAATATATTTTAGATTACATGTATAGCTAGTGCATAAAAAAAGAAACATTGGATTTCGGTATATATTTTGTCTGTTATAACTATCCAAAGTCGGTGTTACCCAAAATCAATAGTTTTTTGTTCGCACCAAATTTTTCCTATCAAATCTACACCATTAAAAAAAAATTATATATTCTTGAAGAGGACTCTCTCCTCTAGTATTAAATATAAATTTTAAATTTTTTTGACATGATTTGTTATTTTTCTTTTTTTTTGAATGAGCCTATTCTTAAATGTTAAAATACCTACTTGAAGTATTTTCAACTTATAATATTATATGAAATCAAAACATAATAAAAATTACATGGCCATAATCTTGACTCCGAGCTCTATAAAAGGGTATTTTTAGATTTTACAGAAAGTTAAATTTTGTCAGAGAATTCAGTTCTAGAAGTGAGAACTTCTAAGACTCACCTTTTTTTGCTTATTTGGTTGCCACATGGGATGCCACTTAGATAGGTTCAGTCAGAACTGGTTCGACTGAAACTATGGGCAACCAAACACGGTCCCGTGCATGAGCCACCCAACCCATTTTTGGGGTTTATATAGTTTTTCATGGAACCGTTTCGGTCAGAATTCCCTCGCCACATGGTGCCTCATGTGTGCCATGTAGGTCCGGCTGAAATCGGTCCGGCTGGACCCATTCTGGCCAAAACCATTTCAGTCGGAACCATTAAAAATGTCCTCTAGTGCAACACAAGTATGTACTTTTACCCTACGAACAATAGAATAGGTACAACATAACATGAAAACAACATATAGAAGAATAGAGATACATATAGAGGAATAGTACAATAGGTTTGATTCCTTTATCACCTTGTACCAACAAAGTAACAAGAGTCGTATAAAAGAATCTAACAAACATTTAGCAAACACATTACGGGAGAAAAACAATACAACAGGAAAATACACAAAAGCTACCATGGAGGACAAGCCAATCAAGCACATCGCCTACTCTCCTCATCTTGATCTAAATCATTTAGGGAAGGTGGAAAACTCTCAAGAGGGACTATATCCAAGATAGAAGGAATAATAGCGAGTTCCAAACAAGGATCCTCTTGAGAATTGTGATGTTCGATACTAGGTTTAATTATCAATTGTGTTGAAAGAATATTAGGTAAATCAATATCAATGTCAATAGTCTCATATTCATCATTACCATCATTAGGATCATCAAGAGTATCTTCTTCATCAAGATTAATTGAAATAGAATCTAAGATACGAATAGAATCATCATAATCATTCATCGTAACATCATTATTAACATTAACTTCTTCCAACACATCAGGCATAGGTTGGTCAAAAGAAGGTGAAGAACTTTGAAGAATAGAGGCACAGCCTGTAGCTTGAGCCTGACGCTTCTTACGACATTCATTAGTAGCTCAGTTATGTTTTGTCTTGTTTGAAATATGTTGAGAACTAGGAGGAACAAGAACTAGTTCCTTCACAGTTTCTATAGGAGGATTAGTAGGATTCTTAGTAGGTTGAAAAGAAACACTAGGAGCTTGATTAAAAGAACTAGAAGAAATGGATAAAGGAGGTATGGAAGGCATAGGAAAAAGACCATGGTTAAGATCCATTTGAGGCATGCTTAACTCAACAATCTTGTGATGTTTATAGGCTTGATATGAGTGAAAAAGGTTATCAGGTCCAGAAGAATATGAATTAGGTAATGAAGGCCAAAATAAGTCAAGGGTAGAACAATCCATAGGCCTAGAAGGTTGATATAAACTATGATTAATCATTTTCACTTCTTCATCATGAATGAATTTAATACACTTATGGATAGGAGAAGCAACGACATGCATGGCATTCAACCAAGGCAAACCAAGCCTAACTTGAAACTAATTAGAAGTAGGGACAACGATAAAGGTAGTGTCCACAACTTTACCACAAAGTTCAACATGCAATTTAATAGAACCAAATGATGGATAGAGAAAATAATTACAAATTTGGATCCACACATTAGATGTATCATAACAATCACGTTGTAAGTTCTTCATAAAAAGATTTTCTTCAGTAATGACATTGACTAACGATGTAGGATCAACAAGACAACCACACGTAGGTATCTTATAAATCCTAGCATAAATATAGAGGGGACCATCAAGAGCTTTAATAGTCTCAAAATCATCAAAGGTGATCAAGAGTTCCCTATGTCTTTTATTCTTAGGTTGTTTTCAAGGTTTAGGTTGAGGTTTCAGTTTAGGCTTAGGTTGAACTAGAACTTGAAATTGAGGTTGAGATTGAGCTTGGGGTGGAGATACAGGTTAAGACAAAACTACATGCTCCACATGGTTAATAATATGATTGAGATCATCCATCTTTGAATCATAAACAATATCCACAGAAGATGGTTGAACAATGGTATTAGTATCATGTGTAGGCAAAGAATTCATATAGATTTGGAGGTTTTGATTAGGAGGAGAGACAAATTTATTCCCAGTACCATCAAAATTATCAATAGATAAAGCATTAGAATCAATTAAGTCTTGAACCTTATGTTTTAGAGAATAACACTTCTCAGTATCATGGCCATTTTGATGATGATATTGATGAAAGGCTTTGGGATCAAAGGATTTGGATGCCATCGTAGTAGGTAAAAGAGGTCAAATAGGAGGCAAAGTGATTATATTAGCATTCAAAAATTTACTTATAATAGAATGTAAAGATTTAGAAAGAGGAGTAAATGATCGATTTAGACAAAAAGCAATGGATGCAAAAGTAGCATTATTGGATGCAAAAACAACTTAATCAGCAACTTCATTTTCTTGCTTATTTATCTTGACATAGTTGTTAAGTTTTTGAAACTTGTTGGGATTAGGAGCAGCATCAGTCTTATCAACTGGAACATGAGCCATTGGAGTGTTTCTCTCAAATTGACACACTTGTAATTGATAATGATAAAGCGTTGCACAAAGTTGATGAAAAGAGCTATATTCAGCAAGCATAATATTATCTCTAATATCCTTTTATAAATTTGAAATAAACATATGCTAAATATCAATATTAGGATCATGATAAAAATTTGAGCATACAAATTCTTAAATCTACCAATAAATTCAGTCAATTTTTCTTTAATATTTTGTTTACAATGCATCAAATTAGTTAAGGACACTTACAGACCAATGTTATTTTGGAACTATAGGATAAAGGCATTAGAAAGTTTTGGAAAAGAATCAATAGAATAAGGAGGCAAGGAACAATACCATCGCAAGGCGTTATCACGAAAATATTCTAGCAAACAACTTGGCTAAAATCCTATGGTCATGAGCATAGTCACTACAAAGGATTTGAAATGTTTTAACATGAGTGACAGGGTCTCCCTTACCATTGTAATTCTCAAGATGAGGCATATTGGCTTGCTGAGCAACAAGAGCACAAATAATGTCTAGAGATAAAGGACTATCCATGTCACAAGTAGGAATACTAAACTTGGATTGAGTTAAGGATGTAAGTTGTTGTAAAGAGGACACAGTTTGAGCCAGACTAATGATTTTGGAATCATTAGATGAAATAAGAGGCATAGAAACATTAGGACAATGAGGAAAAGTGTAGGAAGTAGCGGGAATGGAAGACACAACTGGTGGAACACTTGGAACCACAATTGGAAGAGGGTTGGAATAGGTAAAAGGAACACTATGGTAAGAAGGTTGTGAGGTAGGTAGAGACACCGGTGGAACACTCACAAGAAGAGATGGAAGATATGTAGTCAATAAAGGAGGATTTTAAGTAGGAATGCTAGGTAAAGGAATGGAAGAAGGTTCCACACTAGTGACAAGAGGAGTGAATCCTATATCTTGAGCTTCTTGAGCTAAAGGTTTGATATTTAAATGCACAAGATGAATGATACCACACAAGATATTAACACCTTGATCACTATCACAAAGAACTTTCTTAAGAGCCTCTATAGCTTGAATAGAATCTTGATTATGGTTTTCTTGAATAAGCCAATTTTCCATTTTATCAAGTTCAGTGGAAAGTTTTTGGACTTGTTCAGGAGGAACTCTTAAAGCATCATCCTCATCATCAAATGAGTGAGAAGAGTTATGCTCCATAGTAGGATTGGAATCATGAGTGATCAAATTGTCATTCGGAATCCTAAGGAAAGGAGAGGAAGACTCGGGATCAAAGGAACCCATAAGTCTACAACTTCTTCTAACCGAGATATTATAAGTAGGGCTAGAGGTAGTAAAACTCATACACAAATGCAATGCAAATGAACTAAATTAGGAAAACACAAGGAATGAACACATAAATGTTTTTGTATTTTTTCTTTATATGAATTTTTTGTTTTATTTTTGAAATGTAAATGCAAACACATAAAATAAGGCTAATCTAAGGGTGAGTGCACAAAGATGGGGGACAAAAAAGGGGGTATAAGATGCTACTTTTTTCCTAAAATCAGAAAACTCTGAACTTCAACAAGAAATTGAAGATAGACTCAAAATTTTAAGATGTGACAAAAACAAGAGTTGTAATACTCTGAATCTAGTTCCTAAACTACTAACTTATTTTGAAAATGTAGATTAAGGCCCTCAAAAAGGGGGAGCACAAAAAGTGGTCCTATTTTTTTTAAAAAAAACATAACATAGCATCTGGTGTGCTCCCCCTAAAATGTTAACTTTTTTTTTGAATTTTTTTAATCGCTCCACTGAGAAGTTAGCTAACACCATGTAGTTTATCCTAGAATTTTTTGGTAATTTTTTTATGAATGTATAATTTTTTATGAATTTATGAAGTGCACACATCCTGAAAACATGAAATTTCTGTGTGCTCCCCCTAGAAATCATTTAACACTAATTGAAAATCAAATTTTCTTTTTTTGAAAGTGTGTATAATGGAGTCTAGTTTCTAAAAATGTAACTTGTTGCAAAATTTGATGATCGAGCCAAAATCTATGCCCAAAATTCTACACATTGGTTTTTTACAAAAACCAGACATACACACAAAAGAAATTAGAGATGAAAAACTTAACATAATCAAAATTCAAAATAAATTATATGCTTAGAAAGCTAACAGAGAGATCTGCAATATCACGTCTTCTAATTTTTACATTCTAGAGCCATGAGTAAACCTGACGAGGAGCACACAAAAAAAGATTTAATTTTTTTGTATGTCTGTTGGAAAACATGTCTCAGGCCTATTTGAATCATCCAAGCCTTTGGGTTGGATCTCTAAGGAAAATCCAAGCCTTAGGATTGGTAAATTCTAATGCCTTACAAAGTGTGTGCGCCCTTTAGGGTGAGCACACTAATGAAATCTATGACTTCCATAGGGCGTGCACCCTATGAAAGTCATAGATTTCAATAGTGTGCTCGTCCTATAGGGTGTGTGCCCTATTGAAATCTATGACTTCTCATCACCGTCTCTCTCCCTCTTATCTCCTCTCTCCCTTTCATCTCTCTCTCTCTCTCTCTCTCTCCCCTAAATGGCTGGGTAAATGCTAGTGGCAACCTCGTTCACCACACATAGTCGTTCGAATGCCGTTGACAACTCCAGGCTGAAGTTTCCCTCAAGGTCCCTTTAGCATGAAATTAGAAATATTTACAAGGTCATATCTAGGAGCTTGTGTGAGGTAGCATCAAGTCGTCAAGCGCTACGGGACCATGTTGTTGGGCCCTACAATAGCCTTTGTCAGTTTTCAGAGATTCAAGTTCATTTAAATTTGGCAACACATTCTCGGTTGATGTCAGAACTCAAAGTGTTCCTCAATTCAAATGGCCAACATTGCGTATCTTTCCAACCATTTGTCATAGCTTCAAACCATCTATTCTAATATCTCTGAATGGCTAGGTAAACACTAGTGGCAACCTCATTCGCCATATACAGTCAATCAAATGCCACTGATGAATCTAGGTCGAAGTGTCCCTCAAGGTCCCTTTAGCATGAAATCAATGATCTTTATGGGTTCATATCTTAGAGCTCGTGTGACGTAGCATCAATCCGTCAAGTTCTACGAAACTGTGTTGCTGAGGCCTACAATAGCCACTCTCAATTTTCATAGATTCAAGTTCATTTAAATTTGGCAACACATTCTCGGTAGATGTCAAAACTCACAATGTTCCTTAGTTCAAACACCAACGTTGCTTATCTTTCCAATTGTTGGTCATAGCATCGAATCGTCTATTCCAATAGCTCCAAATGGTCAGGTAAACACTAGTGGAAACCTCATTCGCCACACACATTCGTTTGAACACCATTGAAGACTTCAGGTTGAAGTGTCCCTCGAGGTCCCTTCTGCATGAAATTGATAATATTTATGAGTTTATATCTCAAAGCTTGTACAAGGTAACATCGATCTGTCAGGTGCTACGGGACCATATTGCTAAGGCCCACAATAGCCGATCTCAGTTTTGAGAGATTCAAGTTCATTTAAATTGGCAACACATCCTCGGTCAATGTCAGATCTCACAGTGTTCCTCAGTTCAAACAGCCAACATTGCATATCTTTCCAACCATCAGTTGTAGCATCAAACTGTTTGTTCCAACAGCTCTAAATGGATGGGTAAATGCTAGTGGAAACCTCATTTTCCACACACAGTCATTCGAACACCATCGATGAATCTAGGCCAAAGTGTCCCTCAAGGTCCCTTCATCATGAAATTAGCAATCTTTACAGGGTCATATCTCAGAGCTTGTGTGAGGTAGAATCAATCCGTCATGTGCTATAGGACCGTGTTACCGAGGCCTACAATAGCCTATCTCATTTTTTAGAGATTCAAGTTCATTTAAATTTGGCAACACATTCTTGGTCATTGTCAAAACTTACAGTGTTCCTCAGTTCAAACATCCAACATTGCATATCTTTCCAACCGTTGGTCATAGCATTGAACTATCTGTTACAACAGCTCTAATGGTCGGGTAAACACTAGTGACAACCTTGTTCTCCACACACGGTCATTGGAACACTGTCGAAGACTCTAGGCCGAAGTGTCCCTCAAGGTCCCTTCAACATGAAATCAATGATCTTGACAGGGTCATATCTCAAAGCTCATACGAGGTAGCATCCATCCCTTAGGTGCTACAAGACCGTGTTGCTGAGGTCTACAATATCCTATCTCAATTTTTAGAGATTCAAGTTCATTTAAATTTGGAAACATATTCTCGGTCAATGTCAGAACTCACAGTGTACCTCAGTTCAAACAGCCAACATTGTGCATATCTTTCCAACCATTGGTCATAGCATTGAACCGTCTATTCCAAAAGCTCTGAATGGTCGAGTAAATGCTAGGGGAAACCTTGTTCGCCACACATAGTCATTTGAACACCACCAAAAACTCTGGGCCAAAGTGTCCCTTAAGGTCCCTTTAGGATGAAATCATGGATCTTTACGGGGTCATATCTCAGAGCTCGTGCAAGGTAGCATCAAGTTGTCTAGTGCTATGAGATTTTGTTGCCAAGGCCTACAATAGCCTATCTCTATTTTCAGAGATTCAAGTTTGTTTAAATTTGGCAACACATTCTCGGTCAATGTCAGAACTCATAGTGTTCCTCAGTTCAAATGACCAACATTGCATATCTTTACAACCTTCAGTTGTAGCATCGAACCATCTATTCCAACAGCTTCGAATGGTCGGGTAAACACTAAGGGAAACCTCATTCATGACACAAAGTCATTCGAGCACCGCCGACGAATCCAGGCCAAAGTGTCCCTCAAGGTCCGTCAAGGTATTTTAATACCCCAAAAATGGGCTATAAGTTCATTAATCTCCTACATCTTCAATTCGAATGAAATCGACATCAAAGTCCTAACCTAAGGCACATTTAAACATCATCGAATCATAATTGATTATCTTAAATTCTGCATCGGGGAATATTCCTAGTAATATTCCTAATCATCATAATTATCTTTAATTTTATAATTATTTGGCAATAAATCACATTTATCCTAAAAGTTTGATTAATTGAATATTTTCATATTTAATTAATTAGATTTAATATCTTGCCACTTAATTGTGTAATTAAATTTAATTCTATCTATTATTAATTGTATTATTTAATTTTAACAATAAATCAAAACTCCTATCTTTAATTGATTAAATTCTTATTTAATTAATTAAAACATGTTGTCATTATTTAATAATATAATTTTTAATAAAAATTTGGTAAAATATTTAATTAACCCATAAATTAATTATTTTATTTCAAAAATCAGTTAAGTTGGAAATAAATCACTTTATTATTAAATTAATTCATAATTAAAACATGCACAATCATAAAAGCAGACAACTGTCAATTATCAATTAAAGCTAAACTCTATTTTGAGTTAAAGCTTAGCTTTTGCATGTTTTTGTGACTTAATTATCTGTTATTATCAGATAACTCAAAAATCAAGCTGAGTTAATTTGAGTGATTTATGGCTTTTCCCATGCACCTCCAAAGCCCTAGATTTCTATAAATTAAAGGCTTCAGCTCTTCACAAATCATCTCATATTTTGCACAATCACGCTGGAGAATTGGAATTGAAGAATCAAAGCTCTTGCAAATCGACATCTTTGTGAGATCAATCTTATTTTTGCATTCATATTTCATATCATTGTTAGATTAGCATAGCATATCAGTTTTCATATAGATTAATTTCATATCAGTTTTTCAGTTTATCATTCTTATTGCATAGAAAATATCAAAAATATAGATTAATTGCATTCAATTTCATATCCATCTATTGCATTCAAATCCTTCATTTAGGTGTCGTCTAGGTCACTGATCTCGATAATAATCTGAGAACATTAATCTCGCACCTATTAGAAGGCAGTAAATCGCTTGGTTAGATAGTTTTCAATTTTGCACGATTTTGATTATCACTAACCTCTAATGTTTTACTGAGTGTTGTGTCTATAGATTAGGTACAATTTTCACACACACATTTTTGGCACCCACCATGGGGCCCTGAAACAGGTTTCCAATTCAATTCTATCAATTTATATCTTTTTATCCTCGGGATCTGTGCAAAACTGTGATTTTTAATTTTTGTCCGTACATCTATCGTATGAGTTTCTGACAAATGTCGTATGGGAGCATACCCACTTTCGTATGATACTAGACCCACTTTCATACGACAGTCTATTGGATCGCGACTCGTTTCATTACATACCCACTGTCATTTGAGAGCTAATCTGTCGTATGGTAGCATACCCAGTGTCGTACGAGTTTCTGGACTGTCGTCTGAGAGCATACCCACTGTCGTACGAGTTTTTGTACCAGTTTTTGACTGTCATTTCATTTTTCAGAGTAGAGTATCAGATTTGATTTTTATATTTTGGCTAACTGCTAATTTTGACAATTGAAATTCTTTGTTTTTGATTGCTCTCTGCTGGTTTTGATTGGGAAAAGCGCAAGAATTGCTAAAAATCAGGTAAAATCTACTAAGCATGTTGTGAGGATCACCAGGTATTCTCCTTCATCTAATAACATTTTGATTTGGGCTTAAAATAAACCTCTTATGTGTCTAGCTTGTGTGTGTCTTCTCATGCTTTTATTCTACACACTTGCATAATTTGATACTAGGTTGTGATCCCTTAAGGATTCATTAAGTAGTCTTAGAATACTTGTGATTGATCTTGATTGCTATCTTGGGTTATTGGACTTGCTAATCCGCCGGCCCCTCATATCCGCCCTGTGGTTGAAATCTCAGCGCCATAAAGGGGAGGGGTCAACAGGACAGAAGCGTTAAATGTTCCACTTGGCAACCCTTTTGTGCTTTTAGGAACTCACTTGTTTTCTAAGTTGGGGACTCATTTTCAGCTTGTGTGAGGTGTTAAGTGTTCCACCTTGTGGACTCATCTCATATTCACTTTAAGCGTTAAGTGTTCCTCTTTCTACTTTTTGGGTACTTTTGGTAGATTTACTTTCGGGAATATATCTGTGCTCACGTAGTAATTAGGCCCTATGAACACTATTCATGATTCTTGAGAGATTAGATTCCTAGAGAAATCTTTCTTGATGACAGAATCCTTGTAGGTAGGGAGGATACTTAGTGCATTTCACATTCAACTTGGTTAGTGCATCTTCTCTTATTGATCGACACATTCTCTCTCCGGAGAGGTTGATAGATCATGTAGGGTTGATATCATGAGCTTTGGTGAATCAAAATTGGTTAGTGTGTCTTCTCTTATTGATTGATACATTCTCTCCCCAGAGAGGTTGATAGATCACGTGGAGTTGATATCACAGACCTTGGTGGAACAAAACTTTGTCTTAGCGTGTCAGATTAATCTGCTTGTTTTGTTTGGGTTAAAAGTGAAGAGTTGTCAAAACCTTGAATCTGGAGCCAAGTCCCCTTGTGGTATAAATCTGTGAGTCATCTTTAGAGAGGGTTAACCGTAGCGAACAATCCCTTCACAGGGCAAACTGCGTTGACGGAACCTCAAGCGGTCATAGCCATTTTCGCCGTGGTAGTGACAGTCACTATATAAATGTCCTTGTGGAAGAAATCTCCATGGGTATGGTTCATTGTTGGGTTGTCAGATCTCCCTAGCAGCTCTTGAAGATTAAGTTCTCAGACTGTGTCAAAACCCTGGTGCGCCGGGATTGGAGTTCACCCCTTTGAATCATAAAAGTTGCAGAGTCAAACCATTACTAAAAACCCTAGAGAGGCCAATTTTTCACTTTCAGGTATATGTGTGTTATTGCAAAACTTTTTCAGAACATACACAATTAATACTCTCAGGGATTAGCACAATTTGGTCACTTGATTGTTCATGCACAAGGTTGCTTTTACCCTTGTTCATTGTTTTCAGACGTGCTTGGAATCACTTGCTTGCTATTCTGCATGCTTGTTTATCTACTTGGCTATTAAAAATGATCAAATCTAGTATAACCTTCAAAATTTGGACAGTACAATTTGCAAACAATCCAGAACTGAAAACCTTAAATTTTGCAAAAATTGACGTAAAGTTCTTTCTGGAGTCAAAAGTCATTTCAAGAAGTCAAAAGTCGTATGACTTTTTGTCAAATGTCATTTCAGTAAAGCCCATATGTCATATGATTGAGAACCCAGTGTCATACGAGTTTTCAAACCAGCAAAATTCAAGAAGCCAAAAATTGTTAGCAACTATCGTACGAGTTTTGTCAACTATCGTTTTATCTCTACCCAACTGTCGTATGAGTTTCGCAACTATCGTTTCATTTATACCCAACTATCGTACGAGTCTGCAGAGTGTCGTTTGGAAAAATTTGAGAAAGTTGTCAGAAATTGTCAAATTGCAAGATATCCAATGTTTCCAGCCTAGTTCCAGAATCTGTCAAAAATATCATTGTGTCAGGAACAGAGCAGTAGCTATTGAGCATTCTACCATTTTCTGAGTTTGATCTTTTGAATCTGATCTAGTCTTCTGTTTGATCAATTTGAGTCCTTTTTATCTCGTGTCAAAACCTTGTCATAACTATCAATCTTCAATCAATCTTCAAAAATAGACTAAGTGTTGAGAACTCGTGTCCGCTATCTTTTGGGCGATCTATCCCATACATCCAAGGCATAGTTTCCTTCACCCACATCTCATTAGATCTTCAAAACTATCATAATCTTGACAAGGTTGCATCATCCGATTTTCTCGAATCAAATTGTTCTTCAGTTGTCTTTGTCCTTTTCTTCTGTTTCATTCAAAGTTAATGGTGGAGACTAGAGCTTCTTCACACAAGAAATCAGAAGAAACATCTCAGAACTTACTTTTGACCAATACCCCGGGTCCAACTCTTGAACAACTCATCAAGTCAGGTATCTACGAAGACGACGGTCTCGGTAACTTTCGATTAAAAACTGGTTACATACCTCCTCTATCAACTCACAGAGGTAATCAACAAACTCCTCCTTAATCTATTCCAGGGAGCCCAAAAACTCCTACCATGTCTCAAGCAGGGACAAACCACGGTTCTCTAGGAGGAGGATCCCAGGGACACCATTCTCAACATAATGCTGACCAAGAACCTACCCCCTCTGAAATCCATCGATGTCAGAATGACGATGAATTCAAGAGAATGATGAGCCATTTCTTGAAAGTGGATAGAGAGGCATACTTTTTACAATTAGCCCAGGAAGGGGCTAAGCTTCCTCCCAACTTTAACGTTGATGATATAATCACACATGAGGAAGAAACTCCACTCACAGCTATGACAAAATAGATGCACGCTATACAAGTTGAATTTAACAATCTTAAGAAGGAGAAGGAACCCAAGGAGTTCTCCATGGAGGCCCTATGTCCTTTCCCATTCGACAAAAACTTGTATATGCCACCATTCCCAAAAAGAGTGGAGATACCAAAGTATGACAAATATGACGGACACTCTGATCCACAAGATCATGTCAGAGAGTTCTGTACACAATCCATGGAATTCATGCATGAACCGACTTATCTAATGCATCTTTTTCCTAGATCCTTGGGAGGAGCATCCATTCAGTGGTTTTCAAGATTACCTTCTACAATCAAAACTTTTGAGGAATTGATTAAATTGTTTTATCAACAATATTCCTACAATATTCAACATCCGATTACCATGATCGATATCTGTAACCTCAAGCAATATCCAGGGGAATCATTCCTAACTTTCCTCAAGAGGTGGCGAAAGAAGTTTTCTCTATATGCTAGACCAATTCCCGAAATGGAGAAACTTGAAATCTTTATCAATAACCTTGTTCCAGAGCTCAACTATCCATTACAAATGCAAGATCGTGTATCTTTTGATAAAATGGTGGATAATGCAATCAAGATTGAGAAAGTACTTGTCAAGAAAGGAGAAATCACACTTCAAAAGGACAAGTCTGAATCTGGATCTAGCTCAAAAGATGAAAACAAGAGCTGGAATAGAAACAAAGGTATCGTCTCTGATGGTGTTGTTGACACTATCCACACCCCATCAAAGGCACCAGCCTACAATCTCACCCTTTCCACCAAATCCATTGAAGCTTCAGAGCAAAAATATGCTGAACCATCTCCAAAGAGGTCATTCAAACGATGGGATAATAAATGAAAGTTTACTCTCCTGGGAGAATCTTTGGAATCTGCTCTGAGGACCCTGATAGCTGATAACATGATCTCTTTACCACCAATCTGAAAACCTGATCCGGATCCAAAACCATATTGGTGGAAAGATAATGAATTCTGTGCTTTCCATCGGACTAAAGGTCACAGAACTAATGGATGCTTCCACTTGAAGCATACCATTCAAGACTTGATAGATCAAGGGGACATCATGATCGATAATCCTACCAGCAATAATGATCACACAGCATTTACAGAACCATTTCCACAACATGGCAAGGGAGTTTCCACTTCCCAGCCTAACATGGGGGCAAAAGTCAACTATGCCTACCCTGGAAATGATGTTGTCATCAATATGGTTGAACCATGTCTCTCTGAAAGCTGCAATGTCATCACAATTGTACGAAGAGATAGAAATCATTCCTCAGCTAATGCAGTTACCAGATCACAAGCTCAGACTCATCTGAAAGGACAAACACCAAGTTCATCTAATGTCCCTAAGATACCTTTCAATCTCACATCTGCTTCTAAACAGAAGGTTGCCTCGAAATCTTCCAATCCAAAGGATACCAAACCTACATCTTACAGCATCATCCAACAACTCCAGCACACCAATGCCAAAATCTCCATGCTTGAGTTACTTCGAATATCTCCAGCTCACAGAGATATCCTAGACAAAGCTTTGCTCGGCTCTAATGTTCCTGATGATCTAGATCTCGACAGGTTCCAGACTATGGTTGGTCATCTAAGGTCTCCGCAATATATCTCCTTTTCAGAGGAAGATGACAACTCTTTGAGTCACCCACACAATCAGCCCCTACACATAGAAGTCTTGATCCAGAACCGTTGAGTCAAACGTGTGTTGATAGATGGGGGCGCAGGCCTCAACATTTGTTCTTACAACTTAATCACACAGTTGGGATTCTCAGAGGTGGCTATTGATCCTTGAAAGAAGATCACTATAAAGGCCTATGATGAATAGGAAAGATCTTCTAAGGGCACCATTGTCTTACCCATCCGAGTGGGTCCAGTCATCAAAGATACCACATGTCAGGTGCTCGATCTACCATTGGCTTATAATATCCTTCTAGGGAGACCCTGGATCCACGAAATGCAAGCCATTCCTTCTACGTATCATCAATTCTTGAAATTTCCCTATGAAGGAGTGGAAGTTACTATCCCAGCAGATCTGAATACAACTTGCAATACATTGAAGGAAAGTGTCGATAAGCTTGTTCCCAACAACAGAGAATCTTTCATCAAGCAACAAAATGTCGCTTCCACATCTAATATGGACGACATTGCTAAAGATATCAATATCAAAGAAAATGGAATGGGAGAATACACTATAGAGCTAGTCTTGTCTCTGACATCTCTCCCAATCTCACCTAAGTCGTATGGCCAATCCTTGAAGCAGTCTAAATCAGAATCTAAGGAACCTATGGAAGCATACAAAAGACATTTTGTGGTGGAGCAAGTATCCAAACAAGAATTTGAAGAGGATGAAGCTGTGCTGGCATGGCTATATAAAGAGGATTCTGAATCTAAAATTGTTCAACCTAGTGAATC
This sequence comes from Chamaecyparis obtusa, assembly GCA_027943335.1. Lineage (NCBI taxonomy): Eukaryota > Viridiplantae > Streptophyta > Pinopsida > Cupressales > Cupressaceae > Chamaecyparis > Chamaecyparis obtusa. The sequence continues at coordinate 1,567,206 of BSBK01006905.1, forward strand.
TATAGCACCTACAATCCCTGCTAGTTCATATGGTCCAGGAAACAAATTGATAGCCAAGATGGGATATTCCGGTCAAGGACCTCTAGGAATTAGGGGAAAGGGTCTTATGACGCCCATTTCACATATTGGTCGAGCCAAAAAAGATACTGGTGGCATAGGGTTTAAAAAGAAACCCTATCATCTCAGAGGTGGTTGTTCTCATGTCATAGAACAAATTGCACCCGAAGAACCCCTTCTTAAGAAAGAAGATATAGAACCCTCTGATGATGATTCAGATAGCTCTGAACTTATCCCCTATGAAAAATTGCCTAAAGAGATCAAAGATCTTCTTGATGATACAGATGATCCTATCAGAAGAATTAATGTAGCAGAAACACAAGAACCTACTGTAGCGCAAGAGATGGTTGCACCACAAGAACCAGCCAATCTCGAAGGCAATCAAACTGATCAAGAAGCAGGGGGTAGTTATTCTGACACTGATTCCCATGAATATGAATTCAAGTCAGAGACTGAGGGTAATCCTTCTTGGGGTATTCATCCTGATTTCACGCACTTTCTAAGATTTCCTAGAGATTCTGAATCAGAAGATGAGTCAAATGATTATGAATGGGATGCCATTCTAGAAGAAGATGAGCTTATAATAGAGAAATCTATTGATGTTATTCACCAATATGTCTCTCAACCCAACGTAAGTCTAGAGCGAAACAATGAACTTAACGTGTCTGATCCACCTATGGCTAAAGAGGACTCCCATGATGACGTTGAGCCTATTCACAAATTGAACATTTTGAGCTGTAATATCACCTTTGAACTTGAGCGTTGGGTTAGGACCAATGATGACATATCGACATCTGTGAACACCATATCCCAAGCCTTTCCTGCTTTGACTATCCAACGCCCTGATCTTATCGACCAAACTTCCACAAACCCAAACCATGGTATGTATACCTTCCCAAATGACTATGCCCTTGCCTGCTACCTCAATGCAGTTGAGCCTATGAGTACCTCCATCAGTGAACCAAGCGTCAGCATGACCGAGTTGGACATCAAATATCTTAGTCAGAAAAACAAGAGTAAAAAGAAAAAGAAAAAGAGTTCTGAGGGTGAAAACCACTTTGTGGCAGTCTCAGAACCAACAAAAGTAAAAAGAAAAGACGTATCTGAAGGTGAAAACCTCTCTAAGGTGCCTAAGGATGAGATATTTGATGTCCTTCCAAGTCATTTATAGGATAGATCTCCAGTTCTAATTGAGCCAACTCAATCCATCAATTTGGGTACAACAGAGGAACCACAATTGGTACATGTAGCACAATCTTTATCAGAGAAGAGAAACAGAACTTCACTACCTTCTTATCAGAGAAAAAGATCAACTTTGCATGGAAATATTCAGATATGCCAGGATTGGATCCCAATCTCATTATGCACCATCTATCCATTGCTCCCGGAGTAAAACCAATCAAACAAAAATTGAGAAAGATGCATCCTCATGTTGCACTCTTAGTCAAAGCAGAACTAGAAAAACTCCTAAAAGCTGGATTCATTCATGTCATAAACTACGCTGAGTGGATTTCCAACATTGTACCTATTTCCAAACCAGATGGTTCCATCAGAGTGTGCACGGACTTTAGGGATGTGAACAGAGCATGCCCTAAGGATGATTTTCCACTGCCTAACATTGATATGATAGTGGAAATGACTACGGGCTATGAAATGTATTCCTTAATGGATGGCTTTTCTAGGTACAACCAAATCAAAATTGCTCCAGAAGATCAAGAGAAAACAACTTTCACATGTGCGTGGGGAACTTTCTGTTGGAATGTTATGCCATTCGGACTCAAAAATGTTGGAGCTACATATCAAAGAGCAATGACATCTATTTTTCATGATATGATGCATAGAACAATGGAGGATTACGTAGATGATACCTTGGTAAAATCCATGATTAGAACTGAACATCTAACAGACTTGAGCATGATCCTCGACAGAATGGAAAAATTTAGTCTTCGACTAAATCCTAAAAAGTGTGCTTTTGGAGTCACTTCTGGAAAGCTCCTACGATACATCGTCTCCAAGAAAGGCATTGAAGTTGATCCAGCTAAGGTCAAGGCTATAATAGAGATGCAACCTCCCACAAATATCAGTCAAATGAGGATGTTGCAAGGCAGAGTTCAATCTATCAGAAGATTCATATCACAGCTAGCGGACATCTCACAGCCTTTTACAAAAACATTACATAAAGGTGTGACCTTTGCATGGAATGAAGAATGTGAGAACAACTTTAAACATATCAAGAAGTATCTATCAAATCCACCTATATTGATGCCTCCTATTCATGGGAAGCCATTAATATTATATGTCTCCATAACAGATACATCACTGGGGGCATTGCTAGCACAGCATGATGAGAACAAGAAAGAAAGAGCCATCTACTATATCAGCCGAACTTTAGTGACCTATGAGAAGAACTACTCAATGATAGAGAAGGCATGTCTCACTGTGATCTTTGCATCACAAAAATTGAGACACTACATGTTAGCTCATACCACTCATTTGGTAGCTAAAATTGATCCACTGAAATATCTCCTAAGCAAGGCTGCCCTCACAGGTAGACTAGCTAAATGGGTCATGCTCTTGAGTGAATTTGACATTGCATATGTTGAAAGAAAAGCTATCAAAGGACAGGTCATTGCTGATCAATTAGCTGAAGCACCACTGTTTGATGATACACCCATGCAAATGGAATTTCTTGATTCTTCTATCATGCACCTCTCTTCTAGAGCATGGTGATTATTCTTTGATGGCTCCTACACATAGAATGGATCTGGAGCAGGCATATTGTTCATCACTCCTTAAGGATACTCGATACCCAAAGCATTCAGATTAAAGTTTCCTTGCACAAACAATATTGCTGAATATGAGGCACTTCTCAATGGTATGAAAATGGCAATACAATGGAGAGTTACAGAAATGCACATCCATGGGGACTCACAACTAGTTATCCACCAAGTCAATGATGTATACCAAACCAAAGATGAAAAGCTCATTCCTTACAAGAGAATGGTAGATGAATTAAAGAAATACTTCATCTCTATCACATTTGAGAAAATACCTAGAACGGAGAATAAGGCTGCTGATGCAATGGTGACATTATCTACTCTTTTACAGCAGCCCAAACATGAACTACGCTATGAGTTCCTGGTGGAAGCCCTATCCTATCCTGCATATGACTCCCCTAAAACCCGCATGATCTGCACTATTGTAGGTTATGACTCATCTCGCTACAAATATCTATTCTCCTATCTCCACGACCAAATCATCCCTGAGTCCTTTAACCATTTTGAGAAATGAAACCTTATCCGATCCGCATCCCGATATGTCATCATTAGTAATGATCTGTACAAACGAGGTCTAGATGGTACACTGCTTAGATGTTTAGAACAAGAAGAGTCTCAATGTGCATTAGAGGAAGTCCACGAGGGTATATGTGGGTCACACTCAAATGGTTTAACGTTAGCTCGAAAACTTATTAGGGCTAGGTATTATTGGCCTGAAATGGAAAAAGAAGCTATTAAATTTGCTAAAAACTGTCAACAGTGTCAAGTACATGGCAACTTGATTCATGCTCCAGGGAGAGATCTGATTCCCTTTACTACATAATGGCCTTTTCAACAATGGGCATTTGATCTCATAGGTGCTATCCATCCACACTCTTCTAATGGACATACCCATATAATCACAGCTACAGATTATTTTACAAAATGGGTAGAAGCAGTTCCTCTAACACAAGCAACGGGGAAACAGATCTCTATGTTCATCCTGAACTACATCATTTGCAGATATGGGATCCCTCACTCTATAATCACAAATAACGGGGGACAATTCAAAAACAAAGATCTAGATGACTTATGTGCCAGGTTCAAAATTACTCAACATTGGTCATCTATCTACTATCCTCAAGGGAACAGACAAGCTGAGGCTTCAAACAAAAATCTCCTAAAGATCTTGCACAGAACAGTGAATAAAATAGGAAGAGATTGGCATCTGATGATCAATCCAGCTCTCTAGGCCTATAGAACTAGTATCAGAACGCCTACAGGGGCTACTCCTTTCACTTTAGTTTATGGGTCTGAAGCGGTACTACCTATTGAGGTTGAAATCCCATCACTCATAATCAAAATGCATGGACTTGTCACTGATGAAGACTACAGAGTGTCTAGGTTACAAGAACTTGAATTACTAGATGAACGCAAGCAAGCAGCGTATGATCATTTCAGAGTGTATCAAAAAAGAATGTCTAGAGGCTACAACAAGAAAGTCAGACATAGAGAATTTCAGGTTGGTGATCTAGTGTTGAGAGAAAATCCTAAAAATCAATCACATCGAGAACGCAAGGGGAAGTTCGAACCCAATTGGTTGGGTCCCTTTGTTATCACTGCTACTTTTGGCTCTGGTGCCTATCAACTCTCAACAACTGAAGGAGAACAGCTCTGAGAACCAATCAATGTTCTCCATCTGAAGAAATTCTACGTCTAAGGCATTCAGTGCTTGGAAAAAGTCCTGAAAAAAAAAAAAATCTTAAAAATCAGAAAAAGTCTTGAAAAAATGAACATCTTGGTGAAAACCTAGCAATAGGTGCCTTGATGATTCACAAAAAAATAAAAAAAATATCAAAAGTAGAAAAAAATTGAAAAAATGAAAAATACAAAAAAAATGAAAAAGAAGAAAAAGTGCCTTGGTGAAAACCTGGAAACAGGTGCCTTGGTAGCAAAAATAGAATCTCTACCAAGATGGTGAAAACCTGGCAAACAGGTGCCACTTGTTCCAAAATGCTCCATCTATCAGCACAATCTTGGTCTTTCCCAACTTTTAGTCTTGCTTTAGTTGTACATATCTCCCAGTTTGTTTCAACATTTCTAATTTTTAATAAGTCAGTTTGTACACCAATCAGCTCAAGCGTTTGTATCCTATCAATGTTCACATTTGGGGGTAATCAATGTCATATCCTATGGTCTCCCATGTATCTTAGATAGATCATATCTAGTCAAAATCCTTTAAAGCTTCATGTGAGTCAGTCAGTCAGTCTTGTCTCCAGAAAGGATTTTGCCTCTATAACAACGCAATCAAACATCAAAACTCAACTGAAACAATCTGTGCTTTTCATGCTTTTATCTCCTTGTATGCTTACTGATTTGCATTGAGATTTTTGCATATTGTGTCCCTTCGAGCTCTTTGATGATGTCCTTTATAGGATTTAGAGAGTGATGACTGGGGGCATAATCTTTTCTTTGTCTTCTGCTTGTATGTGAAAATTTAACATCTTTGGAACTTCTGGATTGAAATGGTGTCCGACTGTAAGAGCCTCTATCTCGAATTGGATGGCCATGCATACCTCGACCATTGATACCCAGACAATTCAAGGAAGTTTGATCTAACTATTATCTTTTTGAGTAAGTTCTTTCTCCTATTGTGGAACGCAATCTTGCCTAAGGATGTGAACGATAAAGGGTCACTACGGGTAATTCACATTGGATTTAGAATGATCTCTTGACTGTTTGATGTGTTTGTAATGCAAGGCATACTCAGGTCATCACAACATTTGTGTTTTGATGCTTGTACAAATTGCTATATCAAAATGGACATGATATTCAAGTCATCCTGGCATTTGTCTTGGTGCTTATATCTACTCTGACATTCCAAAAATAAAATCAATATTCATATGTCCATGGTTTCATAACCAGTGAGTGTTGTATTGATTCTTGTGCATACAAATCGATATTCATATGTCTATGGTTTCATAGCTAGTGGGCATTCTATTGATTTATCTGGTTACCTAAAAGTTCAATGATGATAACAAATCGACATATGATCAGTGACTAGGTCCTAGGTCTTAGGTTGCATTTCATTTTGCATGTCTCATTGCATTTTACATATTTGTATGATCTCACAATGACTAAATGAACTTCAAAGCTTAAATGATTCTTCAATCACATCTTCAAATCTAACAAGAGCTGAACCTAACTCGAAGGTCTCTTCACGGAATCGCAAGCAATAATCCTCCTGGGTCAACCATCTTTTTGACATAAGACTGAGTACTTGTCTTCATCAACCTGCAAAAACATATCATGTGTATCATTGCATTTACATATCATATCATAAACTTTTATTGCATTACATTTACATCCATTTCATAAACATACATATTTCCATAATCATTACATCTACATAACATTCATACATATGAAAGAAATTATCGCATTGCATTGATCCATCCATACATTCTACACTACTCATAGCATTCACATCACATGATATCATCATACGTAACAAAAATGACAAGTACACATGATGTCACAACCAAAAATATCAATCTCATCTATATATCAAAAATCTCAAAAAGTCAGGGGTGCACTACTGGCACAGGGTACAAATGAATAAGCTCCGTAGAGCTATCAGACACAACAATGTATCAGTGAGAAAGTAACAAAAGATCAAGAGAAGTCAACTGTCAGCATGCTCCTCTGCATCTGGTGGAGGAGGAGGTGCATCTGGTATCACCTCCGCTCTCGGTGCCCTAGCTCCCTCTGATGCTGCCATATACTGAGAATAGGTAGGCACTCTCTGTGCAGCAGGGACTACTGCATAGTACACAGATACATAATATGAGGCCCGCACTGTCTGATGAATCACCTCTGCCTGTAATCTCTGTATCTCGACACACTACTCTGTACGCTACCTATCTGCCTCTCGATGCCTCTCCTCTAATCTGGCTTGCTCTATATTCAGGTCCCGAACCTGGACTGTAAGCCATCTGATAATCTCGGCGGAAGTAAGAGGAACTGCAGGCTCTGCATCAGCTGCTGGCATATCTGTGTCCTGTGCTGGCTGTGCTGGCTGATCTGCATGTGAAGGAGTGCTCATCCTGTGTGCCTTACGGCGTCTAACCTCAGCACCCAAATCAAATGTGTCATCCACACTGGTCCCACCTGGAAACTACTCAGCTCCTAGAACATCATCTACAGATCCTACTCCGCCCAGTGTGCCACTCTCACCTCGGCTCCGTCTCTGTGTGCCGAAAGATGTGCCTGCTGTAGATGTAGGAGGACGTGGAGGCCTCGCATGTCCTGGTGCTCTCTGTAAAGGAGCCATGGCTCTCTGTCTCAGAGGAGTGGGATGTACCACCTGTGGTCTTGGTCCTACTCTCATAGGAGCCCCTGTAACATCCATCGCCTCCTCCATGGAGGGTATCAGCTCTATTGGATCAAAAAATTGGTGTATCTAGTGATCAGCAAGCCATGCCACATATGCATCTGTCACACCTGCATCCACCACCTATGGAAGGTAATCCCAATCCCTACCAATAATCCGGCTATACTCCTCAGCACATATAGTATAACTAAGCCGTGGTGCCCATCCGAGCCCTATCTCACGCACAATGTGGGCATAAGTAGTATAATCCTGAGGGACATTTTGAATGTGTCCATACTGACGCCAGACTCTGGTAATCAAAAATCTCTCCAAGACGGTGGAGGTCCGTCCTATCAATATCCTGCTCTGAAAAATGAATGAAAACTACTCTCTCGCAGTAGGCCAGGCCTCTATCTGTACATATGGTCTCCAGATCATGAAGGTCATGTCATCCAAGCATCGGCGGAAATACTCGGTGTGACCCATGTGAACTTGAGTAACGTAGCCAGCATACGTATATATAATCAGCTCCTGTGGCTGTCGCTGACTCTGAAACACTGGTCTCAAAACTGGGATATGCTCCTAAGTCCATATCTATAGTACCACCGCTCCTGAAGCAAATGTCTTGCAGTCCTGATACACGACCTCGTGCATCTCAGAATACAAGTGCGCCAATAAACACTGACCCCAGGCAAGCTCAGTAGGTGTAGCCATCAAGAGTGCTACCATAGGTGCCCATCCCATCAAGAAGCCGTTCTGCTGACGGCCAGGCATAATCAACTCTCCGATCATCCCCGCAATGATACACTCTAGACGATGTGTCTGACCATATCTCTGCACCAGTGTCTCCCAGGATATAGACCCAGTCAGCTGTGTCTCATCACCGAATAATCATCTGAACGCATGCAGTCCCCTCGATCCTCCACTAACATACCCGGGACGTCGTGGAGCATGGAACGGAATACGAAGAATCCTATAAACATCCTCAGGGGTCACAGTGATCTCCCCAGTCGGAAGGTGGAAAGTCTGGGTCTCAGAGTGAAACCTCTCAATCAGGGCAGTCAATAAACTATGATTTACCCTAATATCGGGTAAATGAATCAGGTGCTCAAATCCACAGGCAACGAGATGAACCCTCATCAGGTCTGGCAAGGCAACACATAGTCTCTGGGTGGCCGGATAAGAATGGTGAACATGTACATCAGGATATGTGACCTAAATGATAATGCAACAGGGTGTTTTGTCAGAAATTTAGTTCAAAATAAGGCCAAAACATCAGAATGACACAGTTTTTGAAATTTCAGAAGGTAGGGCAAAGTATCCGCAATCAGGCAAAACAATCAGAAAAGTTTGATTTTTGACCTAAAACTGAGTTTTTCACACGTATTTTTCAAACGACATTCTAGACTGGCATGAAAAGTCGTACGACATTCCACAAGATACCAAACGACATTTCATAGTCGTACGACATTTCACTTTGATTCATACGAGTTTCAAGGGACCCGACGAAATGTCGTACGACACAAGGGTTCCTATCATATGACACTTGGGCATGGACGAAATGACATTATACATTCAAATGAAATGTTGTACGAGTCGGGATTGGGACTCGTACGAGTTTCTACAGATGCGAAAATTAAAAACTAAAAACGCGTATGAAAAATATTAAAAATGCTATAAATCATCACAAACATGCATTTTCAGGGGGGAACAGAGGTCCACCTACCGGATGTCCATACTGTCGAGGTCTATCATGTCTCCGGCTGCGCTCAAAATGGTGCGAACTCACAGGTACCTTCAGTTCTCGCTGGTCTGCCATTTTCTCACTCAGAGGGCTCCACAAAATCTCTAAAGACAAAAGGTTGAAATGAATTGAAAATGACCCTTCCGGCCTTTATATAGCTTTTGACCTAATTTTTAAAAGTGCTCCGTTTTCCATAAAAATTGCACCCCTGGCTAATTTCGACGTTCTGAATCCATTTTCGGGATCAAAATTCAAATCTAAGATCGTTTATTATGTCAAAATCGTGACTTAAAATTTTTGGAACCAGGACGGTCTACTGCTTGCATAATCAACCTTCAATCTTCGCAGAAATCCAGTATTCAACTTAACTGATTATATTACATCAAACTATCAAAATTTCAACTTGGTCAACCATGGTCAACTCATGGTCAAACCTAGTCAAACTTGGTCTTTTAGGACCTCCAAACGATGCAGAATGCATTCTCGGACGTGTATAACCACTTCTCAAATCAATTAACATACTTCTAAACTATAACGCTGACTTTTCTTGTCAGATTTCAATTTTAATCCTGAAGGGGGCATGGTATTGCACATCATTCAAAGTCTGTAAATCAAATTCTATCGATCAAATCTATCAATATCTTTCATCAGTGATCAAGACAACAATCACGTCTAGTCGCTGATTCATCAAAAGTCCTCATCGCTCGGGGCAAATCTATCATCACTTGGGGCATATCAGATTCATCGATCCATATCAATCTGGTATTCTCCTAATCTTGTAAACTGTATTAGTTTTTGCATCCATCAGATCATAGTGTTCTTTCCTTGGTCCTTCGGCAACTGAAGGATTCGGATGTGATACCTGCTAGTTCTGCTAAGACAATCGAGTCTAGAACGGGTCACTCACTTCTTATCAATCCTAAGGTTCAGAATCAGGTGTTTTGACACTTTTTCTCAATCATAGGTTCATTTGCTGCTACAGTGAACATTATCTCTGGTCATTCAAGACCTATTATCTCCATCTTAATTCAATATCAATCAACTCCTATCTCAATATCTTTCAATCGGTTTCTATCTTGAGATCGGTTTATCTTTTGAATCAGTTTCATATCTTTATCAAACACAGACTATCTTTGAACCACTGCGCTTCGCACAGTAATTCAAAGAGGGGCAAAATGTAATACCCCAAAAATGGGCTATAAGTTCATTAATCTCCTACATCTTCAATTCGAATGAAATCGACATCAAAGTCCTAACCTAAGGCACATCTAAACATCATCGAATCATAATTGATTATCTTAAATTCTGCATCGGGGAATATTCCTAGTAATATTCCTAATCATCATAATTATCTTTAATTTTATAATTATTTGGCAATAAATCACATTTATCCTAAAAGTTTGATTAATTGAATATTTTCATATTTAATTAATTAGATTTAATATCTTGCCACTTAATTGTGTAATTAAATTTAATTCTATCTATTATTAATTGTATTATTTAATTTTGACAATAAATCAAAACTCCTATCTTTAATTGATTAAATTCTTATTTAATTAATTAAAACATGTTGTCATTATTTAATAATATAATTTTTAATAAAAATTTGGTAAAATATTTAATTAACCCATAAATTAATTATTTTATTTCAAAAATCAGTTAAGTTGGAAATAAATCACTTTATTATTAAATTAATTCATAATTAAAACATGCACAATCATAAAAGCAAACAACTGTCAATTATCAATTAAAGCTAAACTCTATTTTGAGTTAAAGCTTAGCTTTTGCATGTTTTTGTGACTTAATTATCTGTTATTATCAGATAACACAAAAATCAAGCTGAGTTAATTTGAGTGATTTATGGCTTTTCCCATGCACCTCCAAAGCCCTAGATTTCTATAAATTAAAGGCTTCAGCTCTTCACAAATCATCTCATATTTTGCACAATCACGCTGGAGAATTGGAATTGAAGAATCAAAGCTCTTGCGAATCGACATCTTTGTGAGATCAATCTTATTTTTGCATTCATATTTCATATCATTGTTAGATTAACATAGCATATCAGTTTTCATATAGATTAATTTCATATCAGTTTTTCAGTTTATCATTCTTATTGCATAGAAAATATCAAAAATATAGATTAATTGCATTCAATTTCATATCCATCTATTGCATTCAAATCCTTCATTTAGGTGTCGTCTAGGTCACTGATCTTGATAATAATCTGAGAACATTAATCTCGCACCTATTAGAAGGCAGTAAATCGCTTGGTTAGATAGTTTTTAATTTTGCACGATTTTGATTATCACTAACCTCTAATGTTTTACTGAGTGTTGTGTCTACAGATCAGGTACAATTTTCACACACACAGGTATAGGGGTAGAGTCAGCAACTAAGAGACCCCAAAACATCAAGGAAAAACAAAACAACTACCTTCAAATGAGCCAAGGAAGTACTACTAAGCATCTCGATGGTTTTCCTTTCCTCCAAGGGGTGGTCCAAAATACCAGGGGTATCAATCACTTGATACCTCAAGTACTTATAATTAGTATGCCCGACAAACAGAGACTTAGTAGTAAAAGCATAAGGTTGCACATCCACATCTGCCCTAGTAATATTATTAATAAAAAGACTCTTGCCAACATTAGGGTACCTACAAATCAAAATAGGCCTGGTATTGGGGTCAATAGATGACAACCTTGTCATATGCTGCCTCACCTATTTGAGGTCATGTCTTTATATTGTGAATGTCTCATGGAACAGGGAACACACCAATGAATATAAATGTTTGATTCCACGTGCTCTTGGATAGGTTATGATGTATAAATATTGCCTTATATTATATTTATACATTTCTGCATTCATTTCATTACTTTTTTTATTATTGCAATCAAGGATTTGGGGTATGTACAAGATCATGAGGGGCCAAACTATGCCCAAAAGTGGCAATGAAAACTTAGCAAATCAAGGTTAGTCAACTTGACGTGAAAATTTGAACTAGCCATCAACCTAATACCAAAAAGTTGTAAGAATAGAATCTGTAGGAAATTGAATGTAGTTTCTAAACTACTAGGCCTTTTCTAAAAAAAAATAATATAATTGGTGAAAAGTATAGATTTCAATACAGCAATACAAAAATTTTAGGAAAAAAATAAGAAGTAGGTGAATGTCTGACCACCTTAATCATGATCAAATGATAATATTTTTTTATAAGATTTAATATATAAGTAGTAGACTCATGCCCAGATGTGACACATATTTTTTTGTAATTTTATTCCAAAACAATAATTAATTATGAATTTTTTGCTACAATATTTTCAGAATAAAAAACTCTCATGTCTGACCACCTTAACTCATTCAAAACTTTACAAAAAAGTTTAAAAAAATAATTTCTTATAGTAGGCAAAGCATAGAATGTGACACATTTTTCGGATTTCAAAAATGTTATACCGTTTGAAAGTTATAGTCATTTTTCAATCAGTATATAAATCAGCACTTTAGAGGTAGCTCAATTAGAAAATAACTAATAATTACTTACTGAATTCAAAATTTGATAGCAATTATATCGATACAAAGCTGATAATATCCTTAAAATACCCTTTTCGTTTTATCAAATTTGTGTGAAAAAAAAGTCGTCAGCTACATTGTCGAAGTCTGGAACTCAAAGAAATAGGGGAAAAACATGTATTTGAGACATTTCAATAGTTGACCATGTAGGTTTGGTGCACAAGGCAATACTGAGCCTAATCGGGTACCCGATATTTTTGGGTACTCGATATTTTTGAGTACCCGAAAATGACGATAGAATTTTTAATTTTCACTTTCCCTTCCTTCCACTTTCTCCCTCCCATTTCTCCATCCTTCATATGATATATGATATATAAAAAACTATATATTAGATATATTAAATATTTATAATATCAATTATATATTAAATATTATATAATATACATTTCACGTTAAATATTATTTAATATATATTAATATTAAAAACTATATATTAGATTATATATTATATATATTAAATATTATATATAATATACATTTTACATTAAATATTATTTAATTATATATTAATATCAAAAATAGATTTTGGTTGAACCAGACAATTGTACCATGCTTGTTGATAATCTGGTAGCTCAACAGAGTTGTTGGGAGGTTAAACAAGAACAACCAGACGAATCTTTGAACCGGTCGAAGATTATGGAGAGTAGGGAAGGGTTTGGTAAAATGAGTAGCTGTATTGGAAATTATGCAAGTTTCGTAGAACCGACCGCATTAATCAATTTAAAGAAGAGATCAGCGGCGGCATGATATTATGAGGAAAGCCTTACAATTTTGATAGCGTCACCCCGATATTATGAAGAATGTCTTGCCACTTCAATGTCAGTGCCACCTCTGTCTTAGACTTTTGCCATTGCTTCTCATTAGTACTCTGAGATATGGCAGGGATTGCGAGCTTTTGCACAGCATAGTCCATCATAAATTCTCCATAAATCATCATGCGTTACAGTATTCTGCACATTTTTGAATGACTTACTTGAAGAATTTAATTGTCACCATAATTTTGGCTGCATGGATTGTCATTTTGTGCTTGGAGAGAAGCTATGGATTACAAGAATTTGATAAATTTGGTTTATCTCATTTTCTTTCTCTGCCATTTTTGAGTAATACGATTTTGTTTTTGTCCATCTTAAATGATTTTGCCTGAAGCTAATGAATTTTTTTAGATGATTTTGTTTGAAGTTAATAAAATTTCTTCAATGGATTCTCATGAAATCTCTTCCATGAATGCTGATAAGACATTTAAATTCAGAGTTAATAAATTCTATAGCTTGAATGTTCTTTGCTGCAGAAGGTTATTTTCATGGTTTGTGATTCATGCAATTCCTTAATAGTTTCATTCTTAACAGAATTAATAACTAGATTTTCCATAGTCAATTTTCTTCTTGATCGTTGCAATATTTTCTCGTCAACTGAACATTTTGTAATCAGTTGATAGACAATCACATTTTTCTCTTAGCCAATCCTGTGGGCTCACGATTGACCCTGTAGATCCACAAAAAGGATTGAAATCTGGATCTGGTGGAAGAGTAGTATTAGCAAGAAGTCATTCACTAACATCTCATCTTTATAAGAACTAAATTTGGATTCACTAGAAGCACTAAAGAATCTGGAATGACCCCTTTTGACAAATTGGAAAGCTCTAGTGTGTCTTAAGGGCTCCTAGGACCCCTTCAGACACACTTGAGTTTTCAAATGTGTCAAAAGGGGTCATGGGGACTCCCTAGGGGTCCTAGTATGGCTTATCACGCGTTAGAACCCCTAGGAAGTCCCCATGACCCCTTTTGACACATTGAAATGCTCAAGTGTGTTTAAAGGGGTCCTAGGACCCCTTTAGAAACACTTGAGCATTCAAATGTGTCAAAAGGGGTCATCATGACTCCCTAGGGTTCCTAGTATGCCTTATCATGCATTAGGACCCCTAGGAAGTCCCCATGACCCCTTTTGATACATTTGAATGCTCAAGTGTGTCTTAAGAGGTCCTAGGCCCCGTTCGGACACACTTGAGCATTCAAATGTATCAAAAGGGGTCATTGGGACTCCCTAGGAGTCCTAGTACACATTATCATGTGTTAGGACCCCTAGGAAGTCTCCATGACCCCTTTTCACACATTCAAATGCTCAAGTGTGTCTTAAGGGGTCTTAGGAACCTTCAGACACACTTGAGCATCCAAATGTGTCAAAAGGGGTCATAGGGACTCACTAGGGATCCTAGTATGCCTTATCATGCATTAGGACCCCTAAGGAGTCCCCATGACCCCTTTTGACATATTGGAAAAATCAAGTGTGTCTTAAGGGGTCCTAAGACCCCTTCGAACACACTTGAGCATTCAAATGTGTCAAAAGGGGTCATGGGGACTCCCAAGGGGTCCTAGTATTCCTTATCACATGTTAGGACCCCTAGGGAGTCCCCATGACCCATTTTGACACATTTGAATACTCAAGTGTGTCTTAAGGGGTCTTAAGAACCCTTAAGACACACTTGAGCATTCAAATGTGTCAAAAGGGGTCATGGGGACTCCCTAGTAGTCCTAGTACACCTTATCACACATTAGGATCCCTAGGGAGTCCCCACAACCCCTTTTGACACATTGAAATGTACAAGTGTGTCTTAAAGGGTCTTAGGACCACTTCAAACACACTTGAGCATTCAAATGTGTCAAAAGAGGTCATGAGGACTCCCTAGGGGTCCTAGTATGCCTTATCACATGTTAGAACCCCTAAGGAGTCCCCATGAGCCCTTTTCACACATTGGAATGCTCAAGTGTGTCTTAAGGGATCCTAAGACCCCTTTGGACACACTTAAGCATTCCAATGTGTCAAAAGGGGTCATGGGGACTCCCTAGGGGTCCTAGTACACCTTATCACACATTAGGACCCCTAGGAAGTCCCCATGACCCCTTTTGACACATTCGAATGCTCAAGTGTGTCTTAAGGGGTCTTAGGACCCCTTTTGACACATATAAATGCTCAAGTGTGTCTTAAGGGGTCTTAGGACCCCTTCGGACACA
This sequence comes from Chamaecyparis obtusa, assembly GCA_027943335.1. Lineage (NCBI taxonomy): Eukaryota > Viridiplantae > Streptophyta > Pinopsida > Cupressales > Cupressaceae > Chamaecyparis > Chamaecyparis obtusa. Next base: position 1,582,710 of record BSBK01006905.1, read on the forward strand.
CTTGAGCATTCAAATGTGTCAAAAGGGGTCATAGGGACTCCCTAGGGGTCCTAGTATGCCTTATCACGTGTTAGGACCCCTAGGGAGTTCCCATGACCCCTTTTGACACATTGGAATGCTCAAGTTTGTCCGAAGGGGTCCTATGACCCCTTAAGACACACTTGAGCATTCAAATGTGTCAAAAGGGGTCATGGGGAGTCCCTAGGGGTATGCCTTATCATGTGTTAGGACACCTAGGGAGTCCCCATGACCCCTTTTGACACATTTGAATGCTCAAGTGTGTCTTAAGGGGTCTTAGGACCCCTTCGAACACACTTGAGCATTCAAATGTGTCAAAAGGGGTCATGGGGACTCCCTAAGGGTGCTAACACGTGATAAGGCATAGCAAGACCCCTAAGGAGTCCCCATGACCCCTTTTGACACATTTGAATGCTCAAGCGTGTTTGAAGGGGTCCTTAGACCGCTTAAGATACACTTGAGCATTCAAATGTGTCAAAAAGGGTCATGGGGAGTCCCTAGGTGTCCTAATGTGTGATAAGACATACTAGGACACCTAGGGAGTCCCCATGACCCCTTTTGACACATTTGAATGCTCAAGTGTTTCCAAAGAGGTCTTAAGGGATCTCAAGATCCCTTTAGACACACTTGAGCATTCAAATATGTCAAAAGGGGTCATGGGGTGTCCCTAGGGGTCATAGTATGCCTTATCATGTGTGAGGACCCCTAGGGAGTACCCATGACCCCTTTTGACACATTTGAAAGCTCAAGTGTGTCTTAAGGGGTCTTAGGACCCCTTCAGACACACTTAAGCATTTAAATGTGTGAAAAGGGATCATGGGGACTCCCTAGGGGTCCTAGTATGCCTTATCACGCATTAGGAACCCTAGGGATTCCCATGACCCCTTTTGACATATTTGAATGCTCAAGTTTGTCTTAAGGGATCTTAGGACCCCTTCGGAAAATCTTGAGCATTTAAATGTGTCAAAAAGGGTCATGGGGACCCCCTAGGGGTCTTACTATGCCTTATCACATATTAGGACCTCTGGGGAGTCCTCCTAACCCATTTTGACACATTTAAAAGCTCAAGTGTGTCTTAAGGGGTCTTAGGACCCCTTCAGACACACTTTAGCATTCAAATGTGTCAAAAGGGGTCATGGGGACTCCCTAGGGGTGCTAGTATGCCTTATCACATGTTAGAACCCCTCTGGAGTCCCCATGACCCCTTTTGACACATTGGAATGCTCAAGTGTGTCTTAAGGGGTCCTAGGACCCCTTTGAACACACTTGAGTGTTCCAATGTGTCAAAAGGGGTCACAGAGACTTCCTAGGGCTCCTAGTATGCCCTATCACATGTTAGGACCCCTAGGAAGTCCCCATGACCCTTTTTGACACATTCAAATGCTCAAGTGTGTCGTAAGGGGTCTTAGGAGCCCTTTTGACACATTCAAATGCTCAAGTGTCTCTTAAGGAGTCTTAGGACCCCTTTGGACATACTTGAGCATTCAAATGTGTCAAAATGGGTCATGGGGACTCCCTGGGGGTCCTAGTATACCTTATCATGCATTATGACCCCTAGGGAGTCCCCATGACCCCTTTTGACACATTCGATTGCTCAAGTCTATTTGAAGGGGTCTTAAGACCCCTTAAGACACACTTGAGCATTCAAATGTGTCAAAAGGGGTCATAGGAACTCCCTAGGGGTCCTACTACACCTTATCACATGTTAGGACCCCTAGGGAGTCCCCATGACCCCTTTTGACACATTTGAATGCTCAAGTGTGCCTTAAGTGGTCTTAGGATCCTTTCGGAAATAGTTGAACATTCAAATGTGTCAAAAGGGGTCATGGGGAATCCATAGGGGTCTTAGTATGCCTTATCATGTGTAAGAACCCCTAGGGAGTCCCCACGACCCCTTTTGACACATTGGAATGTTCAAGTGTGTCTTAAGGGTTCCTAGGACCCCTTCAGACACACTTGAGCATTCCAATGTGTCAAAAGTGTCATCGAGACTCCCTAGGGGTCCTAGTATGCCTTATCATGCATTACGACCCCTAGGAAGTCCCCATGACCCCTTTTGACACATATGAATGCTCAAGTGTGTCTTATGGGGTCTTAGGACCCCTTTTGACACATTAGAATGCTCAAGTGTGTCTTAAGAGGTCTTAGGACCCTTTCGGACACACTTGAGCATTCAAATGTGTCGTAATGGGTCATGGGGACTCCTTAGGGGTCCTAGTAAACCTTATCACATGTTAGGACCCCTAAGGAGTCCCCATGACATCTTTTGACACATTGGAATGCTCAAGTGTGTTTGAAGGGGTTGTAAGACCCCTTCAGACACACTTGAGCGTTCAAATGTGTCAAAAGGGGTCATGGAGACTCCCTAGGGGTCCTAGTATGCCTTATCATATGTTAAGACCCGTAGGAAGTCCCCATGACCCCTTTTGACACATTTGAATGCTCAAGTGTGTCTTAAGGGGTCTTAGGACCCCTTGGGACACACTTGCGCATTTGAATGTGTCAAAAGGAGTCATGGGGACTCCCTTGGGGTCCTAACATGTGATAAGACATAGTAGGACCCCTAGGGAGTCTCCATGACCCCTTTTGACATAGTTGAAGGCTCAAGTGTGTCCGAAGGGGTCCTTAGACCCCTTAAGACACACTTGAGTGTTTAAATGTGTCAAAAGGCATCATGGGGATTCCCTAGGGGTCCTAACACTTGATAAGGCATAGTAGGACCCCTAGGGACTCCCAATGACCCCTTTTGACACATTTGAATGCTCAAGTGTTTCCAAAAGGGTCTTAAGGGGTCTTAGGACCCCTTCAAACATAGTTGAGCATTCAAATGTGTCAAAAGGGGTCATGGGGACTCCCTAGAGGTCCTAGTATGCTTTATCATGTGTTACGACCCCTAGGGAGTCCCCATAACCCATTTTGACACATTTGCAAAGTCAAGTTTGTCTTAAGGGGCCTTAGCACCCCTTTGAACACACTTGAGTGTTCAAATGTGTCAAAAGGGGTCATGGGGATTTCCTAGGGGTCCTAGTATGCCTTATCACATGTTAGGACCCCCAGGGAGTCCCAATGAACCCTTTTGACACTTTTGAATGCTCAAGTGTGTCTTAAGGGGTCTTAGGAGCCCTTCAGACACACTTGAGCATTCAAATATGTCAAAAGGGGTCATGGGGACTCCCTAGGGGTCCTACTACATCTTATCACATGTTAGGACCCCTAGGGAGTCTCCATGACCCCTTTTGATGCATTGGAATGCTCAAGTGTGTCTTATGGGGTCTTAGGACCCCTTTAGAAAAATTTCAGCGTTCAAATGTGTCAAAAGGGGTCATGGGGAGTCCCTAGGGGTTCTAGTACACTTTATCATGCGTTAGAACCCCTAGGGAGTCCCTATGACCCCTTTTGACACATTGGAATGCTTAAGTGTGTCTTAAGGGGTTGTAGCACCCCTTCAAACACACTTGAGCATTCCAATGTGTCAAAAGAGGTCATGGGGACTCCCTAGGTATCCTAGTATGCCTTATCCCATGTTAGGACCCCTAAGAAGTCCCCATGACCCCTTTTGACACATTCAAATGCTCAAGTGTGTCTTAAGGGGTCTTAGGACCCCTTTTGACACATTGGAAAGCTTAAGTGTGTCTTAAGAGGTCTTAGGACCCCATCGGACACACTTGCGCATTCAAATGTGTCAAAAGGGTTCATGGGGACTCACTAGGGGTTGTAGTACACCTTATCATGCATTTGGACTCCTAGGGAATCCCCATGACCCCTTTTGACACATTTTAATGCTCAAGTGTGTCTGAAGGGGTCCTAAGACCCCTTAAGACACACTTGAGAATTCAAATATGTCAAAAGGTGTCATCAAGACTCCCGAGGGGTCCTACTACATCTTCTCGTACGTTAGGACCCCTAGGGCATCCCCATGACCCCTTTTGACACATTTGAATGCTCAAGTGTGTCTTAAGATGTCTTAGGACCCCTTCGGACATATTTGAATGCTCAAGTGTGTCTTAAGGGGTCTTAGGACCCCTTTGTATAGACTTGAGCATTCAAATGTGTCAAAAGGGGTCATGGGGACTCCCTAGGGGTCCTAATTAGCATTATCATGTGTTAGTACCCTTAGGGAGTCCCCATGACCCCTTTTGACACATTTGAATGCTCAAGTGTGTCTTAAGGGGTCTTACAACACACTTAAGACACACTTGAGCATTCAAATGTGTCAAAAGGGGTCATGGGGACTCCCTAGGGGTCCTAGTATGCCTTATCATGTGTTAGGATACCTAGAGAGTCCCCATGACCCCTTTTGACACATTTGAATGCTCAAGTGTGTATTAAGGGGTCTTACGACCCCTTCGGACACACTTGAGCATTCAAATGTGGCAAAAGGGGTCATGGAGACTCCCTAGGGGTCCCAACACTTGATAAGGCATAGTTGGGCCCCTAGGGACTCCCCATGACCCCTTTTGACACATTTGAATGCTCAGGTGTGTTCGAAGGGGTCCTTAGACCCCTTAAGATAGACTTGAGCATTCAAATGTGTCAAAAGGGGTCATGGGGACTCCCTAGGGGTTGTAACGCATGATAAGGCATAGTAGAACCCCTGGGGAGTCCCCATGACCCCTTTTGACACATTTGAATGCTCAAGTGTGTCTGAGGAGGTCTTAAGGGGTGTTAGGACCCCTTTGGCCACACTTGAGTGTTTAAATGTGTCAAAAGGGATCATGGGGACTCCCTAGGGGTCCTAGTATGCCTTATCATGCATTAGGACCCTTAGGGAGTCCCCATGACCCCTTTTGACACATTTGAATGCTCAAGTGTGTCTTCAGGTGTCTTAGGACACCTTCAAACATACTTGAGGGTTGAAATGTGTCACAAGGGGCCACGAGGACTCCCTAGGGGTCCTACTAAATCTTACCATGCATTAGGATCCCTAAGGAGTCCCCATGAGCCCTTTTGACACATTTGAATGCTCAAGTGTGTCTTAAGGGGTTTTAAGACCCCTTCGGACACACTTGATCATTCAAATGTGTCAAAAGGGGTCATGGGGACTCCCTAGGGGTCCTAGTATGCCTTATCACATGTTAGATCCCCTAGGGAGTCCCCATGACCCCTTTTGACACATTAGAACTCTCAAGTGTGTCTTAAGGGTTTGTAGGACCCCTTCAGACACACTTGAGCATTCCAATGTGTCAAAACAGGTCATGGGGACTCCCTAGGGGTCCTAGTACACTGTATCACATGTTAGGACACCTACGAAGTCCCCATGACCCCTTTTGACATATTCAAATGCTTAAGAGTGTCTTAAGGGGTCTTAAGACCCCTTTGGACACATTGGAATGCTCAAGTGTGTCTTAAGGCATCTTAGGACCCCTTCAGACACACTTGAGAATTCAAATGTGTCAAAAGGGGTCATGGGGGACTCCCTAGGGGTCCTAGTATGCCTTATCATGCATTAAGACCGCTAGGGAGCCCCATGACCCCTTTTGAAACATTGGAATGCTCAAGTGTGTTTGAAGGGGTCCTAAGACCCCTTAAGACACACTTGAGCATTCAAATGTGTCAAAAGGGGTCATGGGGAGTCCCTAGGAGACCTAGTACGCCTTATGACATGTTAGGACCCCTAGGGAGTCCCCATGACCCTTTTTGACACATTGGAATAGTCAAGTGTGTCTTAAGGGGTCTTAGGAGCCCTTAAAACACACTTGGGCAATCAAATGTGTCAAAAGGGGTCATGGGGGCTCCCTATGGGTCCTAGTATGCCTTATCACATGTTAGGAGCCCTAGGGAGTCCCCATGACCCCTTTTGACACATTGGAATGCTCAAGTGTGTCTTAACAGGTCCTAGGACCCCTTCAAACACACTTGAGCATTCCAATGTGTTAAAAGGGGTCATGAGAACTCCCTAGGGGTCCTATTATGCCTTATCACATGTTAGGACCCCTAGGAAGTCCCCATGACCCCTTTTGACACATTCGAATGCTCAAGTGTGTCTTAAGGGGTCTTAGGGCCCCTTTTGACACATTGGAATGCTCAAGTGTGTCTTAAGGGATCTTGGGACCCCTTCGGACACACTTGAGTGTTCAAATGTGTCAAAAGGGGTCATGGGGACTCCCTAGGGATCCTACTATGCCTTATCATGCATTAGGACTTCAGGGAGTCCCCATGACCCCTTTTGACACATTTGAATGCTCAAGTGTGTCGTAAGGGGTCTTATGACACCTTTTTACACACTATAATTCTCAAGTGTGTCTTAAGGGGTCCTAGGACCCATTCAGATAGACTTGAGCATTCCAATGTGTCAAAAGGGGTCATAGGGACTCCCTAGGGGTCCTAGTACACCTTATCATGTGTTAGGACCCCTAGGAAGTCCCCATGACCCCTTTTGACACATTGGAACACTCAAGTGTGTCTTAAGGGGTCTTAGGACCTCTTTTGACACATTAGAATGCTCAAGTGTGTCTTAAGGGGTCTTAGGACCCCTTCAAACATACTTGAGTGTTCAAATGTGTGAAAAGGGGTCATGGGGACTTTCTAGGGGTCCTAGTATGTGTTATCATGCGTTAGGACCCCTAGGGAGTCCCCATGACCCCTTTTGACACATTTGAATGCTCAAGTGTGTCTTAAGGTGTCTTAGGACCCCTTCAGACAAACTTGAGCATTCAAATGTGTCAAAAGGGGTCATGAGGACTCCCTAGGGGTCCTAACTCGTGATAAGGCATAGTGGGACCCCTAGGGAGTCCGCATGACCCCTTTTGACACATTTCAACACTCAAGTGTGTCTGAAGGGGTCCTAAGACCCCTTAAGACACACTTGAGCATTCAAATGTGTCAAAAGGGGTCATGGGGACTTTCTCAGGGTCCTAGTATGCCTTATCATGCATTAGGACCGCTAGGGAGTCCCCATAACCCCTTTTGACACATTTGAATGCTCAAGTGTGTCCAAAGGGGTCCTAAGACCCCTTAAGACACACTTGAGCATTTAAATGTGTCAAAAGGGGTCATATGGACTTCCTAGAGGTCCTAATGCGTGATAAGGTGTACTAGGAACCCTAGGGAGTCCCCATGACCCCTTTTGACATATTGGAACACTCAATTGTGTTTGAAGGGGTGCTCAAGTGTATCTAAAGGGGTCTTAGGACCCTTTTGGACACACTTGAGCATTCCAATGTGTTAAAAGGGGTCATGGGGACTCCCTAGAGTTTCTAGTATGCCTTATCTCATGTTAGGACCCCTAGGGAGTCCCCATAACCCCTTTTGACACATTTGAATGCTGAACTATGTCTTAAGGGTTCCTAAGACCCCTTAAGACACACTTGAGCATTCCAATGTGTCAAAAGGTGTCCTAAGACCCTTTAAGACACACTTGAGTGTTCAAATGTTTCAAAAGGGGTCATGGGGACTCTTTAGGGGTCCTAATGCATGATAAGATGTAGTAGGACCCCTAGGGAGTCCCCATGACCCCTTTTGACACATTTGAATGCTCAAGTGTGTCCAAAGGGGTCCTAAGACCCCCTTAGGACCCCTTCGGACACACTTGAGCATTCAAATGTGTCAAAAGGGGTCATGGGGACTCCCTAGGGGTCCTACTTCATCTCATCACATGTTAGGACCCCTAGGGAGTCCCCATGACCCCTTTTGACACATTTGAACACAAAATGACAATTCATGGAGCCAAAATTATAGTGAAAATTAATTTCTTCGAGTAAGTCATTCAGAAATGCGCAGAATACTATAACACATGATGATTTATAGAGAATTTATGATGGACTATGCTATGAAAAAGTCCGCAATCCCTACCATATCTCATAGTACTGATGAGAAGCAATGGAAAAAGTCTGAGACAGAGGTGGTGCCAGCATTGAAGTAGCAAGACATTCTTCATAATATAGGGGTGGTGCCATCAAAACAGCAAGGCTTTCCTCATAATGTCGCACCGCCGCTGATCTCTTCTTTAAATTTATTAATGCGGTCGATTCTATGGCACTTGCATAATTTTTAGTACAGCTGCTCATTTTACCAAACCCTTCCTTGCTCTCCATAATCTTCAACCAATTCAAAGATCCGTCTGGTTGTTCTTGTTTAACCTCCTAATGACTCTATTAAGCTGTCGGATTATCAACAAGCATGGTACAATTGTCTGGTTCAACTAGAATCTATTTCAAGAACCTTTACAATTTAGTGTTCCAGTTGAAAAAGTAGGGAAAGATACCATTTCACAACCACAGATGATGGAAACAGAGTGATTCTCTTGCGCTTTGCTTCTGTAATCCGCCTCTAGTGAACTATTCTTCAAATCCTCCATTTCTGCATAGCTAGGGTCTACGACGCCTGTAAAAGGCACAACTATGCCCCTGTAGGGACTCATGCTCGTGCTCAAAATCATATTATTTTCATGCATTCCTTAACATTTAATACAAAGATTTAGCCAACCACCTTTAAAGACCTAAAAGAAATGAAAAATAAAAATTAGTATATAATACATTAGTACATTAGTATATAATATAAATTAGTATAGTATACATTAGTACATTAGTATATAATACATTAGTACATATAATACATTAGTATATTATAATACATTAATATATATATAATATATACATTATATATATATCATATGCCTCTTATATATATATATATACATTAATATATGTAAAAGTTCAAATTTTTTCATTTGCTCCCGCCTTTTTTTTAATCTGCCTGGGAATATCGGGTACCTGATATGAAATCGGATACCCAATTTTGGATAGATAATATTTGACCAAAATATTCCCTGTCCTCACAGACCAGACAATCACAAGATTTTATACTTTTTTCATACGTTGCAGAAAAAAAAATATAATTTGGGGCCCATTGTTTGATTTTTGTCGACTTGTGGTCTCACCATGGGAAGCAGTAGTTGTCGAAAGGCTAAACACAAGAGGAAGCTAACAAATGAAGAAATTCAAGCATATAGGGAAAAGGATAAGGAAAATCACTTAAGAAGGAGAGAAGGTATGTTAAACATTAATCAATCAGACCCCGTAAATGTAGTTGTAAGTGAAGAGGATGTTGAATTTGAAAATGTACAGATGGAGATTGAAAATGTAGACTTGGGGAATGAAAATGTTGCACAAGAACCACATGAACGTTACACATCTCCAAATTATATGTGAAATGAAGTCCCTTGCAATAAAGATAATCAAACTTCAAATTCAGGGCTTTCAGGAAGACCTAAATGGTTAATTGAAATTGAGGAGAACATTACAAATAATTGGGAAGGAAAGAGGTCACATAGAACCAGTAGGTTGTGGGCTTCAAGACTTTATGATCAATTTTTTGGAAACAAGACATTGGTTGAGCAATGTCAAATTTTTGTGCAGTTGTTAAAGATGCAAAAGATGAGACCTGTGCTTGTGAAATTGAAGATTCATGTGAACAAAAAAATGGAGAGAAATGCCATTGTTGTGAAGAATCTTTTCAATGCTCTCAATAGCATTTGGAAGACTAGCAGAGAAAAAGAAAAGAGAGTTGCTCAGAGGATTATTACAACCTCCTTAGTAAGTCATTAATTGAGAAAGGCTTGTTTGATGAGACAAACTTGTGTTGACTTCAATATAGACCGTAAAACTTTGGGTAGAGCACTTGCAAGAAGAGAAAGACTTGATGATCCGCTTCAAATTGATACATGGGCTTATGGTGGGAGACTTCCACATTTTGATAAGAAGCTAACAGATGTTGTCAAGGATGAAATTCAACAATTTTGGGATGCTAACTCAAGAGTGTCACCAAATGTGAAGGATGTCTTGAAGTTGAGAGTTGGCAATCAAGACCGCACTCCACATCCTAAACATTATGTGGAGGTAATTCAAACAATGTTGTATAAAAAATTTTGTGAGACACATCCCACATTGAAAATATCACAAAGGTCTTTTGAATCCATGAAGCCATTTTATTGTGTACCCCTTAAGATTTAGAATACATGTTGTTGCAAATATCATGTTGAGTTTTCAATGCATCATGAATTATTACAGTCCATTCGTTCTACTTTGCATACTAATGAAATGCTAGAGGATTGTGGTGCAAGTGGTCTTCCCAAATCATCAAGAGACTTGCTAGATCAATTTTTATGTCATAGAGATGATGGTTGTTTATTTTATAAAAAAGATTGCTTAAATGCCAAGTGCTTAGAATGTGGTGGCTTGTCCAAGTTTAGAAAATGTTTTCATGAGGGTTTGGAACACAATTTTGGAAAGACACTCATCCAAAAAAAGGTATATGAAATGGTGAAATATACATTGAAGAGTGGAGGTGAAGGCTCTAGATGTGAGTTAGTTGCAAAAGAATACAATGTTGCTGATTTTATCTCGGATTTCAAGACAAATCTTTTTTACAAGTATGCAAGGCATAGTCATAGGTCTCAATGGTTGGATCAACAATTCAGGACATGTAAGGTCACTTTCCCCATTGGAACTATTATATCCATTGTAGACTTTGCAGAGAACTATACATTGCAGCCCCAAAATGAGACTCAAGCTCAATATTACAATTCCATTCAGGTTGCTATTTTTGTACACATCACATATAGACATTCCCATGATAGCACAAAAGATGAGTGAAAGGTAATCAGAGAGTACCATTTTTATATGAGCAACGACAGGTCTCACTCTCATGAGTTTGTTCAACATTATTTCCAGAACTATTTTGACTTCTTGCAGGAAAATGGTAAGCCAATGGATAGGCATCTCATTTGGTTGGATAATTTCACCAGTCAATTTAAGAATGCCAAAATGTTTTATTGGTTGTGTAGAATGCATGTGGAGAGAGGTGTACCTCATATTTGGAGTTTTTTTGAGTCAGGGCATGGGAAAGGGGAGCATGACGGAGCAGGTGCATGTGGGAAGAGAGCTCTTGTTAAGGAGCAATTGAGGATTTCAGGTCCTGTACTTCTTGATGCTCATTCTATTATTGATTGGTGTACTTTAGAATTGTCACAAGGGGGGAATCTTGATTCTACAGTGCGTAGATTCTTTTGGTTGGTTGAGGAGGGAACTATAGGAGATAGATTGGATTGTCAAATAGTGAAAGACTCTTAAAAAATGCATTCATTCCGAAGCTCCAATAGTAGTACATGGAACATTTGGACATGAGAGTTGGCTTGTTTTTGCCCCATGTGTTTTCAGTATGATTGGGATCATTGTGAGTCAAGTGAGTGGGTGGATACATGGGTTCCACAGTATCTAACTCCTTTATCTTTCACACTCTCTATAAGAAATGATGACATGGACACTTCAATTAACTATGACCATCTTTCAGATCTTCTGAAGCCAGGAAATGTTTTTGCATTGGTTGCACTATAGGGGAATGATGAGAGGTTAGATTATTGGTTAGCACGTTGTGTATAAGGTAAACATAATCTTGTACAACTAATGACAGATGGTGATGTGTTCACATATCCTACTAGTTTAGTTGTTGTTGTGGGAACATGGCTACAAACAAACATGATTAGAAAGAATGAAATTCTTGCATTTGAAGACTATGAGAAGCACAAAACTATTCTCATGTATTCACACCTTGTTATAGCAACAAATTTCAAGTTGTCAAAGCATCAAGGAAGACCAAAGACAAAAGAACTTTGGACTATTAGTACTACTGATCATGAAGCACTATTGGAGACCCTGAAGCAAAGAGATGACCCTTCAGGAACACTTGACTGGGTAATAAGTTAACTTAGTGCATTATTTTCTAAGTTCGTTAAGCTTAATTTCAATACATTAATTTAACCTTTCTTAGATTGTATTTTGAGTCAATAAACTTGGTTTTGTATGTGGATTTTAACTTGTGTAGGAGCACCTATGAAGACACCTACGGTCACCATGGATCCAATCAGAGATAGAAGGGCAAAAGGATCCTTAATGGTTAATTGAGATCTTTTGAAGCCTATAATGGAAATTTGTAACAATCAATTTGATTTAAAAGTTAAATGTCCTAAAACTCTTGATAAGGACTTATGACCAAAATCATGTATGGGTGGCCAATAGTGCCAAGGGATCTTACATGTCATTTACTTATGTCATTTGCATGGTTTGAATTCTTACATGTTTGATTGTTGTTTATAATGCTTTAAGGATATTATTTTTTATCATTTCAAACAATCTATAAAAGTTAAACCTCAAACATAATAAGCTTCACAGTTCAAATTTCACAAGCTTAATCATGATTAGTTTCATAGTTCAAATTTCAAACATATCACTAACAGTCAGCTGAAAGCGGCTCAGCAGTGTATCTTTCAAACCGTCCAACATGGCATTGAATAGTCTACTCCATCAGCTCTGGTTGGCTGGGTAAACGCCAATGACAACCCCATTTTTCCCACGGAGTCATGGGAAAGCTCGCGACCTCGCTCAACCCAAGTGACCCCAAGGTGCACTAAGCACGATTGGGCAGTGATCTTCCAGGGCTTGTATCTCAGAGCTCATGAGAGGTATCGACAAACTGTCAGGGGCTACAAGATTGTGTTTCTAAGGTCTACAATAACCTCTCTCAATTTTGGGCGATTTGACTTCGTTTGCATTTGGCAAGGTGATCTCAGTCGATGCCAAAACTTGCAGTGAGGGTCAGTTGAAAGTGGCTCAGTAGCATATCTTTCAAACCGTCTGACTTGGCATCAAACCGTCTGCTCCATCAGCTCCGATTGGTTGGGTAAACACTAGTGACATCCCCGTTCTACCCACGGAGTCATAGAAAAGCTCGCGACCACGCTCGACCCAAGTGACCCCAAGATGCACTAAGCACGATTGGGCAGCGATCTTCTGAGGCTCATATCTCAGAGCTCATGAGAGGTATCAAAAAATTTTAGGGGCTATGGGATTATGTTTTCAAGGTCTACTATAAAATCTCCTAGTTTTGGGCGATTCGACTTCATTAGCATTTGGCAGGGCAATCTCAGTCGATGCCAAAACTTGCAGTGAGGGTCAGTTGAAAGCGACTCAGTAGCGTATCTTTCAAACCATCTGACCTAGCATCGAACCATCTACTCCATCAGCTCTGGTTGGTTGGGTAAACACCAGTGACAACCTCGTTCCACCCATGGAGTCACCAAAATACTCGCGACCATGCTCGACCCAAGTGACCCCAAGGTGCACTAAGCACGATTGGGCAATGATCTTGTAGGGCTCATATCTCAGAGCTCATGAGAGGTATCAACAAATTTTTAGGGGCTACAAGATCATGTTTCTAAGGTCTACAATAACCTCTCTCAATTCTGGGTGATTTGACTTCGTTTGCATTTGGCAAGGCGATCTTAGTTGATGCCAAAACTTGTAGTGAGGGTCAGTTGAAAGCGGCTCAGCAGCATATCTTTCAAACTGTCTGACCTGGCATCAAACCATCTACTCCATCAGCTTTGATTGGCTGAGAAAAATGCTAGTGACAACCCCATTCCACCCATGGAGTCACGGGAAAGCTCACGACCATGCTCGACCCAAGTGACCCCAAGGTGCACTAAGCACGATTGGGCAACGATCTTCTGGGGCTTGTATCTCAGAGCTCGTGAGAGGTATCGACAAACTGTTAGAGGCTATGGGATAATGTTTCTAAGATCTACTATAACCTCTCTCAGTTTTGGGTGATTCAACTTTGTTTGCATTTGGTAGGGCAATCTCAGTCGATGCTAAAACTTGTAGTGAGGATCAGTTGAAAGCGGCTCAGCAATGTATCTTTCAAACCATCTGACCTGGCATCAAACCATCTACTCCATTAGCTCTAGTTGGCTGGGTAAATGCTAATGACAACCCCCTTCCACCCATAGAGTCACGGGAACGCTCACGACCACGCTCGACCCAAGTGACCCCAAGGTGCACTAAGCACGATTGGGAAATGATCTTCTGAGGCTCCTATCTTGGATCTCATGAGAGGTATCAAAAAACTATCAAGGGCTACAAAATCATGTTTTTGAGGTCTATAATAACCTCTCTTATTTTTGGGCGATTCGACTTCATTTGCATTTGGCAGGGCAATCTCAGTCAATGCCAAAACTTGCAGTGAGGGTCAGTTGAAAGTGGCTCAGCAGTGTATCTTTCAAACCATCTAACCTGGCATCGAACCATCTACTCCATTAGCTTTGGTTGGCTGGGTAAACACCAATGACAACCTCATTCTAGCCACAGAGTCATCAGAATGCTCATACCATGCTCGACCCAAGTGACCCCAAGGTGCACTAAGCACAATTGGGCAATGATCTTCTAGGGCTCATATCTCAGAGCTCATGAGAGGTATTGACAAACTGTCAAGGGCTACGAGATCCTATTTCTGAGGTCTACAATAACCTCCCTTAGTTTTGGGTGATTCAACTCCGTTTGCATTTGGCAAGGTGATCTCAGTCAATGCCAAAACTTGCAATGAGGGTCAGTTGAAAGAGGCTCAGTAGCATATCTTTCAAACCATCTTCTCCATTAGCTTTGATTGGCTAGGTAAATGATAGTGACAACCCTATTCCACCCATGGAGTCACGGGAATGCTCGACCATGCTCAACCCAAGTGACTCCAAGGTGCACTAAGCATGATTGGGCAATGATCTTCCAGGGCTCATATCTCAGAGCTCATGAGAGGTATCAACAAACCATTAGGGGCTACAAGATTGTGTTTTTGAGGTCTACAATAACCTCTCTTAGTTTTGGGTGATTTGACTTTGTTTGCATTTGGCAAGGTGATCTCAGTCGATGCCAAAACTTGCATTGAGGGTCAATTGAAAGCGGCTCAGTAGCATATCTTTCAAACCGTCTAACCTAGCATCAAACCATCTACTCCATCAGCTCTAGTTGGCTAGGTAAATGCTAGTGACAACCCTATTCCACCCATGGAGTCATGAGAAAGCTCACGACCACACTCGACCCAAGTGACCCCAAGGTGCACTAACCATGATTGGGCAGTGATCTTTTGGGACTCGTATCTCAGAGCTCGTGAGAGGTATCAAAAAACCATTAGGGGCTATAGGATCATGTTTCCAAGGTCTAAAATAACCTCTCTTATTTTTGGGTGATTCAACTTCATTTGCATTTGGCAAGGCAATCTTAGTCGATGCCAAAACTTACAGTGAGGGTCAGTTGAAAGCGGCTCAGCAGCGTATCTTTCAAACTGTCTGACCTGGCATCAACTATCTACTCCATTGGCTCCAGTTGGTTGGGTAAACACTAGTGACAACCCCGTTCCACCCACGGAGTCATGGGAAAGCTTGCGACCATGCTCGACCCAAGTGACCCCAAGGTGCACTAAGCATGATTGGGCAATGATCTTCTAGGGCTTGTATCTCAGAGCTCGTGAGAGGTATTGACAAACTATTAGGTGCTACGAGATCATGTTTTTGATATCTACTATAACCTCTCTCAATTTTGGATGATTCAACTTCATTTGCATTTGGCAAGGCGATCTCAGTCGATGCCAAAACTTGTAGTGAGGATCAGTTGAAAGTGGCTCAACAGCGTATCTTTCAAACCATCCAACCTGGCATTGAACTATCTACTTCATTGGCTCTAGTTGGTCAGGTAAATGCTAGTGACAACTCTATTCCACCCACGGAGTCACAGGAATGCTCGCGACCATGCTCAACCCAAGTGACCCCAAGGTGCACTAAGCACGATTGGGCAGTGATCTTCTATGGCTCGTATCTTGGAGCTTGTGAGAGGTATTGACAAACCATCAAGGGATACAAGATCATGTTTCTGAGGTCTATAATAACCTCTCTTGGTTTTGGGCGATTCAACTTCATTTGCATTTGGCAAGATGATCTTAGTCGATGCCAAAACTTGTAGTGAGGGTCAGTTGAAAGTGTCTTAGCAGCATATCTTTCAAACCATCCAACATTGCATCAAACCATCTACTCCATCGGCTCCGGTTGGCTAGGTAAACACCAGTGACAACCTCATTTCACCTATGGAGTCACTGGAATGCTCGTGACCACACTCGATCCAAGTGACCCCAAGGTGCACTAAGCACGATTGGGAAACGATCTTTCATGGCTCAAGTGAGTATATATAATGGTATGAAACATAAGAACATAGGAAATCTATAGAAGTTAAACCTCAAACATAATAAGCTCCATGAACAGGGTATTCCAGAGTAAAGAAAAACAAATGTAACTTCAATAAGATATAATTTCAATCATAATGATAATCATAGTCAAGATATAACTTCACCATTCAATTCCATAAACATGAATAATAAATATGTATATAAAAAAGATGCCACAAATATAACATATAAATGAACATGTTCTATATATACAAAGTATCAAATGTATCAAAAGTATCTCCATATACAAATATGGCACATGCCATTTCAAAATGTCTACAAAATCAATGTTTTAAGGTGTACAATGTGGCATATATGCCATCTCAAAATGTGCCAAGTGGCATCTCTAAATGACCACAAAACTAAAACTACATCCTATGCCATAGGGGGATCATCAAAATGTAGCCTCTTTGAAGAAGTGTTGGGCTCTGATTGATCCTGCATAAAAAATGAGTTCAAACCCAAGTTAGATTGCTTACTTTATATGATTTGTACATATATATATAGTTCATAATTCAAACACTAATTTAATTAAAATTATAAATGAATAAAAATATCTGTACTTGGTCTCTCGGTCACCTACCATAATCAGGTGTCCTAACATAAGTCCTGGGTAGCGAAGGGACCATGCCAACAATACCAACTGTGACCTATAAATATATATTTGCAATAATGAGATTAGTAGAGTGGTGCAACATAGAGTAATAAATATAAAAAATAGGATGATAGAATAATAAAATTACAAATTGATTGAACTAAAATTAAAACTTACATCTGATGACCCCTCCTCTGGAATGGTGGGCTAGGTCAACAAAGATACGAATGATTCTCATGGGCCCTCCCTCACACTCGGAGGAACCTTTGAGAGTAAAAATATTGTCAATTATATATAAATGTACTTCATCATAGCAACCCTAGTTACAAAATACAAATAACAATATGTAAAAGTCTACGTACAATCGGGCTATCACTCCGAATCGAGATGCATGTAATCCTATGTTGCCGAATAGCTGTCGAGACATCATCGATAGCCACACCCTATACAATAAAGTGCAAGTAAAATATTTATTACTACACACAAGTGGAATACATGTGCATGCATAATTAATCTTAAACAATTGACTACCTTTCCTTTGTCGACACCTGATGAAGGAACCCCGTCGTGCCCCCCATTGACATTAGCTGTACCCTGCAAGAACACAATCAGATGACAATATATAAGTAAATGTATGAATTTTATTGCTCTAATTGATAAAGATTTAAGCATGTACACCAAATGATATAAAAAATAACTAATGGGTACATAATTTATAATATACCGTATAGTCATCAAGGCCAAATGAAATGGCCGAAAGTGTGGACTCATCCACCTGTCTCACCTCCTCCTATGTCATCGATTGAACATAAATGGAAAAAATATATATACATAAGTGCATGCAATCATTAAAACTAATCTAAATAAATAAATAATTTTAAATTAAATAAGTCATAAGACAAATTTATTTATAATGTTTACTCTTACCATATCAACAGGAGTCAATGGCTCTGCATACACCTCTTGAGCACTCTCATGAGATGTAGATGCTCCATGAGGTGTTGCAGCCTCTGCAGCTACGTCTCCTATATCCTCCTCATCAATAGCATGTAACTGATATATATCAGCATCAGTAAGTAGTCTGAGGCACATATTCTTGCATATAATGCAAATATGGGGCTCGCATACATGTGAACTCTGATGAGATGTCGATGCGCTAGCATCATCCATACCAGGAGGAAACACTGATCTGGTCTGCATGATCAACTGATCACTCAGCAAATGAATGGCCCTAATAGTCTGTGAGGTAGCCTTTGTAATGATATCGATATGCTACACTCGACGAGGGGGTGCGACATCAGTGGGGGGGACAAAGGTAGTGGCCTTTTTGCACTGGGTAGATGGCCTAGTCTGAGGAGCTCCTCCGCCTACGCCCATGTTGGGCCTCATACTCCAATAATCAACATGGTAACCAAGCAAAAACTCAGCATACAATTTTTTTATGAAATAAAATGGGACCTCCAAATTGCTATGGGGTGGTTTATCAAAAACCATCCACCAACGATCCCAAAATTTTGTGCGCATTGCTTCATTTGTGCACCATTTTATTGATAATTTGGGCTTTTTGGGGTCAACTAGTATTCCAATTTTAGGATTGACAAAAAGGGCGGCTATATATTCCTTGGTTATATTAAGGGCTGCAATCCCATCATGGTCAAGCCCATCATCAAATTGGGCATGCATATCATCATGCCAATGAAGAGTAGCATTATGTTGCTGCGTGAGTGTGTCAATATTTTCAGCAATTGTATTTAGTGTGGCAAGCATGGGACCTAATGTAGGTATATTTTGATATGTGTTTTGAAAACCTCATATTGTGTTCAAATTATCTTGTATCAAATCTTCTAAAGATCGAGGGTTTTGACATGGGGGATTGTTTTTGGGATTGTTATTTGGTTTGGGAGGGTTATTTTCTTCATTGTTGTTAGCCATGCTTGATTAAATAAAAAACAAATCTAAATTTCAATCTAATTTCATATAGTATTACAAATATAAATAGAAAACCCTATTTCAACAAAAAAAAATGACATTTGGCATGAAAATTAAATAAAATAATCAAAATAAACAAAAAATCTACTTACTGAATATGCTGGGAGTCAAAGTTGTTGTTGCCCAAATCAGATACGCAAAAATATATTGGGTATATGATATATCAAGACGTTTTGAAAAGGAAAAACATGGAAAGAAATGAAGAAAAGGGCTCGTGGGTTTCAAATTTATGCCACAGTTAGTACCCGATTAGGCCTATGCTTTGGTGTCAAGTTTGCCCATGTGTATGGACACCCAGGCCTACTCAAAAGTCAACAAGCATTTTCATGCACTTTTGGACGAGTGAAAAGTGAATAGTTTTCACATCACCACTTTTTGGCCCCTCATGATCTTGCACATACCCATTGACTATTATTGAGGACAATGATTGTCATTTGTAGCACTATCAGTAAGTTAAAGGTTTGAATCCTTCATAATATGTAAGGCACTCCCACCTCTATGTTAACTATGGTTTGGTGGGAGATTGCCATTGATGTATTATATGTATTAGATCTATCTTTGAATGCAGGGAAGTTGAATAGAAGGTGAGAAGAGACAGAGAAAGGCCTGGTGAAATCATAGTGAAAGGAGTTGAAGGTAAGCACTAGTCATGGCTAGAAGTGACCCGATGATTGGAGAGGGTATATGATGGATGGGAAGGTCCTTTGGGATGTATTAGAAGGTTTTGGGACCGGTGTTGAGGTTTTATTGAATGGGAGTGTAGATGGGTGAGTATGGGAAAACTAAGTTGAAAATTGGTTTTCTTTTATCCTTTATCAAGACTTTTTGGGGTTTTGGACTCCTGGAAGTGAGTGGTTCTAGGAGTTGCTTTATTAGGTGAGGCTAATTAGGCCTAGTTAAAGGGTTAGGGGTTGAAGGAAGTCTTTACCAGTCAAAGAGTTAAAGTTTGAGATTGATATCAATTTAGTAACTCCAAAAAGGGTACTAGAAAATGTAAAAACATTGCTAGGTTATTTGGGGAGTTTGAGAGTAAATTTTTTATTTCAGTGTTGGAAGGACTACTAGGCAAGCCTAGAAGGGCTATAGAAGAGGAAGGGTGAAAGATGAGTTGATTGGATTGAATGGGAAGTTGTAACATGGAAAATATAGAATTTTGAGATGATCTAAGGTGTTAAGATCAACGTGTGAATTCTGGTTTGAGTTTTGGTGTGGTGGAGGCACTAGGTGGCCTAGGATAGAGTTGATGCTAGAAGGAATTAGAACAAGGAAACAAGGAAGTGAATTGGAGTAGTATGGTTGTGGGAGTGACTTAAAAAGTCAAAGAACTCAACTAGATCCTTGAGTGAGGTTAATTCCTTGAGTGGATTCCAAGTTGTTTGTAGAATCCTCTAGTTGAGTTAGTCTCCTTAGGGTGATCGATAATGAATGTTGTCGAGTTATTCTCCTTATGGTGACAGTAACAATATACATTGATAAACATAGAAGCATAACTATAAGGCATGAGAAATTTACAAAGAATGATACATCCACATAAACATAAATTAGTATACATCAATACACCAAACACATGAATTGCATACCTAAAACATAAAAAATATATATTCATAGGGCATGAAGCCAAAATATATATGTCCAATAATGTCATACATTGAATATATTCAATACAGTTAAACTGGCTTCCTCAAAGCCAAATAGATGTACAACGTATCACTTATACAATATACAAAAAATATGTCCACTAATGCCATATAGGCATACAATCCATATCCCTAATCTAGTCCTTTCCCACTAGGGGAAGAAAAAAAATCCTGAGCTTTCTTCGATCGTCACATCGATGGAGATTCAGTGGATGTTGTATTCTTCCAAGTGCGCTCACTCATCCTCCTATCTAGACTCTTCTATAGCTCAAGCTGATAAAAAATAAATTGAGCATCAATAACTAATATACATCAAAATTGAATATTCGCTTATCACTAGCAAATAGTCACTATGTACATCCACCGAAGGCACATGCTGGAGATCTGGAGTAATAAGTCCCTACAATAATGATCAAAATAATAATTAAAATACATACATGAATATCATTATAAAATTCAATACAAACTATTAAAATAACAATTAAAATTAAGTGATCTCTTTCATGCCTCAGTCAGTGCCTTAGAACTAGCTACTGTTGTAGCTACTCCACCATCCAAAGTATCACAGACAGAAGGAGGAGTCTCTGATGTCAATAACTAAAAATGAAACAAAAAAATTATTATGCAATTATCAATATTACATATATTTTTTACAACCCTACTAATGAGTAAATGATACCTCTGTGAAGGTTCCACTGCGTCCTTCGGTGTGCGGTGTCAATGTTAAAGCTCCAACATTCAACTAGTGCACATGTACATGGAAAATTATAGGATAACCATTCATATAAGAATGTACTAATGACTTGTTAATTATAATGCATTATTACATATATACCTATGGACTCAATGGTGACATCACAAAGCCAGGTGAAAGAATGTGATCATCGTGCCTCTAGATTTTGATCATAATTTGTTTATTAATTTAGTTATTCATTCATTTATTAATTAAATATAATCAAGTAAATCAAATTAACATGCAAATAAAGATACCTCAAGGAAAGTGGCACAATGCTCTTTGTTGTCTATTGTGAACATCGATGGTCCACTAGTGAACGTCTAATGCACATGCACAATAAGTTATGATACAATTATTCATATAATAAGATAATAATCAAATATATTAATTAAAATGTTTTATTCGATACATACTTGTGGAATTGACGAAGATGTGTAGAATGGGACATGAGGATCATTTCCATTTCCATCACCACTAACACTCTTGCCCTTAGTTTTCATCATAATCAATAGATACTAAATTAATTAGTTATTCTTTTATAAATAAAATATGATCAAAGCAATTTAATGAACTTGGAAATATTTACCTATGTGTCAATGTCAAATGTCATATTTAGAAAACTATCAGTCATCATTCCAGGATCCTCTTCCTCTCTCTCGGCAGTACCAATGTGTACAAGCATCCACATGACCAACAAATATTCCCCCTCAAAGATTGACCATGGTCACCCTCAACTAGAGGAGTGGCACACTAAATGAGAGTCTGTGTCAGAGCACTAATCATTCCTAGTGTGTCCGCCTCTACATGTTCCCTCACAATGGAAGGAATAGTAACATGATCCACATGTGGCTTGCCAATAGGAAACATAGGTGTGTTAGGGTCACGATGTTCCCCCACTCTATCAAATGATGACCCCCCTCCTCTACCCTGAGAATCTAGATCGTCAAAATAATTTGGCACCTCCTTGAGTACAAACTTGCAATAGAGTTTCCTCAAGAAATATATAGGAGCATCATGATTGTTATAGGGAGGCGAATCAAAGACCATCCACCATCTCTCCCCAAAATTATTTTTAATGTCCTCATTTAAGCACCAATGAATTGGGAACCTCCTTGTTGTAGTTTTTTAAATCTGTGTCCCCTAGTTTTTTAAATCTGTGTCCCCTAGTTTTTTAAATAGCTTGCAAATGTGATCTTTTGTGATTTTTTTCTTTTTTATGTTCGCATAAGATAATTTATTTGCATAATATTGTTTTTTTTCTTCTTTTTTATGCCGCCAGAAATTAATTTTCCCACTAACCAAGCTTACATGGGTCAAGATTGCTTCCAATGATTTCGCAAGTCTTTCCCTTCTAGGATTTGTACCACTAGAATCTTTTAACCTCGTAATTAAAGATTCTAATTCTTTTTTCCCTCTTTCAATTTGGTTCATCAAATTTTCTTGTGTTCGAGGAGGAGGTTTCTTGATTGGTGGAGGCAATTGAGGTTCATTTTCTTAGTTATTTTCTTCATTTATTTTTTCATTCGTTTCTTCATGAAGAGATAGAGGGTTTGGTGGAGGGTTTGGTTGAGGGAGATTATTTCTTCCTAAAAATTTAAAAAACTAGATTTTAAAATCTTAATTACACACATATTTTAACAAAAACAAATTGCTACAAAACTAAAATTTTAAAACAAATAAAAAGCATGGGCTGTAAAAACACTAACCTCTTCTTCTGGATCAAACTTAACAACGTCGTGGAGCCCTTTGATGGATGAATGAATAAAAACTGTGGATTCAACAAGCCCAAACAAGACTGTGTACACACTTGGGAAGGCTCCTTTTGCTGCAAACGCAAGTTTGTGGAAAGAAAAATGAGCTTTCCAAACTGCAGCAAACACTAAATAGTGTTTTTTCAAAGCGTGTGCACCCTATAGGGTGCACGTGGTATGCTTTAAATTGCCCAAGCCTAAGGCTTGAGCAACCCAAGCCATAGGGCATGCGCCATTTAGTGCATACACACTATGGTCGATGGGGGACCAAAAAGAAAAGTGGCACCTTTTTGGTCCCCCATCTTTGTGCATATACCCCTAATATGCGTGTGAGATCTAACATGAAATGCAAATCTAACACCACAAAAGAAAGAGTTGTTGTAAGCAGGTTCACCAAAATGTAAGGAATAAAAATAATGATAAATGAATGGTTTGATGATTGATTGGATGTGAATGATATCCTTTACATATAGAAGAATTGGGGAAGGTAATATTCTCTTCTTAACCCTAAATTCCCAAAGGAAAGATCCAAATTGATTAACCACAACAAAATGGTCAATGCATAAATGAATCAATCAATTAGTAATAAGAAGAAAGAAGAAAACCTTACATTTCATTTTGGAAGAGAGTGCTAAAATCTTAATTGAAATGAATTGAAGACAAATACTAACCTCAAAGTATAGCAGATCTATAAATTGCTATTTTGTGGTGTTTGTATTGAATTTCTAGAAATTCTACAACCGGATCTGGAATGGAAACATAGAGCTCGTTCTCAATGTTGTGTGCATATTGGGCGATAATTTTTTTTGAAAGCTTTAGAAATGTGGAGATAGACCCATAGGGTATTTTGTAGAAGCATTCAAGGGCGGGCCCTCCCAAGCTCTTGGGGAAGAGTCACATGAGGAATATGTCATTAAATGCCACCTCCTGGCATGCCATGTAGAACTCCTTGACATGGTTGACTGGGTCACCCTTCCCTCGATACTTGTTGAACTTTGGTATTTCAAAATGTTTAGGGAAGGGGATCGCTCTAATCAATCTGTCGAATGGATACAGGAAGACTTCTTCGAACTTGAATGTCTTAGTCTCAGTACCAATCTTAAGCTCTTTGATGGCATTTCTCATTTCTTCCCATTCTGACTTGGTAGGTGCTGGAGTGGGCACTCCCATTGAGAATGGATCAGATGACATAGGTGAAAATGGAGGATATGGTGAGAAAGGGAATGGGGATTTCTTGACTAAAAAGGCCATCTAGAAGGGGTTCTGGCTAGCTTGTTGAGAAATGTATTTTTGGTGTAAGGTGGGTGCCTGTTGTGGCAAGGCTTGCCATTGCGGGATGAGGGGATTGGCTTGCGGAGTCAAGAAGTATTGTTGCTTCAGGGGAGGTTGGTAGAATGGTTGAGGTTGGGATTGGTGATGAGTGTGACCAATATAAGATGGGTGCATACCCACATTGCTGAAAGTTGGAATGGTGGCCTAGGTGTGCATGATAGGTGGTTGCATATGGGAGTTAGTGGGATGGGTAGCACTGAGTTGTTGTAATTGTGGGTGTTTGGTTTGCTGAGCGATGGATGGCATAGACAAATAGTTGGTAAATGCAGGTGGAGGTGCGGCCAATGATGATGGGGTCGATTATTGTACTGCTTGTGGGATGGTTTTTTGATGATGATCCTTTTGGTAAAGTTGGCCATGTGTGGGTATGCCCATGGCATTCATTTGTGCTTGGATGAGGCCCCAAGCGATGGCAATTCCTGATAAGGTTTGTGATGCAGAGTTGGCCACAAATGTGGGGGCTGATATGGGAGTTTGCAGTGCTGGTGGAGGATTGTGGGATGTCATATGTGGAATTCCCATTGTGAAAGTGACTTGTTGGGTCTACGCATCAGGAGAAAATATGAGATGCACTTGTGTGGATTGAGATTGTGGGGTGGATGTAGGTGGGGTGGTTTGTGCAACTCCTTGTGAAAGAGGTGTTGATGTAGCAGGAGGCGGCGTTGCTTGAGTAGATGCTTGGGTGAATGCTTGCACTTGAGTGGCTATCTACGAGGAAGCAGGGGGTGGTGGGCCCATAATGGAAAGTGGTGTGCTTGCGGGGATCGCCATAGTAGGTTACAAGATATATGGGATACTTGCATGGTTGGATCATGGACTTGCTGGATGACAAATGAATCAACATTGGCAGAGATGTGGAAGGGGTTTGTGGGGTCAAAAGAGCATAACTGAGGTGGGATGGGAGTACCCTCCTGCATATAATTTTCCAAGATGGCAAGATGATTTTGGGAAATGATCATGCTTACCATTTGCACATGTCCTAGAAGGCACATGAAAGCCTCCATGGAGTTGGTAGTGGGTGTTTCACTGGGATCTTCCCACACATTCTAAACTATTGTTGTCAGAGGTTCATACATCACCATTTCACTTGTGGAATCATTTGGGTCTGCCGAAGTAGTGGCCTGGTTCGAATCCATCCCTTTTCTTTTCTTTGATCGTGTCATAGTAGGCATGAAAATGCAATGTCCTAAGATGAGGGAGAATGTAGATGTATTATAATGATGCTAAGGATGGGGATTTTTATTGAGATGAACTAGGTGATGGTCTAAATGTAGGACTCCTAGTGATGTGCTATTTGGAAGAGGATCGAGATGGGTTACCTTTCCAGATGGGGGGATCAAAATGTGTGGATTGTTGTCCTCAGATAGACTTGTGATCTTTGGATGATGGGATCCTTACTACAGTGGGCCAATCTCTTGATCGAGATGATGAGGTCCACAAAGGAAAGTACTAGCTACCCTAAACAATGCTTAGTTGAATGGGTGAAGCTTCAAGATTTTGATTTTGTGTAAATAAGGATAGGAAAACTCAAGGAAAGTTCTTAGATATGATATGGATCTAGAATAGTGACTTGGGATAATGATGCTAAATGATGCTTCCTCAAAGGGGATGATGGAAATGCACCTATTGGATTACCTAAGATGGAGGATGTTGTGACAATTTTCACAGTTTAGAAAGAGGAGGAGATTGTGCCAACTAGTCTTCACTCTCTAATCTAACAAAGTGGCAATCAACTTGGATCCAAAAGGAAAACTGCTTAACCCTTGCATTGTATTGTATGTTATCCAATCGGGTTTGGTAATTTTCTTCTTCGTGGGCTGCAGTGACAATATGCTGACAATCTTTAAGTTTTGCTTATGTGACCTTCTTCTCTCGATATGCACATGGGATGGGTAACTTAACTTTCTTATGATTCACAGTTTGGGTCATAGGTCAACAAAAGTAAATGTTCATAGGATTAGATCAAGCCAGGAAGTGACTGTGGTAAGTATACCTTGGCTTGGTTTCGAACAAACTTGGTTTTGCTTCTAGGGTGATGTCTTGAAAAATAGTCCTCACACAAGACAAAGCAATCTTGGAGGATACAGGTAGATGATCTCTCTTGGAAAAAGAAATTTGTAACTCTGATATTGTGTATGATCGACAGATGTTTTCACTAAGTCTGATCACTTTCGAGAACACATACAAGCACTTTCTACCTACAAGACAGGCTAGTATCACAACCTTTGCCACAACTTGATATCCCAAAAGAGGAATACATATGGTGAGTAATCTTTAGGTGACCTAGGAAACCACTTGGGTCAGTCCTTGCACAAAGATTATGATACTTTCAGGAATAGATCGGGTAGGCTTTTGATTAATGGCTTCTAGTAAGGTCTGTGGCATCCCCCCAATCAGTTTATATGCACATGACTCACTTAAGAGCCTAGTTGACCATGTCGAAATCATAGGGATATTCACCTACCTTAGGCTACCATCAACATGCCTCGCCTAAGCTTGCGGGGATAAGGTGAGAGTTTTCTCAGCACCTTGTTTATATCCCAGTTGGGGAATTACTTGTTTGAGGTCATTCTCTAAAGAGGAAGTGCTTCTCTCTAGACAAGCCTCGCTAGAAGTGTTGTCAATCAAACTTGATCTTTCTCTTCACCCACAATCCATGAAGGCAAGGGGAGAGGATACAGATACAAGTGGATTGCTTCCACATTGCTTACTGTAACAAGGTTTATGCAAAAATGAAAAGCTCTATGGAAGTGATAAAAACACTCCTTCAAACATGTCAAGAAGTATTCATTCCAAATTGAACCTATTAAGACTAAGCATTTTCTATTCTAGAACATCAAACACTTGTGTTTAGCATGCAAAGTTCTTTGTTTGAAATGTAAATGACAATGTTTGAAAAATAGAGATTTGATTTGCAAAAGACAAAGAAAGTGTTACTCCTTTTAGCATTCAAGATTGTGTTTGATTGATTTTTAAGCACCAAAAGAAGTGTTCATCGCATTGATTCTTTCTCCCTTAGCCATTCAAGATTGAGTATGTTGATTTTAAGCACCAAAAAGAAGTGCGATGTTTGCCTTGTTCAATTTTAGCCTTTGTTCATTTTTAAACCCAAATTGAAAAGATGAGGTGCTGTTTGGCATACACTGTTCTTTTTAATGCACCAAAACTAAAGTGAGTTAATTCTATTTTAAAATATTAACCCACATTCCCGCAAACACCTGCAATCCTGCAGCAGAAAAACAACATTCCCGTAGAGCCATATAGGTGTTCCCACAAGACTGTCAAAAAAACCAAAATGACAAAAAGAAAATAAAAACACAATCTCGATACCTGTGGCTGTGTTCCCGCAAGTCAAACTGCATTCCCACAAGTCAAATTTCCATCCCATGTTGCGGGAATGAAGGTAGAAAAATTGAGGAAAATATAGCGTCATACAGCTTAAAGATACTAACTATCAATCTCGCTAGGTCAAAAACAACATTCCCGCAAGGTCAAACAGTGATCTCATGATGCGGGAATGAGGGCAAAAAATAAAAATTGTAGAGAATGCCATAGAGATTACAGATGGTAGATAGGCAAACCTGCCTAGTCAACATGTTGCGGGAATGCAATCCCGCGAAAAGGGTACACTCAGGCTACTGTCAGAATACAGATAGAGAACAAAAAAAGATAGAAGATAGAAGCTTTTACTGTGGGAATGCGTTACTGTGAGGCCATAAAAGCATTTCCATGGAGAAATCGGCGTTCTCGCATCCATATGAGTGTTCCTACAAAACTGAAGATTTTTCAAAAGTTGTTGTTGTGTAAAATCTGATGGTGGGAATGGCCGCGGAAATAGGTCTTCTTCGGCCCTGAACATGTAAAATACCAAAAAAATCCTTGCAACACACTCGAACAACAAGAAAACTTAGTATTTGGGTTAGTTTTGCAAGGAAAAACAAGAAAGATAGGAAGAAAATGACCCTTGAAGTGGGTCCCACCGGGTGTGCCAAAATGTAATACCTAAAAATGTAGTGTTAAGGAAATGAAGAGCAAGCTAAACATTCAACAAAAAAAATCTAGATAAAACTTATGCTAAGACCTACAAAAATGGAAGCAAACAACTCAAAAGCAATATAAACCTTCAAGCAAACCTCCAAGATGTAGAAGATTTGTCCAAAAATTGGATGTGTGCTCAAATGCTATGCTCAAGCTTCAAGAGAGAAATGGGCATAATAACTTTGCTTCAATGGTGGATGAAAATGAAGGAGGAGAGCTTCTCTTTTATAGAAAGAAAGGTGAAATGGACGGTCAAGATTAAAAGGCAAAAGGGGAATGAGCAACGATGGAGATGCATCCAAGGGAGAGCACATGGATTGTGCTTTCTCAAATGCATAGCATTGTGACAAGTGTCACAATGGGGGAGGATGAGAGGAGAGGTCAAATGCTTGAGGGATGTGTCAACTTTGGAAGGTGTGGGAGGGGACAAGTGTGTAAGAGGTGTAAGAGGCTTTTGATTTGTCATTGGAGGATGTGGAGGTGTTGAACATGAGGGTTGACTTTGAGTTGGATTAGCATTTCTTAATCTTGGATTATGATTGTGCACATGCTTAGGAGGTGATTTAGGCTTTGATTAGAGGGTAAGTGGAGGATTAGGAGGATGTAATGGGAGGAGAGAGAATGAGTGGAGGATAAAATTAGCTAAACATGGATTATTAGCTAATGGAGGAGAATTAGGATTTTTAGAATTAAATATTTTGTTTAATTCCAAGTGGGAGGAAAAGGGGGGGGGTTATGAATTAATTTATTTAGATAAATGTATCCATTTAAATTAATAGAGGAATAGGGATTTAATTAATTATCAGACTATAGGTTTGTCATTTTGATAATTAATTGGGCTATAGTTAATTAATTAAATCAATTAAATAGGGGATGACATAAATTAATTAAATAATTAGTATTTAATTAACAAGATGTCCCAGGAGAAGACTAAATATGATTACTAAATTTTGTAATCAAATTTAGGTGTCTACACCTTGACCCCTTTATATCGACCTTGACTTGTACTGCTTTGACGAAAATTCTGTTCGGGAATCCTGAAAGTTTTCCGAAAAGGGTATTTGAAACTGTTATGTAATTCATTGTTCCACACCTGCACCTGCAAGAAAAATGGTTTTGTTTTTTGGATGAGCGGATTGCCTTGGTCAAACCCTAGTTTTGAAATTAACCTTGAAATAGAATTAAAATTGCAGTAATAAACAAAGTAAATAGAACAATTCACCTTGCTTATGTTGAAACCCTTGCGGAGGATTTGAATCCTTGAATCCACAAGTATGGATGCTCCAAATGGATGTAGGATGTCTCAAATTGATTTCCTTTAGATCTTTAACACTAATATTGAATGGGTCTTGGAATAGGAAGAAGCTTGAATGGATATGGATGGAGAAATCTTCAACAAGAGGGCTTCATAGAGCTTGAATACTTCAATGGCTACCAATGAATCTCCTTGATGAACTGAATCTTGAATGCTTGAATGCTTGAATACTTGAACGCTTGAAAATAGATGATTTCTTCCTTTTCTTTTGTTCTATTTTTCTCCTCTTTTATCTCTTTTCTTTTCTTTTCTTTCTTCCCAAAATGAGAAGAGAAGCCTTCCGCCTTATATACTAGTCTAGGGCACAAACTTCTAGAGAGGCTAACATATGAGAAATAAATTCCCATTAGGCCCATACCCTTAGAAGTGGACCTATATTAAATATCATTTAAGAGTCACCATTTCAAAGCCCGAAATAGTCGACCCAGAAGCGGAAAATAATTCTTTCCAAACCTTGACATTTGAAAATCTTTGAAATTTGAAATTTAGACCCTGGGTCAGGGTCGAGGTCGACCTTGACCTAGAAGGTTGACCTTGACTCTGAGGTCAAGAAACTCAAAATCACAGAGCCAAATAGGATAGGATAGGAGAAAAACCAGATCCAAGTCAAAGACCCATTGAAGGCATTTGAGATGACGACAAACAACTTACTCAGAGGGCTAAACCAGTCCTAAATGGAAGTGCTTCCATTTTCCGATGATACACCTAGTGAGGATTTTTTTTCTCTAAAATGTACATTTCAAGAAAAGGAGAAGTGATTTCCCATTTACACATTTCTTATATTTTATTAATGTACAATCCCTTAAAAATACAATTATCCCCACCTTACTCCACATAGATTTGGTAATAAAATTTATTGCTGACATCAACCTAATTAATCCATAGGGTGATAGACACATCGTGCACATGTGTCCTGTCATATGCCATCAAAGAAATGACCTGCTCGTGCAACTTATCTCCCACTTTCCACATCATACAATCATGAGTATGAGCCCCCCAATTGGCATAAGAATCTACCACCTTGTTCACTTTACAAAAGGCATGAGAAATATAAACTTCTTCAAAATAATTAATAATCTCCATCAATTTGTAATCGACATATCAATAATCCAGGAAGGTTTTTGGGTCTTTTATGACATTGAATAATGTTGTTGGAGACCTTCTAACCATACACTTTTACAATTCATAAGATTGGTAATTCACAATTTGTAGAAGGTTGCAATAGCTTCAGCAAGGTGGTTAATTTGACAACCCAAGGGGGTGTCATGACTAAAAGAAACATGTTATTATCATAGACAAGCCAATAGTTATTTATAGAAAAGTAATAAATTTCTTTTTATGGGTATGTGCAGGATCATGGTATGTCAAAAAGTGGGGATGTGAAAAAAACCAATTTTCACTCGTCCAAAAGTGCACATAGATTTGTTGAATTTTTAGTAGGCCTAGGTGTCAGTACACCTAGCCAAGCCAAAAGCCAAAGCTAAAGGGAAAATTGGATATCTCATAATATCATATATCCGATATTTGCCAGTAATTATAAATCATTGTACCCAGCCGCGTTCAACATTTTTTCATTGTAAAAATGTGAACGCAACTAGGGCTATCCGATATCCGATATTATTTCTCCTATTCAATTTTTCCTAATTTTCTAGGTAAGTGAAAGCTTCTAATTTGTATTATTTTTATTGTTTTTAAATAGAAATATATAGTTTTTTATATAAAAATTAGGGTAGCAATGAGTTTTTGTATTGTTTTTTTAAAATTTATTGTAATTATTGATTTATTTTTTCATTGTTATTAGACATGGAATTAGAAAACCCTCCTTATGATCCCACAAACAATCCAAAAGCACCTCCTAACAATCCTCCACCTCCAGAAGATGTACCTGTCACAAACCCTCACCATTTAGAATATCTAATAGGAGATAATCTAAATGAACTTAGAGGATTTCAAACCACATATTCCAATATCCCCACATTGTGCCCCATGTTTATGACATTGAACTCAATAATTGAAAACATGGAGAAACTAACACAAAAACATAATGTTGCACTTCTTTGGTGTGAATCCATGCACGCTCAGTTTGACGATGGGCTTGATTATGATCAATTCATGAACCTAAATATAATAAAACATGACATAGCTAATCTTTTTGTGAATCCTAAAACCAGTCTAAAAGTAGACCATAAAAAAACCAAGTTGTCAATTAAATGTTGCACAAATAGTGCAATACGTGACAAATTTTAAGACTATTGGTGGATGGTTTTTGATAGACCACCTCACAACAATTTGGATGTCCCATGTTATTTTATTAGAAAATTGTATGCTAAATTTGTGCTCGGTCATAAGGTGAATTATTGGGGTATGAGACCGAACCAAGGTGTAGGTTTAGGTGCTCTATAAGACAGGCCATGTGCACAACGGGTGAAATCCAGCACATATGTCCCCCCCTCGCAAGATTTCACCACCTCCCATAATGCAACATCTAGACATTATTGTTGAGGTTGGCTCGCAGACTATTCGAGCCATTCACACCTTGACTGATCTACTGGTTACACAGAGCACAACATTTTTGCCTCCTCATCCTAATGCTTTTAGCACTTCCACGAGCTCACATGTTTGTGTGCCCCACACTTGCATTATATGCAAGAATCTGTGCTTTGGTCCCCTGACTAATAATGATTCATATAATTTCAGCTTCGATGGGGATGATTCTACACAACACACTACAGGCACTGAAGTAGCTCATGGAGATGTGCATTGGGAGCCTATAGTGCCATAGACTCCCACTATTACAGTAAGGGTAAACCGTTCACTATTTACATTATTTTTAAATTTTATTGTTTGTATTTTTAGTAGAATTTCCTTATTATAATTTCCCACGTATGTATTTTTATGTGTTACATTTATGTTTAGTTGATGATAGAGGAGGAGATGGCACAGGTGGAGGGCTCCATGCTTTCAGCCATATCATTTGGTCTTGACTCTTCCATGGTACATATGTTTTAATGTACTCATTGGTTTGCTTTTAAATTATGATAATAGTATAAGTACATTGTTTTCTAATTTTAATGATCATCTTTTACATACTGATGCAGATGTCACTAGTTGCCACCAGGGGCAATGTGAGGGGGTGCAGGTGTCAGTTGTTGATAAAGGAAAGGTAATTAAGTAATTTAGTTTGTTTATGCATACATGTATACTTGTCAATTGTGCGTACTCATTTTTAATTTACATGGTTTATTTGATAGAGAGTGGCATGTGATGATGTCATGAGATCCTATCGTCATGATAGAGTCACAGGCATATCCATTCAAAGTGATAGCCCCACAGTAAGTATATTTCTAAAGTTATTTGTGTGTATTTTTGTATCAAGTATATATAATATGGTCAAGTTATGATAATATGAAGTATCTATTTGACTTTTGTAGGTCACTCCTAGTTTGAGGGAGCTATAATGACAAGGGTTTGTATTGCTGATGACTCAACCAATAATCCCTGAAGAAAGTTCAACACGGGTAAGTTTTAATGTTAATTCAGTTATTTTGTAAACATATATTTGCTACCAAGTTTTTAACATTAAATAGTATAACTCGTAGATCAATCTCATGTTCACAAACATATACAGGTGGGATTCATCATTGGTGGCACTATTCTTGGGCTACCAAGGACATATATTAGGTCTCCTGCCCGCGGGAGGAGACAGAGAGGTGAGGTATATGAGAGTTCAATTTTAGTTTAAATTTTATTTATTATTGTTGACTATGATTCTAAATTTTAATCTAACTTGGGGTTTCACTTTTGTGTTTGAATGTAGGATCCATTAGAGCTAAAGAGTACTTCAAAGAGGTTCTATTTTGATGGTTCACCAGTAGAATAGGATGTCCTAGAAATATTTGTAGTTGAACTTCTTATTTTGAGATGTCATATGACATATTTTGAGATGGCGTATGCCACATTTTATCTAGATATGTTGACATATAAATATGTACAGAATTATTATTCATTTTGATATATATATGAAACTTGATATTCAATCCAATTTGTTAATTGTGTGTTCATTTATTCATTGTTAGTATGTAAATATGCTTGTGTGTATGTACTCATGTGTACAATTTATGCCTTACGTATATTCATGTATATTCAAGTACAATATTCATAACCCAAATTCACGTGTATGGGCTACATGCATGACTTAAGTGAATTCATGTTGTATGCTTTATAATTTATGTGCTAAATGTATGCTTCATGACTTAAGAAAATTTATGTGTACGCTTTATGTGCTACGTGTGTTCACACGTGTAATTCATCATTTGAGGTATATAAGGATATCTATTAAAGTGGTTTCAAGGTTTTTAGACTTACCCGCTACTCCCAATGGCTAAAAGACTTAAAAATGGCCTAATTACATAATCAAACACCCTTTTGGCAATAATCAAACACCCTTTTGGCCATATCAAAACATATTGGTCTTTTGGACAAAATATCAGTACTCTGCTTGTACCCCTGTAAATACACTAGGAATGCCTAAGAAACATGGTCTTGTAGCATCTCACAGATCACTAATACCTCTCACAGGGTCTGAGTTATGAGGCTCGATAGTTTGCTGACCAATCATGCTTAGTGCAACTTTCAACTAACCCTCACTGTAAGTTTTGGCATCGAGAAAGACTGGCATGCCAAATTCAAAAAAATTTGAATCTCTCAGAATGGAGAGAGGTTATTGTAGGCCTTGAAAATTCCATCATGTAGCATCTCATGGATCTCCGATACCTCTCACAAACTCTGAGTTATGAGCCTTGAAAGTTCACTGCTCAATCGTGTTTAGTGCACCTTGGGGACACTTTGGTCCGGGGTGGTCCGGAACGTTCTACTGACTCAGTGGTCAAAATAGGGATGTCCCTAGCATTTACCCACCCAATTGGAGATAATGACATAGTCCATTTGGTGTCAGGATGAATGGTTTGGAAGTAATTCATTGGTGCAACTTTCAACTAACCCTCACTGCAAGTTTTGGCATCGAGCGAGACTGGCGTGCCAAATTCAAAAAAAATTGAATCTCCCAGAATGGAGAGAGGTTATTGTAGGCCTCAAAAATGTTGTCATGTAGAATCTCATGGATCTTTGATACCTCTCATGGGGTTCAAGTTACGAGCCTCAAAATTTCACTGACCAATCGCGTTTAGTGCACCTTGGGGACACTTTGGTCTAGCATGGTCTGGAATGTTCTGTTGACTCAATGGTTGAAATGTGGTTGTCCCTAGTGTTTACCCACCCAACTAGAGCTAATGGCATAGTCCATTTGGTGCTAGGATGAAAGGTTTGGAAGTAATCCATTTGTGCAACTTTCAATTGACCCTCACTGCAAGTTTTGACATAGAGTGAGATTGGCATGCCAAATTCAAACAAATTTGAATCTCCCAAAATGGAGAGAGGTTATTGGATGCCTCAAAAATGTTGTCCTATAAAATCTCATGGATCTCTAATACCTCTCACAGGGTCCAATTTATGAGCCTTGAAATTTCACTGTCCAATCATGCTTAGTGCACCTTGGGGACACTTTGGTTCGGTGTGGTCCAGAACATTCTGTTGACTCAGTGGTCGAAATAGGGTTGTCCCTAGTATTTACCCACCCAACTAGAGCTAATGGAATAGTCCATTCAGTGTTAGGACAAATAGTTTGGAAGTAATCTATAGGTGCAACTTTCAAATGACTCTCACTGCAAGTTTTGGCATTGAGTGAGACTGGCATGCCAAATTAAAAAAAATTTAAATCTTCCAGAACATAGAGAGGTTATTGTAGGCCTCAAAAATGATATATTGTAGCATCTCATGGATCTTTGATACCTCTCATGAGGTCTGAGTTACAAGCCTCAAAAGTTCACTGCCCAATTGTGCTTATGCACCTTGGAGACACTTTGGTCTGGCGTGGTCTGGAATGTTCTGCTGACTCAGTGGTCAAACTAGGGTTGTGCCTAGGATTTACCCACCCAAATAGAGCTAATGGAATAGTCCATTAGGTGCTAGGATGAATGGTTTGGAAGTAATCCATTGGTGCAACTTTCAACTGACCCTCACTACAAGTTTTGGCATCGAGCGAGACTGGTGTGCCAAATTCAAACAAATTTGAATCTCCCAGAACCGAGAGAGGTTATTGTAGGCCTCAAAAATTCCATCATGTAGCATCTCATGGATCTCTGATACCTCTCATGGGGTCTGAGTTACGAGCCTTGAAATTTTTCTGCCCAATCATGCTTAGTGCACCTTGGGGACACTTTGGTCCGGCATGTTCTGGAACGTTTTGTTGACTTAGTGGATTAAATGGGTTTGTCCCTAGTGTTTACCCACCCAATAAGAGCTAATGGTGTAGTCCATTTGGTGCTGGGATGAATGGTTTGGAATTAATCCATTGGTGAAACTTTCAACTAACCCTCACTGCAAGTTTTGGCATCGAGCGAGACTAGTGTGCCAAATTTAAAAAAATTAAATCTCCCAAAATGAAGAGAGGTTATTGTAGGCCTCAAAAACACTGTCCTATAGCATCTCATGGATCTCTGATATCTCTCATGGGGTCCAATTTACAAGCCTCAAAAGTTCATTGCCTAATCATGCTTAGTGCACCTTGGGGACACTTTGGTCTGGCATGGTCTGGAATGTTTTGTTGACTCAGTGGTCGAAACATGGTTGTGCCTAGAATTTATCCACCCAATCAGAGCTAATGGCATAGTCCATTTGGTGCTGGGACAAACGGTTCAGAAGTAATCCATTGGTGCAACTTTCAACTGACCCTCATTGCAAGTTTTGGCATCGAGTGAAACTGACATGCCAAATTCAAACAAATTTGAATCTCCCATAATGGAGAGAGGTTATTGTAGGCCTCAAAAATTCCATCCTGTAGCATCTCACGGATCTCTAATACCTCTCACAAGGTCCGAGTTACAAGCCTTGAAAGTTCACTGCCTAATCGTGCTTAGTGCACCTTGGGGACACTTTGGTCCAGCGTGGTCCGGAACGTTCTGCTAACTCAGGGGTCAAAATGGGGTTGTCCCTAGCATTTACCCACCCAATTGGAGCTCATGGCATAGTCCATTCAGTGCCAGGATGAACGGTTTGGAAGTAATCCATTTGTGCAACTTTCAACTAACCCTCACTGCAAGTTTTGGTATCGAGGGAGACTGGCATGCCAAATTCAAACAAATTTGAATCTCCCAGAATGGAGAGAGATTATTGTAGGCCTCAAAAAAAATATCCTATAGCATCTCATGGATCTCCAATACCTCTTAGGGCGTTTGAGTTACAAGCCTCAAAAGTTCGCTGCCCAATTGTGCTTAGTGTACCTTGGGGACACTTTGGTCCGGCATGGTTTGGAATGTTCTGCTGACTGAGTGGTTGAAATGGGGTTGTGCCTAGTGTTTACCTACCCAACCAGAGCTAATGGCGCAGTCCATTCAGTGCCGGGATGAATGGTTTGGAAGTAATCCATTGGTGCAACTTTCAACTGACCCTCACTGCAATTTTTGGCATCGAGCGAGACTGGCGTGCCAAATTAAAAAAAAATTGAATCTCCTAGAGTGGAGAGAGGTTATTGTAGGCCTCAGAAACATCATCTTATAGCATCTCATAGATATCCAATACCTCTCACGAGGTCTAAGTTATGAGCCTCGAATGTTCACTACCTAATCATGCTTAGTGCACCTTGGGGACACTTTGGTCTGGCGTGGTCGAGAACGTTTTATTGACTCAGTGGTCAAAATGGGGTTGTTCCTAGCATTTACCCACCAAACCGGAGCTAATGGCATAGTCCATTTGGTGCTAGGATGCAATCCTTGAACACTATCCCTTCACCCAGGGAATCATCATTTTACTTTGGACACATTTGACCAATTTTGACTCAATGACTCCAACTATTACATCATTTGACAATACAAATGTAATGGAATTAAAATAATAGAATGTAAGGATACAAGATTCATAGTAAGGAAACACATTTTTTGCACTTTACATGGCATTAAGATGATACAAATTTGGACTTTTAATATTTGTAAATCAACCCCATGGGCTCTTTTATACTTCCAATTTTGCATCTAATTTTGTATCAAATTTTTAATATACAAAATTTGGCATCTAAATATGCACATTACATATGATTGTTGTTTTTATATACAAAATTTGGCATCTAAATATGCACATTACATTTGATTGTTGTTTTTTTATACAAAATTTGGCATCTAACTATGCACATTACATTCGATTGTTGGTTCTATATACAAAATTTGGCATCTGAATATGCAAATTACACAACTATATATAAAAAATAAGTGTCCTTTTCACTCCAATCCCTGCATTCGGAAGGCAGAATAAAATTTAATATAGAATATAAGAAGTGCCCTTTTGGCATCTAAATATGCAAATTACAGAACTATATTTTAACTTGAGTTGAACTTACCTACTGAAGTGTGCCTGAAGGGTCATCTCTGTGCTTGAGAGTATTTAGTATTACCTCATGATCAACAGTACTAATAGTCCAAAGTTCCTTTGTCTTTGGTTTTCCTTGATGTTTCAACAACTTAACATTGGCTGCTATAACAAGGTGTGAATACATGAGAATGGTTTTTTGCTTCTCACCATCTTCAAACGCAGGAATGCCATTATTTCTAATCATATATGTGTGCAACCATGTTCCCGCAACAACATGTGATCCTGTTGGATATGTGAACATATCATCATCTATCATCGGTTGTGAAAGTTTCTAATTTCCTTGTACACAATGTGCTAACCAGTAATCCGATCACTCATCATTCCCTTATGGTGCAAAAAATGCAAAAATATGTCCTGGCTATAGAAGATCTGAAAGATTGTCGTAGTCAAGTGAACAATTCATGTCATCATTTATTATAGAGACTGTGAGAGATTAATGAGTAATATAATGTGGAACCCATGTATCAACCCACTCACTTGACTCACACTGATCCTAATCACACTGAAGACAACTCAAACAATAACAAGCTAATTCTCGTGTCCAAATGGTCTATGTACTAGCATCTGAGCTTCAAAATGAATGCATTTTTGAAGATCTTTCACAATTTGACAATCCAACCTATCTCCTATTATGCCCAACTCAACCAACCAAAAGAATCCATGCACTTCTGAATCAAGAGTCCCCCCCTATGACAATGCTGAAGTACACCAATCAATAATAGAATGGGCATCAATGAGTTCTACATCTAAAATCCTCAGTTTCTCCTTAACTAGATCTCTCTTTATGCATGAACCTACTCCATCATGCTCCCCTTTTCCATGACCAGCCTCAAAAAAACTCCAAATATGAGGTACACATCTCTCTACATGCATTCTACATAACCAATAAAACATAGGAGCATTTTTTAATTGACCTGTGCAATTATCTGACCAAATGAGATGTCTATCCATAACAATATTATTTTACCGCACCCACTTAAAATAATTCTCAAAGCAATGTTGGACAAACTCAGATGAGTGTGATCTATCATCGCTCATATAAAAATGGTACTCTCTGATTATCTTCACGTCATCTTTTGTACTATTAGGGGAATGTCTATATGTTATGTGCACAAAAATAGAAACCTGAATAGAATTGTAATATTGAGCTTGCAACTCATTTTGGGGCTGCAATGTATAGTTCTCTACAAAGTCAACAATTGATATAATAGTGCCAATCAGGAAAGTGTCCTTACACATCTTGAATTGTTGATCCAACCACTGAGACTTGTGACTATGCCTTGCATACTTGTAAAAAAGATTCTTCCTTAAATCAGAAATAAAATTAGCTACATTGCATTCTTTAGTAACCAACTCACATCTAGAGCCTTCACCTCCACTTTTTAATGTATATTTAATGGTTTCATATACCTTTTTGTGGACAATTGTCTTTCCAAAATCATTTTTGTAGCCCTCATGAAAACATTCAACAAACTTCACTAGCCCACCACACTCTGAGCACTTGTCATTTAAGCCATCTTATTTATAAAAGAAACATCCATCTTCTCTAGGACATAAAAAATGATCTAGCAAGTCTCTTAATGATTTTGGAAGAGCACATGCACCACACTCCTCCAAAATTTCACTACTATACAAAGTAGAATGAATGGATCATAAAAATTCATGGTGCATTGAAAACTCCACATGATATTTGCAACAAGTATTTTGAATCTTAAGAGGCACACGAAAAAAAGGCTTCAGGGCTTCAAAAGCTCTTTGTGATATTTGCAATTTTGGATGTGTCACAAAATGTTTTGAACAACATTGTTTGACTCACCTCAAAATAATGTTTGGGATGCGGGGTGCGGTCTCGAATGCCAATTCTCAACTTCAAGACATCCTTCACATTTGGTGACACTCTTGAGTTAGATTTCCAAAATAGTTGAATTTGACCCTTCACAACATTGGTAAGCTTCTTATCACAACATGAAAGTCTCCCACCATAAGCCCATGTATCATTTTGAAGAGGATCATCAAGTCTTTCTCTTCTTCCAAGTGCTCTATCCAAAGTTTTACGATTTAGATTGAATTCAACACAAGTTTGTCTCATCAAATGAGCCTTTCTGAAATGATGACTTACCAAGGAGGTTGTAATAACCCTCCTAATGGCTCTCTTATCTTTTTCCTTGGTAGTCTTCCCAATGGAATTGAGATCACTAAAAAGATTTCTCACAATAATAGCATTCCCCTCCTTTTTCTTGTTCACACTAATCTTCAATTTTTGAAACCCACAACCGAACGGTTCTTTCTGATCTCTTGCCATTGAAATTGTTCATTATGTTCTCATCAATTTCAAGTAACCATTTAGCTCTTCTTGAAGGTCTCAATTTTGAAGTTTGTCTTTCTTCGTCCGAAGGGAATTCATTTCTCATATAATTTGGAGATGTGTAATCTTGATTTGGTTCTTCTGCACCATTATCATTGTCAATTCCTTCATATTCAATCGGTGGATTGTCATTGACAATCTCCAAACTTCCATTGGCCACATCTACATGTTCATTTTCAAAACCTACATTGTCATCTTCAAAACCTAAATTCTCATTTTTGAAACCTACATTTTCATCTTCAAATTCATGTTGTTTACTTGAAACCACATTCAAAGGTGGGTCTATGCTGACATCTTCATTCATATTTAACTTACCTTGTCTCTTGTTCTGATGGGCAACCCTATCCATTTCTCTATACACTTCAACATCTTCATTTGTGAGTCTCCTCTTTCATTTATGCTTTCGACGACTACTACTCCCCATACTTAGACCAAAAAGAAGATGCAAATACCTTTGGTAATAGAGAAAATCACCCCAAAAAAAGATGAAATACCTTTGGTAATTGAGAAAATCACCCCAAAAAGTGGCTTTTGTCTTCTCATAGAAACTCGGATCCCGTAATTTAGGAAAAACATGTGACTCTATGGAGGGATCCATAGAATCTTTTTTTTCTTACACCAGTAAACAAAATTAAATATCTGATATTATCAAATATTTGATATCCCACCAAAATTTTGGCAAAATCTCTCTCTCTCTCTCTCTCTCTTGATCTCACCTTTCTCTCTCCTCTCTCTCTCACCTAGAGAGAAAGAGGAGAGAGGAGAGAAAGAGAGAGAGAGAAGAGAGAGAGAAAGGGGAGAGAGAGAGGGGAGAGAGAGAGAGAAAGGAGAGAGGAGATAGAGAGAGAGAGAGAGGAGAGAGAGAAAGGTTAGAGAGAGATGGGAGAGAGAGAGAGAGAGATATGTGAGAGAGTGAGAGAGAGGAGAGAAAGGGGTCATGAGGACCCCTAGGAAGTCCCCATGACCCCTTTTGAAACATTTGAAATCTCAAGTGTGTCTGAAGGGGTCGTAGGACCCCTTAAGACACACTTGAGGGTTCCAATGTGTCGAAACAAGTCATGAGGACTTCCTAGGGGTCCTAACATGTGATAAGGTCTACTAGGACCCCTGAGAAGTCCCCATGACCCCTTTCGACACATTGCAACTCTCAAGTGTGTCCTAAGGGGTCCTACGACCTCTTAGGACACACTTGAGGGCTCCAATGTGTCAAAATGGGTCATGAGGACTTCCTAGGGGTCCTAAAACATGATAAGGCATACTAGGACCCCTAGGAAGTCCCCATGACACCTTTCGATGCATTTGAATGCTCAAGTGTGTCAGGAGGGGTCGTAGGACCCCTTAGGAAAAAATTGAGGGCTCCAATGTGTTGAAAGGGGTCATGGGGACTTCCCAGGGGTCCTAGTATGCCTTATCACATGTTAGGACCCCTCAAAAGCACTCATGACCCCTTTCGACACATTGGAACCATGAGCACTTCCTAGGGGTCCTAGTATGTCTTATCATGTGTTAGGACTCCTAGGAAGTCCTCATGACCCCTTTTAACACATTGGAACCCTCAATTGTGTCCTAAGGGGTCATATGAACCCTTAGGACACACTTGAGTGTTCCAATGTGTTGAAAGGGGTCATGAGGTATGACCTCTTAGGACACACTTGAGTGTTCCAATGTGTCAAAATGGGTCATGAGCTATGACCCCTTAGGACACACTTGAGTGTTCCAATGTGTCGAAAGGGGTCATGAGGACTTCTTAGGGGTCCTAGTATGCCTTATCAAAGGTTAGGACACTTAGGAAGTCCTCATGACCCCTTTCTACACATTGGAACCCTCAAGTATGTCCTAAGGGGTCCTACGACCCCTTAGGACACATTTGAGCATTCCAATGTGTCAAAAAGGGTCATGAGCTATGACCCCTTAGGACACACTTGAGTGTTCCAATGTGTCGAAAGGGGTCATGAGGACTTCTTAGGGGTCCTAGTACACCTTATCAAAGGTTAGGACACTTAGGAAGTCCTCATGA
Organism: Chamaecyparis obtusa; assembly: GCA_027943335.1. Lineage (NCBI taxonomy): Eukaryota > Viridiplantae > Streptophyta > Pinopsida > Cupressales > Cupressaceae > Chamaecyparis > Chamaecyparis obtusa. The sequence goes on from BSBK01006905.1 coordinate 1,625,022, forward strand.
CCCCTTTCAACACATTGGAACCCTCAAGTATGTCCTAAGGGGTCCTACGACCCCTTAGGACACATTTGAGCATTCCAATGTGTCAAAAAGGGTCATGGGGACTTCCTAGGGGTCCTATTACACCTTATCATGTGTTAGTACCCCTAGGAAGTCCTCATGACCCCTTTCGACACATTGGAACCCTTAAGTGTGTCTTAAGGGGTCCTAGAACCCCTTAGGACACACTTGAGGGTTCCAATGTGTTGAAAGGGGTCATGGGGACTTCCCAGGGGTCCTAGTACCCCTTATGACACGTTAGGACCTGTAGGAAGTCCTCATGACCCCTTTTGACACATTGGAACCCTCAAGTGTGTCCTAAGGGGTCCTACGACCCCTTTGGACACACTTGAGCTTTCAAATGTGTCAAAAGGGGTCATGGGACATCCTAGGGGTGCTAACATGTGATAAGGCATACTAGGACACCTAGGAAGTCCCCGTGACCCTTTTTGACATATTTGAATGTTCAAGTTTGTCTGAAGGGGTTGTAGGGCCCTTGAGGACACACTTTAGGGTTTTAATGTGTCGAAAGGGGTCATGTGGACTTCCCATAGGTCCTAGTATGCCTTACCAAGTGTGAGGACCTATAGGAAGTCCTCATGACCCTTTTTGACACACTAGAACCCTCAAGTATGTCCTAAGGGATCTTGTGACCCCTTAGGACACACTTGGAGGTTCCAATGTGTCCAAAGGGGTCATGGGGACTTCCCAAGGATCCTAGTACACCTTATCACATGTTAGGACCCATAAGAAGTCCTCATGACCCCTTTCAACACATTAGAACACTCAAGTGTGTCCTAAGGGGTCCTACGACCCCTTATGACACACTTGAGGGTTCCAATGTGTTGAAAGAGGTCATGAGGACTTCCTAGGGGAGCTAGTATATCTTATCATGCATTAGGAGCGCTAGAAAGTCCCCATGATCCCTTTTGACAAATTGGAATGCTCATGTGTGTCCTAAGGGGTCATATCCCCATGACCCCTTTTGACACATTGGAACCCTCAAGTGTGTCCTAAGGGGTCCTACGACCCCTTAGGACACACTTGAGCATTCCAATGTGTCAAATGGGGTCATGGGGACTTCCCAGGGTCCTATCACACCTTACCACGCATCAAAACTCCTAGGAAGTCCCTATGACCCATTTCGACACATTGGAACCCTCAAGTGTATCCTAAGGGGTCCTACAACCCCTTAGGACACACTTGAGGGTTCCAATGTGTCGAAAGGAGTCATGGGGACTTCCCAGGGGTCCTAGTAAGCCTTATCACATGTTAGGACCCCTAGGAAGTGCTCATGACCCCTTTCGGCACATTGGAACCCTCAAGTGTGTCCTAAGGGGTCCTATGACCCCTTCAAACACACTTGACATTTCAAATATGTCAAAAGGGGTCATGGGGATGTCCTAGGGGTCCTAACCCATGATAAGGCACACTGGGACACCTAGGAAGTCCCCATGACCCCTTTTGACACATTTGAATGCTCAAGTGTGTTTGGAGGGGTTGTAGGACCCTTGAGGACACACTTGAGGGTTCTAATGTGTCAAAAGGGGTCATGGGGACTTCCTAGGGGTCCCAGTATGCCTTATCAGGTTTTAGGACCCCGAGGAAGCCCTCCTGACCCATTTCAACACATTGGAACACTCAAGTGTGTCCTAAAGGGTCCTAAGAGCCCTTAGGAAAAACTTGAGGGTTCCAATGTGTTGAAAGGGGTCATGGGGACTTCCCAGGGGTCCTAATATGCCTTATCACATGTTAGGACCCTTAAGTAGTCTTCATGACCTATTTCGACACATTAGAACTCTCAAGTGTGTCCTAAGGGGTTGCAGGACCCCTTAGGACACACTTGAGGGTTCCAATGTGTCAAAAGGGGTCATGAGGAATTCCTACGGGTCCTAGTACACCTTATCATGTGTTAGGACCCCTAGGAAGTCCTTATGACCCCTTTTAAGACATTGGAACCCTCAAGTGTGTCCTAAGGGGTCGTAGGACCTCTTAGGACACACTTGAAGGTTCCAATGTGTCAAAAGGGGTCATGAGGACTTCTTAGGGGTCCTTGTATGCCTTATCACATGTTAGGCCCCCTAGGAAGTCCCCATGACCCATTTTGACACATTGGAACACTCAAGTGTATCCTAAGGGGTCCTACGACTGCTGAGGACACACTTGAGCATTCCAATGTGTCAAAAGGGGTCATTGGGACTTCCTAGGGGTCCTAGTATGCCTTATCATGTGTGAGGACCCCTAGGAAGTCCTCATGACCCCTTTCGACACATTAAAACCCTCAAGTGTGTCCTAAGGGGTCCTACAACTACTTAGTACACACTTGAGGGTTCCAATGTGTGGAAAGGGTTCATTGAGTCTTCCCTGGGGTCCTAGTAAGTCTTATCATGTGTTAAGACCACTAGGAAGTTCTCATGACCCCTATCGATAGATTGAAACCCTCAAGTGTGTCCTAAGGGGTCCTACGACACCTTAATAAAGAATTGAGCTTTCAAATGTGTCAAAAGAGGTCATGGGGACTTCCTTGGGGTCCTAATGCATGATAAGGCATACTAGGACACCTAGGAAATCCCCATGACCCCTTTTGACACATTTGAAAGGACAAGTGTTGCTAGAGGTGTTGTAGGACCCCTAAGGACACACTTGAGGGTTTTAATGTGTTGAAAGGGGTCATGGGGACTTTCCAGGGGTCCTAGTATGCCTTATCACATGTTATGACCCCTAAGAAGTCCGCATGACCCCTTTTGAGACATTGGAACCCTCAAGTGTGTCCTAAGGGGTCCTATGAACCCTTACAACACACTTGAGGTTTCCAATGTGTCGAAAGGGGTCATGGGGACTTCCCAGGGGTCCTAGTACACCTTATCACATGTTAGGAGCCCTACGAAGTCCTCATCACCCCTTTCGACACATTATAACCCTCAAGTGTGTCCTAAGGGGTCCTACGACCCCTTAGGACACACTTGCGGGTTCTAATTTGTTGAAAAGGGTCATGAGGACTTCCTAGGGGTCCTAGTATGCCTTATCACATGTTAGGACCCCTAGGAAGTCCACATGACCCCTTTCAACACATTGGAACCTGTAAGTGTGTCCTTAGTGGTGCTATGATCCCTTAAGACACACTTGAGCATTCCAATGTGTCAAAAGGCATCATGGGGACTTCCTATGGGTCCTAGTACATGTTATCACATATTAGGAACCCTAGGGAGTCCTCATGACCACTTTCAACACATTGGAACCATAAGGAGTGTCCTAACGGGTCCCACGACCCCTTAGGACACACTTGAGTGTTCTAATATGTTGAAAGTGGTCAAGGGGACTTCCTAGGGGTCCTAGTATGCCTTATCACATGTTAGGTCCCCTAGGAACTCCTCGTGACCCCTTTCAACACATTGGAACCATCAAGTGTGTGCTAAGGGGTCCTACGACCCCTTGAAACACACTTGAGCTTTCAAATGTGTCGAAAGGGGTCATGGGGACTGCCTAGGGGTCCTAACATGTGATAAGGCATACTAGGACACCTAGGAAGTCCCCGTGACCCCTTTCAACATATTTGAATGCTCAAGTGTGCCCGAAGGGGTAGTAGGACCCCTGAGGACATAGTTGAGGGTTCTAATGTCTTCAAAGGTGACATGTGAACTTCTTGGGGGTCCTAGTATGCCTTATCACGTGTTAGGACCAATAGGAAGTCCCCATGACCCCTTTCCACACATTAGAACACTCAAGTGTGTCCTAAGGGGTCCTACAACCCCTTAGGACACACTTGAGGGTTCCAATGTGTCGAAAGGAGTCATGGGGACTTCCCAAGGGTCTTAGTACACCTTATCACATGTAAAGACCCCTAAGAATTCCTCATGAACCCTTTCGACACATTGGAACCCTCAAGTGTGTCCTAAGGGGTTGTAGGACCACTTAGGACACACTTGAAGGTTCCAATGTGTCAAAAGGGGTCATGAGGACTTCTTATGTGTCCTAGTATACTTTATCACCTGTTAGGACTTCTAAGAATTCCTCATGACCCCTTTTGACACATTAGAACCCTCAAGTGTATCCTAATGGGTCCTACGACCCCGTAGTAAACACTTGAGCATTCCACTATGTCAAAAGAGGTCATGGAGACTTCCTAGAGGTCCTAACATGTGATAAAGCATACTAGGACACCTAGGAAGTCCCCATGACCCATTACAACACATTTGAATGCTCAAGTGTGTTGTAAGGGTTCGTAGGACCCCTGTGGATACACTTGAGGGTCCCAATGTGTCGAAAGGGGTCATGGGGACTTCCTAGGGGTCCTAGTATGCCTTATCACATGTTAGGACCCCAGGAAAGTCCCCATGACCCTTTTTAACACATTAGAACCCTCAAGTGTGTCCTAAGGGGTTTGACGACCCCTTAGGAGACACTTGAGGGTTCCAATGTGTCGAAAGGGGTCATCGGGACTTCCCAGGGGTCCTAGTGTGCCTTATCACGTGTTAGGAGCCCTAGGAAGTCCTCATGAACCCTTTCAACACATTGGAACCCTCAAGTGTATCCTAATTGGTCCTACGACCCCTTAGGACACAATTGAGGGTTCCAATGTGTTGAAAGGGGTCATGGGGACTTCCCACGGGTCCTAGTATGCCTTATCACATGTTAGGACCCCTAAGAAGTACTGATGAACCCTATCAACACAATGGAACCCTAAAGTGTTTCTTAAGGGGTCGTAGGACCCCTTAGGACACACTTGAAGGTTCCATTGTGTCGAAAGGGGTCATGAGGACTTCCTAGGGGTCCCAATATGCCTTATCACACGTTAGGACCCCTAGGAAGTCCTGATGACCCGTTTCGACACATTGGAACCCTCAAGTGTTTCCCAAGGGGTCCTACAACCCCTTAGGACACACTTGAGCATTCCAATGTGTCAAAATGGGTCATGGGTTCTTCCTAGGGGTTCTAACATGTGATAAGGTGTACTAGGACCCCTAGGAATTCCTCATGACCCCTTTCGATACATTGGAGCCCTCAAGTTTTTCCTAAGGGGTCCTACGACCCCTCTTGACACACTTGAGCATTCAAATGTGTCAAACAGGTTCATGGGGACTTCCTGGGGGTCATATTACACCTTGTCATGTGATAGGACCCCTAGGAAGTCCTCATGACCCATTTCGACACATTGGAACCTTAAGTGTGTCCTAAGGGGTCCTATGACTCCTTAGGACACACTTCAGCATTCCAATGTGTCAAAAGAGGTCATAGGGACTTTGTAGGGGTCCTAACATGTGATAGGGCATACTAGGAAACTTAGGAAGTCCCCATGACCCCTTTCAACACATTTGAATGCTTAAGTGTGTCCAGAGGGGTCGTATGACTCCTGAGGACACACTTGAGGGTTTCAATGTGTCAAAAGGGGTCATAGGGAATTTCCAAGGCTCTTAGTATGCCTTATCATGCGTTAGGACACCTAGGAAGTCATCATGACCCCTTTTGACACATTGGAACCCTCAATTGTTTCCTAAGGGGTCCTACGACACCTTCAAACACACTTGATCTTTCAAATGTGTCAAAAGGGGTCATGAGGACTTCCTAGGGGTCCTAACATGTGATAAGGCATACTAGGACACCTAGGAAGTCCCCATGACCCCTTTCGACACATTTGAATGCTCAAGTGTGTCCAGAGTGGTCGTAGGACCATTGAGGACACACTTGAGGGTTCTAATGTGTCAAAAGGGGTCATGGAGACTTTCCATGGGTCCTAGTATGCCTTATCACATGTTGGGACCCCTAGGAAGTCCTCATGAACACTTTTGAGACATTGGAACCCTCAAGTGTGTCCTAAGGGGTCCTAGGACCCCTTAGGACACACTTGAGAGTTCCAGTGTGTTGAAAGTGGTGATGAGGACTTCCTAGGGGTCCTAACGCATGATAAGGCATACTAGGACCCCTTAGGACACACTTGAGGGTTCCAATGTGTTGAAAGTGGTGATGAGGACTTCTTAGGGGTCCTAACGTGTGATAAGGCATACTAGGACACCTAGGAAGTCCCCATGACCCCTTTCAATGCACTTGAATGCTCAAGTGTGTCCGGAGGTGTCGTAGGACCCCTTAGGACACACTCGAGGGTTCCAATGTATCGAAAGGTGTCATGGGGACTTCCCAAGGGGCCTAGTGTGCCTTATCACATGTTAGGACCCTTGGGAAGTCCTCATGACCCCTTTCGACACATTGGAACCCTCAAGTGTGTCCTAAGGGGTCCTACGACTCCTTATGACACACTTGAGGGTTCCAATGTCTCGAAAGGGGTCATGGAGACTTCCCAGAGGTCCTAGTATGCCTTATAATGCATTAGGACCCCTAGAAGTCCTCATGACCCCTTTCGACACATTGGAACCCTTAAGTGTGTTCTAAGGGGTAGTAGGACCCCTTAAGACATACTTGAGGGTTCCAATGTGTCGAAAGGGGTCATGAGGACTTCCTAGGGCTCCTAGTATGCCTTATCATGCATTAGGACCCCTAGGAAGTTCTCATGACGCCTTTCGACACATTGGAACCCTGAGGTGTGTCCTAAGGGGTCCCACGACCCCTTTAGACACACTTGAGCTTTCAAATTTTTCAAAAGGGGTCATGGGGACTTCCTAGGGTTCCTAACACGTGATAAGGTGTACTAGGACACCTGGGAAGTCCCCATGACCCCTTTCGACACATTTGAATTCTCAAGTGTGTCTGTAGGGGTCGTAGGATCCCTTAGGACACACTTTAGGGTACCAATGTGTCAAAATGGGTCATGGGGACTTCCTAGGGATCCTACTACCCCTTATCACACGTTAGGACCCTTAGGAAGTCCTCATGACCTCTCTCTCTCCCTCTCTCTCTCTCTCTCAGATCTAGAGCCTTCACCTCCACTTTTTAATATATATTTAAAGGTTTCATATACCTTTTGTGGACAATGTTCCTTAAATGTTCTTACATCAATTTTTATGCCACTGCTAGTTTCTAGAACAGATGATGAGCGTACGGTGGTTCTACAACTGTGTGAAATTTCTTTTCGAGAGTTAAAAAATCAATTGATTGTATTCAATTGAGGGGAAGTCCATTGACATCTACTTATTCAATATAGTCAGACTGCCGAAATTACAAGGAGTCTGTAGAAAAATTATGTGCTGGATATTTTCAAGAGGATTTGGGCTGAAACTGTCTGTCCTCAAATCAACTGTGTAGGTATTTTTTTGAAATCATTTTGTATATCAAATAATATAATACATACTAATATAAATATTTATATTATAATATTTATGCTATGCTATTATTATTTAATATTAATATTTAAAATGAAATTAATATTAACATAAGAAAAATATAATTTAATGTGAAACTTGATTTAATATTAACATAAAAAGAATACAACTTAATTTATAAGACAATTAATATTACTATTAAAAAAATACATTTATTATGAAACTTGAATTTTGGAATAGCGGGGCAATTGAAATTTCAAAATAGGCGGGCTTTTTCGGATATCTGATTAGGCTTGGTATTTTCTTCAGCATTACCAAACATGGGTGGTCAACCCTTTAGGCGTGTTTCAGGAGATAGTTCTTGATACCGAGACTTCAACCATATAGCTAACGACTATTTTTTCATCCAAAATTGATGAAATGAAAAGGGTTTCTTAAAGACATTATCAACTTTCCATCAATATAATTGTTGTCAAATTTCAAGTTCAGTAAGTAATTATTACTTATTTTTCAATTGAGTTATCTTTAAAGTCATAATTGACATACTGATTGAAAAACAACTATAACTTTCAGACCGTTTAACCTTTTTGAAATCTGAAACATGCATCACATTCTATGCTTCGGCTACTATAGGAAAAAAAAAAGTTTTGAATTTGGTAAAATTTTTAATTAGTTAAGGTGGTCAGACATGAGAGTTTTTTATTCTGAAAAAGTTGTAGCATAAAATTCATAATTAATTATTTATTTGACCAAAAATTACAAAAAAATATGCATCACATCCGGGCATGAGTCTAATACTTATATCTAGAATCTTTGGAAAATATATTATCATTTGATTGTGATTAAGGTGGTCAGACATACACGTACTTTTTATCTTTTCCCTAAAATTTTCGTAGTACTGAATTGAAATATAAAATTTTGAACAATTAGACAACAAAAATTTCAAACAAGGGCTAGTAGTTTAGAAACTACATTCAATTTCCTACAGATTCTACTCTTACAACTTTTTCACATAAGGTTCATAAGATGTTCAACCTTTTACGTCAAGTTGACTAACCCTAATTTTTTGATTTTTCATTGCCACTTAAGGCCATAGTTTGGTATACCATGATCCTGCACATACCCTTATAGGAATGTGAACCTTAAAGAAGTTAATTGCATGTCTCATTTCAATTCATTTTCTTTTCCTACAAGCCGTGCAATTGCAATGGAATACCTACTCATAATTTAGACAATTTGTGATATGATTGGACTTTTGGGGCCATTTTTTGTTGCACCTAATGAGGCCTCCAAAGAATCATCTACTACATAAATGGATAAATTATAACAATATTAATTTGGCCCTTGGTGGTACTGAATGATGGATTTTTTTCCATCATCTCAATTCAGCTTCTCGTGCTTTGAGATGGTGTTGTGCATGAGAATCATTTTCATAATTCTTGTTTTATGCTTTCTCTTTCTTTTCTTTTTTATTCTGACGAATTTGAGTAATACATATATTGTGAAGATTAATTTTGGACACAAGTTCAATATTTGGTGTTGAGTGAGTAGTATAAATTGTTGACCAATGAGCTTACAACTATATATATTCAAGAATTTTACCCATTTATCATCACCAAACAATGATATATTTATGTGACTAAAGAGTTAGGGACTAAGAGATTCAAATAACAACTCAAAGATACACCTTTTTGGGGATCAAGAGATAGCTTGATGGTGCCCCTCTTGGTTAATGATTTCTTTCTTCACAAGAATATTTTCTATAAATGTGTATTCATTTTATGCAACCAATAGATTTTCTTGTGTTAGGCTTAAGGGAGATCCCTTAATACTTTCGTAGGACCAATGTCACAAGGGAAGAATGTTGACATAATGTTAGTTACTACACCAATTAATGTCAGTTGTAGCTATACAATTACACAACTACAAATGCTCTTATAATATCACATATTCCTTGTATATATTATTGAGGCTTTCGACCATTGTATCTTCACTTTGAACCTCATCAAAGCATGATGCTTTTTTTCCCTTTCCCAAAGTAAAATCTTTGAAGTGTGTCATTATTAACCATTTTTTGTGTTCTTTGAAGTTTTTTAGTTCTAGAACCAATGCCATCTCCCAACAAGGATCTCACAATATTATGAATGCCTGATGTCATTTTTCTAATATATTGAAGATAATTAGTAGGCCTCACATTTCATAATTTCATAGTGTTTAAATTATATCAAACTTGACACATTTAAATATTATATCAGTAGCTAAAAATATGATTTGATGATCATGTGGGCCTTGAATATGACATACACGTGGAATCTCCACACACCTAGTATATCAAGAGAGTTTGCAATAAAGACTAAGCAAATTGGTATTATTGCATAAACATTTAATAGTGTTTTGAGAATGAAATGTACAGGTGTTGGATCACATTAAACTTCCCCACCTATCTATGACAATTTTTCAACCAAATTGCCTCAGCTTTTTTCAATGCCATTAATTAAAAAATAACACCAACATGTCGATATGGGATTCTATACTGTAGGTCAAAACAAAGTCTACGCATAGTTATAGCATCGTAGGGAATTTTATGCTTCAAATATAGTTTTCAATCATTTTCTACTTGTCAACTTGTTGTGTCAAATAAAATGCCTCAAAATGATTTTGAAATGAATCATCTCCCCCTTCTTTCCCTCCTCTTCTCACTTCAAAAGCATAATATCTCATTTTGTTAGTCTCTTTGGGTTCTCTTTATCTCTCAATTGCACTCTCTTTCTCATACACATCTCCATGCAACTTGCTACAACACTCTAATAACAATATTAAAAAGTTATCTTTCTCTCTTGGCTTTCTCAAGTATATCTAGTAATGTAATCTTATTTATCTTATATCTTTGAGCACCTACAATAGACCAATGCTACATGTGAACATATGTTCATTGCACTACTTTCTATGACTAAGATGTGTAGATTGCAACAAAAGACTATCATCTTTATTTTACATTTTTCTATTAAAAAAAATATCTATATTTGAATATTTTTAATAATTTATGTCTATTAGAAAATTTAATTAATTAAACTTAATATTTAAAATTTAAGATCTAGATAGAAAACAAAGATTAAGTAGATGCAATAGAGTTTCTTTGTTCCTGCAAATCTCTTCATATTAATAAAGAGTATATTATGTTATGCAACCGAATCCTAGACTAGACTATATTGTACACCATGATTAGTTATTTATACAATTTCTTATAAAATTATACAAACCCATCTTAAAAATAAAAATGATAATAAAAATTTTATCTTATTTAAAAGGAATTCCATATAACTTGATTTATCATTTTCTCCTCCCTCTCTGCTATGCTTGGTAGCTTGAGGGTTTCTTTTATATGATTTTTCGATGAATAGTTGTATGCTTCCGACATAGTTGTCGTGTGACTCTTCACGAGGTGATTTTTTTCCTGACCCCTTTTTTGTGAATACTGTACTTTTTATATTATTTTTAATGAAAAAGACCTCTATTCATAAAAAAATAAAATAAAAGATTTAATATAAAATTATATATTATAATTTTCATAATATATTTAATATAGTTATATATTTTATAAAGATATTATAATATTATATAATTATAAAGCATATTTAATATTTGAATAGAAAGAAATAAACTGTGAGATATCATTTTTTATATTGAACATTAATTATTAACTCATTATATCAATATATTTATGTAAATTTTAACTTATCTAATACCAACAATAATAGTAAACTTGAAGAAAAACATTGCTTTCATACAGTTCTTTCCTCCATGCTGGACCACTGGCTCATGACGTAGCCTTTCTTCTCGCCCATTATGTTGGTAAACGTAAATATTTTTTTTTTAAATTTGAAGTAAAGCATAAATAATAAATACAAGAACAGTCCAGAATGACAGTGAACCTAGTCTTTGTTAATGAATTCCATGACTTGTCTAAAACCACCTTGATTTAAGTGATACAGTCCTTTGTCAACAAGTTGCTATCAATTCTAAACTTTCATTGAAGTTCGTTATAAAATTTAAGTTTGAAAACTCGTTTTCCATCTTCAATCAGTTTGATTTAGAAAATGATGGTGATGTTATCAAAAGACAAACAACTATAGGGTAAAATAGGAAGAATCTTTACATTTTTAGATTGTATTTGTCAAACTACATCTATTTCTCTTGCGGTCTGTCTGTATTCCCATTATGAATACTTAATCAAGTTGAGGAAATTTCCCTGAGAAGTAATTGTTTACAGAATATAGATCGAGTTTGATTTGTATTGGTTTGGTGACATGTAGAAGCTCTAGAATCCCCTGACTTTTCTAAATATATCAACATTACAAGCGCTTCATTATCAAAGTAGGCTCCTCAAACATAGTGCCCCCCCTACGTTAGCCAGCTCCAATTAAGTTTATTAGATTTATTCAGTCTATATAGATGATTGGAATCATAATTTCTCATTAAATTGTGTAAGAATTAATGTATCAATGTTTCAAGTCACATTTTGTCAACTATCATCAGAATGAGATAGAATAGCTAAAGGAGAGAAAATTCTTATGATGATAGTTCAAAGAGTGTGACACAAAATGTTGATGCAAAACATCTTACACAGTTTAATCTAAAAAATGATTACAATTAGCAAACTACAAACCATAATCCTGCTACCTTTCTGCCGTCTACCATTCATTATCGAAATTCTCCTCACATTTGCACTATTACGTACGATTCTTCTTTCATCTATTGTCATGCTAAATGATTGACATAAATTTTCTCACTAGCCTAATTGTCAGGGTCAACCCTTCATGTTGAACAACTTTTCCGTGACTATTATCCATTAATGAAAGTTGTCCTTTATATATTAAGCATATTTTTTAAAGCTTGACAAAAATGTATAGTCTAAATTTATGTAAAACATAATTATATAAAAAATTATATTACTTGACTTCCACTTAGTGTAGGATGTTATATTTATCAAATGTATCAAATATAATATCGTTGTCTCTATCTTATGAATAAGATATCAATTGCCATAAGAATCTTATAATTGTGTCAAAATTATTTTAATAAATCAAGGGATGTGTGTTAATTTGATTCCACCTTCTTCCTTGAGAATGTCTTTTCTAATTATTTTTTTCTGCCTATTTATTTTAAAGTAAAAATAATATAAATTCAAGTGAAATGTGAATTGTGAATTGTTGATACTTGTATTATACATTATCTCCTATTTGATTAGACATGATTGTATATCTCAATCAATAATTCTAATTAATTAGAACTTAATAGACTAAATATTTAATTTGAAAATTGGTACGAAATATGATACAAAAGGAAAAACTCCACCTTACTTGCAAACTCATACATACAATAACTACAACAGAGGGACTCTGCTTTAATTTAACAATGGGCTGCAACCAACGAATATAAAACTCAAATCTGTAAATACAAAATTCACAGAATGGACTTCTATTAGACTCTCATACTCAATCTCTTTCTTCAATTTGGACACAAGTTAACACTTTTCTTTTCCACTCACTATAACTGAGATTTTCCCTTCACAAATCTCGTCTCGAGTGTTGTTGTGCATTCAAATCTTCCTGTCCATGCAACCACACCACTTCTTTCTGCTTGATGACAACTCTTTTTTAATGCATTTGCTAAAGGTTTTTTTTCATATCTTCTAAACACAAAATCTTCATTTTCCATTATGTTTGTTACCAATGAAATGCCTTTCAATATCCCTCTTAGCTTTTATGAATATTGATGCCCTTTTTAATCAATTTTATTTTATTGACAATTCTTAAATTACAATGTCCTATGACTTAACTTCGATTTATGCAAGAAGTGAATGTTTAATATTTCAAACACCTATCAGCTATTTTCTTGTTGCAATTAGACATTTTCCAGCATTCAAATGGATAACTTCCTCTATCGATTCACGTTTCCACTTTCTTTGTATTTTATCTTCCATGACATATTTGTTGGAGGAATGTTAACCCCGTCACATTTTTCTTCCATGTTGTCATTGGTTTGAAAGCTTCTATTAAAAAAAAAATTTCATAATTTTGTGAAGGATGTATATACCTTGTTTCTAAGAGTGTGTGTGGGTGTAAGATGTCTGGCCATTTATGAGTCAATTGTGTTCATAAGACAATGGTTACAATCTGACAAAGTCATGACTCAAACATTTAAACTTTCCTTTTCACCCTCCACATTTAGAGCCAAGAGTTTTTTAAAGCTGGGAGATGACAAATCATAACCAATCAAACAAAAACTGAAACAGAAGAAATTTGAAATCTCTTTTTTGTTGGGTGGTGTTGATTGCACATGTACTCGAGTGCTCCTGCATTAGACATGTTGAGTAAGAGAAATGATCCTTGAGTTAGGAACTCTAGAAACATTGAAAGATGTGTGGGATGGTAATCTCATGCTTATTTCTAATCTAATTTTTCTCCTTGTTCATAGAAGCCTTTCCCTTCTTAATTTTTTGTTCTTTCTCAACTTTACTACATGAACCGTCTTTGTCACCACCATATTCTTTTGGACCACTTTTCTCTTTTCCTTTACTGCATTTTTATGATGAATTAGAGTCGTGTCTTCCCTTTCCCCTCAAACTTTGATATTTGAATGTTTGCACGTCATTGGGTAAAATCCCATATTCTTCTTCTATTCATTGTCTTTCCATACTACAACAAACTATGGAACTTGATTCCTTTACTTTCTTTTCCTTTTCCCTTAGCAGATTCAACATGTACTTTTCACTATTTATTTGGATGGTGTACATATTCTTACAATCATAATAAATGGTCTTATTGTCAAAATATCATGGCCTACCCAACAATACATGATAGACAGTCATAGTTAATATGTCACACAACACCTCATCTTTATAGGAACCAATCTAAAAATCAACCACACGCTGTTCACTTATAGCTATTTCATGTCCCTCTTGTAACCAATAAAATTTGTATGAACTATGGTACTTACCCCTTTTCAAACCTAATTTCTCTACTATTTGGACTCTGAAATTAAGTTATCTGTACTGCTACGATATACTATCACTTTACATCACTTACCTCCAACGTTGCACATGGTTTGAAAGAGACTTTTCCTTTGGGAAAATTCCTCTTCCATATTTTTTTCGATTCACCAACACTTTTCTCATCATGAGAGTTTAACCATCTTTAGGATTTTCACCTTCTAGGGGTGCATCATTCTCTTCCTTATCCTCTAATGCCAAATGGTTCTTTGCTACACTCTTCTTTCTACTTTTGTGTATATGAGGACATTCAAAAATGTGATGACAAGCTTATCCGTAGTGGAAACATGTACCATAGAACCCTCTATCACTATTACCATGTCCTCTTGATGAAAACTCTTTTTCCTTTTTTTTTTTCCCTACTTCTTTCCTCCATTTGAGCTTGGACTCTTCATCAATTTCCTTCCCTTTTCTACTACTTGCTTGACCCTTCTCAACTACAAACCTTCTATGGCTTTTGGAATTGTTTAATTGTCTTCTCACTAACTTCTCCAAGTAGCCTTTAATTTATATTGGTATGCTTCCTCCATGTTGTTAATCTGAAACATACTCATTTCATCTTGGATACTAAACTGCAAGCTATTCAAATACCTAGCTACCTTTTCCCTAACAATCTCATGCTTTCCTAATTGAATGCAAATCATGTAGAGCTCCTCTGTGTATTCTTTTATACTCATAGCTTTCTATTTCAGATTTTGCAACTTCTTGTGTAGTCTCATTTCATAGTCTTTGAGAATGAATTTTCCCTTCAAATTAATCACCATTTATTTCCATCTTGTTATTTGTTGGTCTCAACTTTCTATCCGGTCCTTTTGCAACTCTTTCCACCATAATGTAGATGTCCTTTCAACTTTGTCTTAGCTAACTTTACTCTTTTCAAGTATCCAATTTCTTCCATTACAAAATATTGTTCTAACTCCCTATCCAATCAATTAGATCATCTGGATTTAATGTTCCATAGAAGTTTGACACATCTATTTTATTACTTGTGATTCTTGAAATAGCCCACAACAATCTCTCTTCTCTAGCATCCACAAGTTGTTCTTCTTCTCTTTTGTGTTCCTCCACTTTACTTTCCTCTTCACTCACAATATTTCTTGGATTTTCGGTACCAATCTCACATCTTCTCATGATTCTAAAAATATCTCCAAAACTTCCTCAATTCTTTGCATTCCTCTTCAAGGTGGCATCTTCAAGCTCTTGTTTCTTAGGACATCTTTATCACCTACAATAGTCCATAAAAGCTTCTTCACAACAAATCCTCACTTATTACTTGTGGGGTAGACTCTACACACTTAGAACAATTGGAGCTGATACCAATTGATACAAAAATAAAAACTCCACCTTACTTGCAAACTCATGCATATGATAACTACAAAAAAGGCACTATGCTTTAATTTAACAATGGATTGTAACTAACCAATATAAAATTCAAATCTGCAAATAAAAAATTCATAGAATAGGCTTCTTTTAGCCTTTCATGCTATATCTCCTTTAATTTGCACAAAAGAAAACACTCTACTTTTTCCCCTCACTAGAAATGAGATTTTCCCTTCACAAATCTCTTCTCAAATGCTTCTATGATTTCAAATCCTCATGTCTAGGTAGCCACACCACGTATTTCTATTCGATGACTCATCTTTTTAAAGTTTTTTCCAAATATCTTCTAAACACAAACTCTTTGCTTTCCATTTTGTATGTTACCAATCAAATTCCTTTCAATTTCCCTCTTAACTATCATGAATATTGATGCCCTCTTCCTTTTTAATCAATCTATTTTTATTGTCAATTGTTGAATTGCAATGTCCAATGACTTAACCTCAATTTATGCAAGAAGTGTAAGTTTAATAGTTAAAACACCTATAAATTATTTTTTGGTTGCAATGAGACATTTTCAAGAATTCAAATTGATAGCTTCCTCTATCAATTCAAGTTTCTACTTTCATTGTATTTTATCTTCCACAACATATTTGTTGGAGGAATGTTAACCCTGCCACATTTTTCTTCCATGTTGTCATTGGTTTAAAAGCTTCTATATTTTTTTTCATTATTTGTTGAGGGATGTATATACCTTGTTTCTAACACTATGTGTGAGTGTAACAAGTCTGGTCATTTATGAGTCAATTGCATTCACAAGAGAATAGTTACAATATGACAAAGTCGTGACTCAAATATTTAAACTTTCCTTTTCACCCTCCACATTTAGAGTGAAGATTTTTTCGCAAAGCTTAGAGATGCCAAATTATAACCAATAAAACAAAAATTGAAATAAAAGAAATCTAAAATCTCTCTTTTTTTTTGGGTGGTGTTCATTGGGTGTGTACCTGAGTGCTCCTTTACCAAAACATAAATTATTAAAGTTGATTCTACAAATTGAATATAAAAATATGTCAAACACATTCATTTAAGCTATAAGATTTTCTACTTCTTTCTACTAGAATGTTTAAAGTGAAAGTCCTTTTACTTTTGTAGTAAAATGATTTCTAGTATGTTTAATTTATAATTTAATTTGATATAAATTTACATTGAATTGTAATAAGCAGTATTATTTTTTATAACTATCTATTTTTTATATACAATCTTGGTATCTTATATTTTTTATGGTTCCATCTATCAAGAGATGGAAGTATGGAAAACACACATAAGAAAGGATAAAAAGAGAATTATATCTTTATATTTTATGACATGAGATTTAAATATGTGTTATATTTGCATGATGTTACTCTCATATCTGCAATCAAATATCTTATTCAATATCTACTAAAAAATGGATAAGTAAAAGGTATTTTGAGTAGTTAAGTATTAATAAACTTCATAATAACACAAAATGAATAGAGCATCAAATATTTTATTTCTTATTTTTCATGCATGTAGCTCACTTTTGCATTTTTCGTTCAAGTTCAAATCTATGTTAGGTGAACCCACAATAGTGGGTTACACTTTTTTGGAGGAAGGAATTCCTTCAAAAAATAAAAAGTACGAAAATCACATCAAGGAGTTTTGATAGAAACTCCTCAAAACTTTTGATCAAAAGTACTTTTTTAATAATAAAAAAAATTAAAAAAAACCCATAGTAAGGACTTTCGATTGAAAGTACATACTATGGGGTTTGTAACCCAACTGAAACCCCACCGTCGCTTTCATTTCGACCGTGGGGTTTTGGAGTAGGCAAAAGTTGGGCTACTGATTCATAATCTTCTATACATATTTGGGTGTTTTACAAGTTATTTTATGTATATACTGTAGTAAATTTATATTATTTTAATTTTTTATTATATATACATATATATTTATATATATGTATACATATGTATATATATGTATATAGATTTATATATACATGTATGTATATATGTACATGTATACATGTATATATATACATGTATATATGTGTACACACACACACACACACATATATATATATATGTGTGTGTGTCTACATTTATATGTGTGTATATATATACATACATATATATATACATATATAAATATATGTATATATACATATATATATATATATATATATATATGTGTGTGTGTGTGTGTGTGTGTGTGTGTGTGTGTCTATATACATACATACATACATACATACATACATACATATATATATATATATATATATATATATATATATATATATATATATATATATATATATATATATATATATATATATATATATATATATATATATATACATACATATATACATACATATATATGTATATATACATACATACATACATACATATATATGTATGTATATATGTGTGTGTGTGTGTGTGTGTGTGTGTGTGTGTGTGATCTTAAAATGGAAGCACTTCCATGTTAAGAACATTTAGCCCTCCGAGCGAGTGGTCTGGGTCATGTCAAGCACCTTGAATCAGCCCTTTGCTTGGATCTGACTTGTTCTCCTCATTCTACTTCTATCTATCCCTATTTTCAGTATATTTTTGCATTTCCTAGCATTATGGAATGAGGTCCTGAGGTTTTTGACCTCAAGGTCAAAGTCGACCTTGAGGGTCAAATTCAACCTCAATTCTAACCTAGGTCAGGGTCGACCTTGAATCTGACCTAGGGTAGAGTCAACCTCATCCTTGACCCACATTTCAAATTTCAAGTTCTCATGATTTCCAGGTGTCGGGTTTCAGATATATTTGTTTTTCCACCTCCGAGTCGGCCATTTCGGGTTTCAGAATGGTAAATCCTTAAATTGCATTAATATGGGTCCATTTCTAGGGGTTAAGGTTAATTGAGATTTAATTCCCCAATGTTGGCCTTCTCTAGAGGTTTGTGCCCTAGATCACTATAAAAGGAGGCCTTCCTCTCTCATTTTCAACATCCACAATCAAGCAATTGATATCCACTTTTCATATCTCTCAAGAAAGGTCAAGCAAGCATTTCATAAAGCATTTTCAAGGAAGAATTCAAGTCCTCTTCTCCATTCAAGTTCTCCATTGAAGATCAAGGATTCAAGCATTCAAGCCTTTGAAGGGATTTGGTTCAAACATGCAAGATTCATCATTCAAACCCTAGATCTAGCCATCATGGTGGTGTGATCTTCCTTCAAGATCCTTTGTTCATCTTATAGATCCATTCTTCTATCAAGGTGGATTCCAAGCATACAAGCATGGAGGTTTTGTATTTACTTTCATGGTTTTGATTTACATTTGCCATTGTTGTGTTCAAGCTTTCATATCAATACATTTGTTTACATTTGAAATACAATTGCATATCTATCAAATTGCATAGCTTCATTGTTAGATCTACTTATACTACTTTCTAGCATTCTCATTTCAATTTCAATATTAAGGTTGATTCCAAACTGGGGTTTGACCAAGGCAAACCTCAAACAAACAACAAAACCCTATTTTTCTGGCAGGTGCAAGTGCGGAACTTCTGATCTGAGATTGGATTTGGATACCCTTTTTGGAAAACTTCTTAGATCTATGAACAAAATCAAAGTCGACCTTCAGAATATTAATGTAGCCTTTGACCTTTTATCAGGGTCAAAGACTACTTGCTGTCAGAAAGATAAAAGTTTTCTAGGTTTTCTTCGTCTCGACGTTTCCAGTCCGAAACAGGTTGTAGAATTGCCTGAAACTACACACAGACATCAGAAATTGGCATTTTCCAGATTTTCCCTATTTTGAGGTTAGTATTTGCATTTCAATTATTTCATATTTCAAACACAATTCCATCATAGGGAAATATAAGGTTTTCTTCCTCTTTCATATTTTCCATAGATTGATTCGATTATGCATTAACCTTTTGGTTGATCAATTTGGATCTCTCCTTTGGGAATTTAGATTTAGAAGTGGATCTCATATTTCCCCCATACATCCTAAGGTGGATACTATTTCACCTTATTCATTTTGGTGAACCCGACATACTTACCCCTTTCTTTTTTGGATTTAGATGCCCTATTGTGTTAGATCTCCCTTTGCATTATCTTGTGTGTTCACCTCACCTTATTCATTTGGTGAGCCCGCAATAGACAACTCTTTCTTTTTGGTGTTAGATTGCCTTTTAGATTACATCTAGTTTATGCTCTTGCATTTTAAAATTCAAAAATACAAAAAAAATTATATATTCAATAAAATCCAAAAACATTTATTGCATTTCATTTACTATGGAGATTGTTAAGATGCTTTGGTGTGTGATCATGTTCCTTATTACCCTTCTTTTAGCATCTCTTTATAATACCTATGATGTTTATGAGAGTATCATTCACTTCATTATGTTGATGACCCTTCACTTTTCTCTTGCTTATGCTTTTGTGAAGTTGACTGACACTAGTCTGCCTACATTCAAAACCTTCATTAAAGATTTAAATGCGGTAGCCTTATTAATCTTTTGGATCATGTGAAGAATTTGGTAGATGATACACCATCTCCTAATCTTCCTAATCCTATCAATCTTAATCCTAATCCTATCAATCCTAATCATAATCCTATCAATCCTAATCCTAATCCTAATCTTCCTAATCCTCATCCGATACCTAATTCTCCATCTATTCATCATCGCCCTTCACGTACTTATGATGGGATTCAAGCTATAGTTCAGGATGTGAATGTGCAAGATTTCTTTGATTTACCTTCTCCTTAGATTCATGATGATATTAAAGGAAAGGGTAAAGAAACTTCTTCAAAACCTATTATCCCACCTTATACAACCTTTACTCATGAACACGATAAATAATCACCTCCTATAGAAGCTTTACATAATATGTACACTACCAGATATAATATGGTGACTAAACAAGGTTATAAGGGTTTAGGGCTTGGAGTTAACGAACATGGTATTAGGTTTTCAGTTCATATACCCCCTAAACTGGATATGTATGGTGTTGGATGTTCAAAATCTCAATTCAAGGTAGGTGATGTTGATCATCTTCCTCCTCTTCACATTCTTCTCCCCACACCTATCTTAGATAACCCTAATACTTGTCAAGAAGTGGATAAGAAGGTATATGTTGAATTAATGAATTCCAAAAAAGAAATTTCTAGACCTATGCCGATAGATGCTTTATACAAATATAAATGTCCTTTTCATTATAGCAATACACATTTACTTTTTGATTGTAAACATTTCAAGTTATATGTTAGAGAAAGAGTTGCTTTATGAATTATATCTCACTCTTGTGCAGTTTTACAATTCCTTCATAATTTTGATATAGGGGATTCCCCTCCTTCTAATATAATGTAGATGTTCTTACCCTCTTGTCTCATGACTGGGGGGCAAGAGGTGTATTTTTCATCCAGTCTCCTAGGATCCATTAGGCTTTTAGCATATATTATGTCTTGAACTTAATTGGTATTCTTTCTCTCCTATTTTTCTATGGTTTTGCATTATGTTTATAATCATCCATAGATCTTTTTCAAGATATCTTTTCTAAGACATTTTTTTTACAAAGATATCCCTTGTCTTTATCTCTGGGGGGCAAGGTACCTTTTTCTTTCTCTTTGTCTAGGGAGCTTCTTTCCTTAGCTTAGTGGTATTTGTTTATATTGCAACATTATTTCAACATATTGATAGATGTTTTGACTATGGATAACCTTCTTATATGAGAAGTTGTTGTCCTAAGTCATCACCTCTTCTCTATTTTGCAAATTATGTTCTTTATAAATTCTCACCCTTGCTTTGGTGTTAGAGTTTTTTCCCTTGTTCCAAAGATTCCTCTTCCTCTTGTTTGCAGGGGGCTTGATGATTGAATCTCTGTTCCCACCTTTTGAAAGATGATATTTTATTTAAAGCACTCCTCTTTGGTGGGGGTCTTGTTGATAAGATCTCTTTCTTTGAGGATCCTTTTTCCATGAGTGACATATTCTTTTCACGATTATCTATATTCTTGGGTGTAGAGGTCAATATCCCTCACTAAGAATATAGTGTACATTATTGTAAATAGGATATCTCCTTGCATTGTGAGGCAGGTATCCTCTTCCATCTTTGTTCCTACACTTGGGGGGCAAGGATGCCATCTCCTTCCTTTCTATCTTTCTGGGATTCACCTCTTTCCTTGGTTAAGTAGTATCTATCCATTATGTGATATCCACTCATACATGAAAATTTTGGTTTGCGTTGAGGATCTATGTCCTTGATAACAACCTCTTAAATGTTGTTTAACATTGGGTTTCCATGGTTGATATATCTCTCACCTTGGAAACTGAACAATGTGCTATCCCTCATAAGGGTTACCCTTTTTTTACTTCTTGCATGATATCTCTTTGCATTCATCCCTTCCATGGCCTCATAGGAGCTATGACCTTCTTGGCTTGGACTAGGTGTTGTTTGTGGATATTGTCTTGATGTTGAAGAAGGCTTTATCCTTGTTCTTTCCTTTTCCTTAACATGTCAAAATAGTATGTTTTTTCCATATTAAGGTGGGGGGCATATATAGGGTCTCCCTTGTACTATAGTTTTTTATTTTTACATGCTAAATCTTGGAAGGTAACACACATAAGTTGCTAAATCCTGAAAAGAAACGCATCTATATGCTAAATCTTCCGAAGGTAACACACATAAGTTGCTAAATCCTGAGGAGACATGCATTTTTCAAAAAAATTCAATATGCTAAATCTTGGAAGGTAACGCACATAAGTTGCTAAATCCTCAAGGGAAATGTATTTCCAATTTCAAATATGCTAAATCCTCTTAAGGTAATGCACATAAGTTGCTAAATCCTGAAGGGACACACATCTATATGCTAAATATTCCAAAGGTAACGCACATAAGTTGCTAAACCCTGGGGAGACACACATTTAATATTCATAGTGATACAAGAAGGTGGATCTATGGGTATTCTAGAAGCCGTTAGAAGACGCATTACAGTTGCAAGAATAGTTTATGGGTGAACCTGTTGGGCTCTCCCTCTAGGGTGATTCATGGTAAGGTGGGCATCTTACTAGGTGAGGTAATCACTCTTTTCCTTTTCTCTCTTTTTGCTTTCATGCTAGTAGGACTGGATCATGAAGCTATGTTGTTTATAGTGTTTCTCTTGTATTTCTTATGTAATCATTTATACTTTTATGATAGCTTTCCAAATATGATATTAGTATGAGAAGTGTTTCTTAGTAAGATTTCTTGTGCTAGTTGATTTGGGTTTTGTTTTAGTACTAACCCCTCTTTTGTGTCTTTTTCTTCTTTTTTTTCACACCCTCGTGCATGTATGTTGAGTTAGAATCCTTAGCCTAGGGGCTTGTGTCCCTAACTAAGTGTTATCCTATCTCATTTTGAATCCACTGGGATCTTTTTATCTCTTCTCCTTTAAAGTGGGGGCTTAATGTATCATCTTAAAATGGAAGCACTTCCATGTTAAGAGCATTTTCAGCACCTTGAATCAGCCCTTTTCTTGGATCTGACTTGTTCTCCTCATTCTACTTCTATCTATCCCTGTTTTCAGTATATTTCTACATTTCCTGGCATTATGGAATGAGGTCCTGAGGTTTTTGACCTCAAGGTCAAAGTTAACGTTGAGGGTCAAATTCAACCTCAATTTTAACCTAGGTCAGGGTTGACCTTGACTCTAACCTAGGGCAAAGTCAACCTCATCCTTGACCCACATTTCAAATTTCAAGTTCCCATGATTTCTGGGTGTCGGGTTTCTGATATATTTGTTTTCCCGCCTCCGGGTCAGCCATTTCAGGTTTCGGAATGGTAAATCCTTAAATTGCATTTAATATGGGTCCATTTCTAGGAGTTCAGGTTAATTAGGATTTAATTCTCCAATGTCGGCCTTCTCTAGAGGTTTGTGCCCTAGATCACTATAAAAGGAGGCCTTCCTCTCTCATTTTCTACATCCACAATCAAGCAATTGATATCCACTTTTCATATCTCTCAAGAAAGGTCAAGCAAGAATTTCATCAAGTATTTTCAAGGAAGCATTCAAATCCTCTTCTCCATTCAAGTTCTCCATTGAAGATCAAGGATTCAAGCATTCAAGCCTTTGAAGGGATTGGGTTCAAACATGCAAGATTCATCATTCAAACCCTAGATCTAGCCATCATGGTGGTGTGATCTTCCTTCAAGATCCTTTGTTCATCTTATAGATCCATTCTTCTATCAAGGTGGATTCCAAGCATACAAGCATGGAGGTTTTGTATTTACTTTCATGGTTTTGATTTACATTTTCCATTGTTGTTTTCAAGCTTTCATATCAATACATTTGTTTACATTCGAAATACAATTGCATATTTATCAAATTGCATAGCTTCATTGTTAGATCTACTTATACTACTTTCTAGCATTCTCATTTCAATTTCAATATTAAGGTTGATTCCAAACTGGGGTTTGACCAAGGCAAACCCCTCAAACAAAAAACAAAACCCACTTTTTCTGGCAGGTGCAGGTGCGGAACTTCAGATTTGAGATTGGATTTGGATACCCTTTTCAGAAAACTTCTAAGATCTGTGAACAAAATCAAAGTTGACCTTTAGAATATTAATGTAGCCTTTGACCTTTTATCAAGGTCAAAGACTACCTATTGTCAGAAAGATAAATTTTTTTTGGGTTTTCTTCGTCTCGGCATTTCCAGTCTGAAACAGGTTGTAGAATTGCCTAAAACTACACACAGACATCATAAATTGGCATTTTCTAGATTTTCCCTATTTTGAGGTTAGTATTTGCATTTCAATTATTTCAAATTTCAAACACAATTCCATCATAGGGAAATATAAGGTTTTCTTCCTCTTTCATACTTTCCATAGATTGATTTGATTATGCATTAACCTTTTGGTTGATCAATTTGGATCTCTCCTTTGAGAATTTGGATTTAGAAGTGGATCTCATATTTCTCCCATACATCCTAAGGTGGATACTATTTCACCTTATTCAATATATATATATATATATATATATATATATATATATATATATATATATATATATATATATATATATATCTCTGTGTGTGTATTTATACATACATTCATGTGCATATATAATAGATATGCTCAAAGGGTCGACAATGTCTATGGGATTGACATAATGCATGACCCCATAGTTTTATTTACAAGAGTAGTCTCGTAAATAATATAAGATTTGATGAAAAATAAATCTATTAAGCCCAAGAAACCTGCATGCAAAAACATGTCACAAGGAAGAAATCTGTAGGAAATAAACAAGGGTTTTGCTCTGACAATATGAAAGTTTATTATTATCAGCCAAAAGAATGAATAAAAATATACAATGGAACAATCCTTATAGAAGGAGATTGAAAAAACTAATGGGAAACCCTAATAGGTAAATAGGCATTTAATAGTTAGATTTAATTATTAAATGACTAATGAAAGTGCATAAAGTGAAATGTTAAGAGGTAGTAAAGTTAATTTAATCAATGTAATTAAATTAATTATTTACTCTAACACCCCCCTTAAGATGAGAAAGAATACAACTACAAACAATGCAAGAAAGAAGCAAAGGAACTACAATGCTAAATGCAAATTCGGGTCCCAGCAACATGTCCTGATGAGGTACCCAATCACAACCAAATCTCTATGAAACAAAGAAACAAGGAAAACCACATGGGAAAAACCCTCCTCCAAAAAGAGATAGAAAGTTGCAAAAAGTAGAAAAAAGAAAGGAAGGTAGGTGTTACTAAGACCCCCCAAGGACAACTTCCTTCACCCCAATCATAGAACACAACTGAAGATACCACGGGGATGCAAGTGGCTTAGTGAAGATGTCAACAACCTACTCTAAAGTGGGAACATACTCCAAGCTAAGAGAACCATCTTGAATTAGTTTCCTGGTGAAATACATATGTCTCTTAATGTGCTTGGTCCGCTAATGCTCAATTGGGTTGCAGGAAATATGAATGGCACTCTGATTGTCACACCAAAGAAGAGTGGGATTATCAGGAGAAAACCCAAACTTTTTCATCAATTAGCAAAGCCATAAAACCTCTTGACTTGCTAGCATAGCTACTCGACACTCTGCCTCTGTAGATGATAATGAAACAATAGTCTACTTCTTGCAAAACCATGTGATAGGACTAGAACCAACACAGAAAACAAATTGAGAAGTAGACTTTCGACCATTTGTATCACCACCCCAATCGACATCTGTGAAACCAACAATGTGAGGAGCTCATGATGTATAGTAAATGCCATATGAAGTAGTGCTCCAAACTTACCTTAAAATACATTTGGCAGCTTGCCAATGACTGTGATGAGGATCATGGGATAATGGAGAGACAATACCAACTGCAAAGGAAATGTCAGGAGGAGTGCGTGTCAGGTACAAAAAACTACCCACAAGTTTCTTGTATAAGGTGGAGTCCAATGAAGGAGTAGATCAAGTGGTAGAAAAAAGAAAACATGATTGAAAGGAGAAGGCTTACAATCAAACATGTTGAATCTCTGAAGCATGTCAAGAGCATACTTTTGTTGGTGTATGGAAATCATATCCAAAGACTGAATAACCTATAGGCCCAAAAAGTATTGCATCTAAGTCAAAGATTTGTCATCTCAAACTGTGCCATCAATGCTCTTTGAATACTCTAAATCATAGAAGATAAGCTATCTGTGGTGATGAGACCATCAACATACAACACAAGTATCAAAATATCAGCCCTATGACATTGAATGTACACTATACGATCAGAGTGATAGTGGGTGAAGTGTGAGGCTAGCAAGAAAGAGTCTATCTTCTCATACAAAGCCTGAGGGGCTTGTTTGAGAACATATAATGACCTCTGAAGTCTACACACAAGAGAAGAGTCATGCACAAAACCCTGATGTTGTTGCATATAGATCTCCCCATGTAGATCCCTGTACAAGAATGCAATCTTCACATCCATTTGATACACTGTCTAACCCTGTGAAGCTGCAAGAGAAAGTACCAGGCAAATATAATTCATCTTGGTGATAGAAGAAAAGGTCTCAAAGTAATCAATACCCTCCACCTATGCAAATCCCTTCGCAAAAAGACGTGCCTTATACTAATCAATAGAACCATCTACAACATACTTGGTATGGTACACCCACTTGCACCGAACCAGCTTTCTTCCTTTCGAAAGAGTACAAAGATCCCAAGTGTGATTATTCATCAAAGAAGAGTACTCCTCATCCATAGCCCTATCTGACTTAGGATTTCATGTCACCTCTGGAAACTTCTAAGGATCATTTGAAACAACATGACTCAAAAGACTAGTACCAAATCGTTAAGCACGAGTATGACAAGTATCTGAAGGATCTCCTTCCAAAGAACTAGCATTGCTAATAGTATCCCAAGCCCACTTGGGCACTTGAAAAATAGTTGGTGGAGGAGGGGAAGGTGGATCATCATCTAATTCATCCTCAAAGGATATAGAATCCTGAAGAGGAGAACAGTAAGTACTAAGCAATAAGGGAGAAGCTAGTGATGGAGGCTCCATCTAAGGATAGCGCTCATCAAATTGGACATCTGACCAAAACAAGACCTCTCTAGAATCAGGATCAAACACTACCAAGCCTCACTACCAAACACTCAAAATGTAGAAACATTAGGCTTGACATGGGACCAAGCCTCCTTAGGAGTCAAATGTCATAATACCTTATGAGGCATCTTTTTCTGAATGTAGTTGGCACATTTCACTACCTCTACCCAAAAGGAAGGCTACATATCTCAAGACTGTATCATACAATTGGCCATTAACCACAATGTTCTATTCTTTCTCTCAGTAACTCCATTCTTCTAAGGGTTATGGGGAACTGTCAACTGATGCAATATATCTTGCTTAGTGAAAAAGTCATGAAAAGACTAATTCACATATTCCCCCCCATTGTTAGTGCATATCCACCTAACAGAAAGACCAGAATACTTCTCTAAAAATGTCTTAAAGACTCAAAATGAATTAAAGACATTAGACTTGTACTTCAAGAAGTACACCCATGTGCATCTGGAGAAGTCATCAATAAAGGTGAGCACATAATGAGCACCAGAAAAAGGAGTGGGAAATGACATAATATCACTATGTATTAACTCTAATGGTGCCTTAGCATGTGAGGATCTACCTGTGAGAAAATGATCTCTATGATGTTTGCCAAGTGCACAACATCAAAAAACACCATCAGTACAAGAGATGTAAGGAAGACCAATCACTAACTCTTGTGTACTCATCTACTATAGATATCTATAGTTGACATGGCTAAAATTCTCATGCCAAAGCTTGCTCACTGTGTCTACATGAGAAACAAGAGAAATACCTATATAATCAAAGCTTTCAAAGCCATCAAACCTGTATAAGTGAGACTCTGAATCAACACTCCTAGTAGCAACAACAAAATCAAGATCATGGAGGTCTCGAATAACTACATCATGTGGTGAGAACTCAACTATCTTACCAGAACCCGAATGGAAAATATGATAGATAGACAAGAGGTTTATAGAGATAGAAGGAACCAAAGAATATCATGTAGAGAACCACCATTCAATGAAATAGTACCAGAACCTATAACTAAATTTTGTGTTGAGTCACCAATTGTAGTCTGTGTAGTAGCACTCTAAGCAAGTGAGGTAACCAAACTAGGTGTGTATGTCATATGGTGCAAAGCACCTGAATCAATAATCCATGTAGCAGTGGAAGATAACGCTCATGTAGAAAGAGCATGGCCTTTCCCCGTGGGAGTAGGTGAAGGATATGGAGAAGATATACTATTCTTCTACAAGGCTTCCTCTAGATCCTCAAGATGTTTCCAACACCTAGAAATTGGATGCCCTTCCTTGCTGAAAAATCTACAAGGTTCACCTGTGAACTTCCTAGTCTTGGAGGAAGAATCACCAGACTTAGAAGATTTACCCTTAGGAGTGGATTTCTTAGATTCTATTTTCTAAGGTGGCTTGGGGGAATGCTCACTATCAACTAAATCTATTTTGGGCTTATGCTTATGCTTCTATGTGCCCTTAGAAGTCTAAACAACCAAAGCTTGGTTCTTAGTTCCAGATAAAGAATCCAACTGTGTGAGCTTGGCCTTCTCTCTAGTCAACCAATCACATAACACCTCAAAAGTGGGCATCTGGAATCTTTGACCCAATGCATCCATGATAGAGTGGAAGGTGGAGGATAAAATCTAAAATTTTCCCCAAAGCTTTGACAGAATTAGGTAGATGTGTACTATGTGTCAGTCTTAGTCTTTCCACATCCCTGTAATAAAGACCTCTATTGCTCGAACTTCATCAAGAAGTCCTGAATGGATGGAAAATGATATGGTACAAGAGAGGTAAGCTTTGCCTCAATCTAAAGTGCCTTGAACTCATTCACTGTACCAAATAAGGTGTTAAGCTTGGTCCACATAGCTAGAGGGTTATTGCACCCATCAAGATAAAACTGTAAAGACTATTTGATACATGTAAAGAAATCAACCCCATTGCCTCATCCATCTTTTTCCTATGTTGCATGACCTTGAAAGGCCTCTGTAAAACTGGTTGCACTGTGTCTAAACAAGACCACAAGCCTTTTGACCGGAGAAGCTATGTCATCAAGGATATCCATGTGTGATAGTTATGAGGGGTCAAAAGTTCTAGATAAGAAGAGGTCTCAGCCATATTTTTAGAACGGGTTTTGTTTTGATATAATTTCAAGTTTACTGAAGTAAATTACAAAAAACAAGAAATAAAAAACCCCCCACAATTCAATAAACCAAACCCTAGAAGCTAGAAAAGATTGCTTACAATGAGAGAGAAAAATATTCAAATGATTATCATGTGTACCTTTGAATTTTGATGATGAAAATATCCATAGATCTAGATACAAATCACAAGAAAAAAATATTGCAAGTCAAAGTATGGTGCTCGCAGAGGTTTGAAGTTTTGTCATTTCAGATATGCCAACGCAGATGTCGGCTCATGCGCGATGATTAGAGGAATAAGGTGCAAGTCTGGTAAACGACACCAGAAATGACACCACTATAAATGGCAACGTGAAGGACACCAAAAAAAAATGCCCTTTCACATGCATGTACCAAAGTGTTATTTATTTATTTTTTCTTTTTTGCATGTAAAGAAGAAACAAAAAATAATGTCCTACAAAGAATACCAGATCTCAAAACTACAACCAAAACCTCTCAAATTAGCTGAAAAATCCCAAATTTCTTCTATCAAAACCTTGCTCCTTTTTTTCTTCAAACATGAACAAGCTACAACAAATCCAACTATGATACCATGTAAGATTTGATGAAAAACAAATCTATTAAGCCCAAGAAACCTACATGCAAAAGCTTGTCACAAGGAAGAAACATGTAGGAAACAAACAAGGGTTTTGATCTGACAATATAAAATTTTATTATTATCAACCAAAAGAATGAATAAAAATATACAATAGATCAATCCTTATAGAAGGAGATCGAAAAACCTAATGGGAACCCTAATAGGTAAATAGGAACTTAACAGTTAGATTTAATTATTAAATGACTAATGCAAGTGCACAAAGTGAAATCTTAAGAGGTAGTAAAGTTAATTTAATCAATGTAATTAAATTAATTCTTTACTCTAACAAATAACACTATGGGTCCATACATTTTGTTAGCCCCATAGCCAAAATGCTTAAGATCATATATTTTTGGTTGAGCACCAGTTGGCTTGTTTTTGTTTAGAAATATTTTTTTCTTTCTTCAATTTTTTATTTATACTTTAAACTTTAAATCATATCAGTTATATACTCATCTTTAAACATTTTAATCTATATTCAGACCTTACGCCTTTTATTAAAAAAAGTACCACCAACTCAATCCACTTACACCTCAAAAAGAACCAACAATGATAATTTACCAAAAAAAGAAATCATCAACTAGACAATTTAGTCAATAATCAAAATTGGCAAGAACTCAACATCTCTAAATTTTTTATATTCTATATTTCTCTTTCAGTAGATAAAATAAGAATGTAAATAATTTAACCTGACACTCGTATTGAAATGATTCTATTATAATCAAACTTGAGAGAATTAGCTAGATGTACATTTAGTCAATAATCTACATTCTAAGGGATGACACATTAATACCATCTAATTGAGAAGATAGATTGATAGTAGGCTATGTGCAAGATCATGAGGGGCCAAAAAGTGGCGATGTGAAAAATATTCACTTTCCACTTGTTCAAAAGTGCATGAAAATGCTTGTTGACTTTTTAGTAGGCCTGGGTGTCAGTACACTTGGGCAAACCTGCCACCAAAGCACAGGCCTAATCGGGTACCGGATACCATATCGGGTACCTGATATCTGTGGCATAAATTCAAAACTCGGGAGCCCTTTTCCTCATTTCTTTTCACAATTTTTCTTGGGAAAATGGCTTGAAATATCATATACACGATATATTTTCAGGTATATGATTTTGGCAACAACAAATTCGACTCCCTAGCATATTCGGTAAGTAAATTATTTGTATATTTTGATTATTTTATTTCATTTTCATGCTAAATGTCTTTTTTTTGTTGAAATAGGGTTTTGTATTTATATTTTTAATAATACATGAAATTAGATTGAAATTTAGATTTGTTTTTTATTTAATTAGGCATGGCTGACAAAAATGAAGAAAATAACCCTCCCGCACCAAATAACGATCTTGAAAACAATCCCCCTATGTCAAAACCCTCGATCTTTAGAAGATTTGATACAAGATAATTTGAACACAATACAAGTTTTCCAAAACACATATCAAAATATACCTACATTAGGTCTCATGCTTGCCACACTAAATACAATTGTTGAAAATATTGACACACTCACGCAGCAACATAATGCTACTCTTCATTGGCATGATGATATGCACGCCCAATTTGATGACGGGCTTGACCATGATGGGATTGTGGCCCTTAATATAAGTAAGGAAGATATAGCTTCCCTTTTGTCAATCCTAAAACCAGAATCCAAGTTGACCCCAAAAAGTCCAAATTATCAATAAAATGGTGCACAAATGAAGCAATGTGCACACACTTTTGGGATCGTTGGTGGATGGTTTTTGATAAACCACCCCATATAAATTTGGAGGTCCCACTTTATTTCATAAAAAAATTGTATGCTGACTTTGTGCTTGGTCACCATGTTGATTATTGGAGTATGAGGCCCAACATGGGCATAGGTGGAGGAGTTCCTCAGACTAGGCCATTTGCCCAGTGCCAAAAGGTCACTACCTTTGTCTCCCCCACTGATGTCGTACCCCCTCCTCGAGTGCAACATCCTGATATCATTGCAGAGGCTACCTCACAGACTATTAGGGCCATTCATTTGTTGAGTGATCAGTTGATCACGTAGACCAGGTCAGTGTTGCCTCCTGGTGTGGATGATGTTGGCGCATCGACATCTTGTCGAAGTTCACATGTATGCGAGCCTTAGATTTGCATTATATGCAAGAATATGTGCCTTGGACCACATACTAATGTTGATACATATCAGTATGTTATTGATGAGGAGGATATAGGAGACATAGCTGTAGAGGCTGCAACACCTCATAGAGCATCTACATCTCATGAGAGTGCTCAGGAGGTGTACGTAGAGCCATGGACTCTTGTTAATATGGTAAGAGTAAACATTATAAATAAATTTGTCACATGACTTATTTAATTTATTCATTTAGATTAGTTTTAATGATTGCATGCACTTATGTATATATATATTTTTTCCATTTATGTTCAGTTCATGACACAGGAGGAGTTGAGACAGGTGGATGAGTCCATAGCTTCGGCCATTTCATTTGGCCTTGATGCCTATATGGTATATAATAAATTATGTACCCATTAGTTTTTTTTATATCATTTGGTGTACATGCTTAAATCTCTATCGATTAGAGCAATAAAATTCATACATTCACTAGTATATTGTCATCTTATTGTACTTTTGCAAACTACAACTGATGTCAATGGGGGGTGAGAGGGGGTTCCTTCATTAGGAGTCGACAAAGGAAAGGTAATTAATTGTTTAAGATTCATTATGCATGCATATGTATGCCACTTGTGTGTACAGAATAAATATTTTACTTGAATTTATTGTATAGGGTTTGACTATCGATGATGTTCTGACACGGGTTCAAGAGCCTAGGCTGACAGGCATCTCGATTCGGAGTGATAGTCCGATTGTACATAGACTTTTACATATTGTTATTTGTATTTTGTAACTAGGGTTGTTATGATGAAGTAAATTTATATATAATTGACAATATTTTTACTCTTATAGGTTACTCCTAGTGTGAGGGAGGGCCCATGAGAATCTTTCATATCTTTGTTGACCTAGCCCATTATTCCAGAGGGATCACCAGATGTAAGTTTTAATTTTAGTTCAAATCATGTCCTATTTTGTAGATTTATTACTCTATGTTGCACCACTCTAGTAATCTCTTTATTGCAAATATATATGTATAGGTCAAAGTTAGTATTGTTGGCATGGTCCCTTCACTACCAAGGACTTATGACACCTGATCGTGGTAGGTGACCAAGAGGCTAGGTACAAATATTTGCATTCATTTATAATTTTAATTAAATTAGTGTTTGAATTATGAATTATATATATATATATATATATATATATATATATATATATATATATATATATATATATATATATATATATATATATATATATATATATATATATATATGTATGTATGTATATATATATCATATAACGTAAGCAATCTAACTTGGGTTTGAACTCATTTTTGTTGCAGGATCAATCAAAGCCTAACACTTCTTCAAAGAGGCTACATTTTGATGATCCCCCTACATCATAGGATGTAGTTTTAGTTTTGTGGACATTTAGAGATGCCACTTGGCACATTTTGAGATGGCATATATGCCACATTGTACACCTTGAAACATTGATTTTGTAGACATTTTGAAATAGCATGTGCCATATTTGTATATGGAGATACTTTTGATACATTTGATACTTTTTATATATAGAACATGTTCATTTTTATGTTATATTTGCGTCATCTATTGTATACATATTTATTATCCATGTTAATGGAATTGAATGGTGAAGTTATATCTTGACTATGATTATCATTATGATTTAAATTATATCTTGTTCAAGTTACATTTGTTTTTCTTTACTCTGGAATACCCTGTTCATGGAGCTTATTATGTTTGAGGTTTAACTTCTATAGATTTTCTATGTTCTTATGTTTCATATCATTATATATACTCACTTGATCTGCTTAGTACTACATTGTTTCAATACTATGTGTATACTCACTATGTATATAACTCATCATATTGGAGTTTACTAAATGCACAAAGAAATGTAGCACTTGTGTTGTTAGGTCACTTTGGTCGAGCGTGCTTATGAGTGTTCCAGTGAGTCTGTGGGTGGAATGGGGTTGTCATTGGCATTTACCCAGCCAACTAGAGCCTATGGAGAATATGGTTCGATGCAATGTCAGATGGTTTGAAAGATATGTTGTTGAGCCACTTTCCACTGACCCTCACTGCAAGTTTTGGCATCGACTAAGATCATCTTGCCAAATGCAAATGAAGTTCAATCACCCAAAACCAAAAGAGGTTATTGTAGACCTCAGAAACATGAACCCATAACATCTAATGGCTTGTCACTACCTCTTACCAAGTCTGAGATATGAGCCCCAGAAGATCGCTTCCCAGTCATGCTTAGTGCACCTTGGGGTCACTTGGGTCGAGCGTGGTCACGAGCGTTCCTATGACTTTGTGGGTAGAATGGGGTTGTCATTGGTGTTTACCCAGCCAACTAAATCCTATGGAGAAGATGGGTCGATGCTATGTCGGATGGTTTGAAAGATACGTTATTGAGCCGCTTTCAACTGACCCTCACTGCAAGTTTTGGCATTGACTAAGATCATCTTGCCAAATGCAAACGAAGTTGAATCACCCAAAACTGAGAGAGGTTATTATAGACCATGAAAACATGATCCCATAGGACCTAATAGCTTGTCAATACCTCTCATGAGGTCTAAGATACAAGCCCTAGAAGATCATTTCCCAATCATGCTTAGTGCACCATGGGGCCACTTGGGTAGACCGTGGTCGTGAGCATTCCGGTGACTCCATGGGTAGAACAGGGTTGTCACTGGTGTTTACTCAGCCAACTAGAGCTAATAGAGTAGATGGTTTGATGCAGTGTTAGATGCTTTGAAAGATACACCGCTGAGCCGCTTTCAACTGACCCTCACTGCATGTTTTGGCATCGACTGAGATCATCTTGCCAAATGCAAACAAAGTCAAATAGCCCAAAACTGAGAGAGGTTATTGTAGACCTCAAAAACAAAATCTCATAGCACCTAATGGTTTTTCAATACCTTTCACGAGGTCTAAGATATGAGCCTAGGAAGATTGCTTCCCAATCATGCTTAGTGCACCTTGTGGTCACTTGGGTCGAGCATGGTCACGAGCATTCCGGTGACTCTATGGGTGGAACAGGGTTGTCACTAGTGTTTAACCAGCCAACTAGAGTAGATGGAGTAGATGGTTTGATGCAATGTCAGATGGTTTTAAAGATACACTGCTAAGCCTCTTTCAACTAACCCTCACTGCACATTTTGGTATCGACTGAGATCATCTTGCCAAATGCAAACGAAGTCGAATCACCCAAAACTGAGAGACGTTATTATAGACCTTAGAAACATGATCCCATAGCACCTTATGGCTTGTAAATACCTCTCACGAGGTTCAAGATATGAGCCCTGGAAGATCATTTCCCAATCGTGCTTAGTGCACCTTGGGGTCACTTGGGTTGAGCGTGGTCGTGAGTGTTCTAGTGACTCCGTGGGTGGAATAGGGTTGTCACTGAAGATTACTTGGCCAAAAAAAGCTAATGGAGTAGATGATTCAATGCAATGTCATATGGTTTGAAAGATACACTGTTGAGCCGCTTTTAACTAACCCTAACTGCAAGTTTTGGCATCGACTAAGATCATCTTCCCAAATGCAAATGAAGTCAAATCACCCAAAACTAAGAGAGGTTATTATAGACCTTGGAAACATGATCATATAGCATCTAATGGCTTGTCGATACCTCTCATGAGGTCTGAGATATGAGCCCCAGAAGATCACTGCCCAATCATGCTTAGTGCACCTTGGGGTCACTTGGGTCGAGCATGGTCGCGAGTGTTCCGGTGACTCTATGGGTGGAATGGGGTTGTCAATGGTGTTTACCTAGCCAACTAGAGCCGATGGAGTAGACAATTTGATGCAATGTCGAATGGTTTGAAAGATACACTACTGAGCCACTTTCAACTGACCCTCACTACATGTTTTGGCATCGACTGAGATCATCTTGTCAAATGCAAACGAAGTCAAATCTCCCAAAACCGAGAGAGGTTATTGTAGACCTCAGAAACAAAATTTTGTAGCACCTAATGTCTTGTCAATACCTCTCACGAGGTCTGAGATACAATCCCCAGAAGATCACTGCCCAATCATGCTTAGTGCACCTTGGGGTCACTTGGGTCGAGCATGGTCATGAGCGTTCCGGTGACTCCGTGGGCAGAATGAGGTTTTCATTGGCATTTACCCAGCCAACCAGAGTTGATGGAATAGATGGTTTGATGTAATGTCAGATGGTTTGAAAGATACATTGCTCAGCTACTTTCAACTGACCCTCACTGCAAGTTTTGGCATTGACTGAGATCATCTTTCCAAATGCAAACAAAGTCAAATTGCCCAAAATTGAGAGAGGTTATTGTAAACCTCAGAAAAAAGATCCCATAGCACCTAATAGCTTGTCTATACCTCTCACAAGGTCTGAGATATGAGCCCTCGAAGATCACTGCCCAATCATTCTTAATGCACCTTGGGGTCACTTGGGTGGAGCGTGGTCGCGAGCGTTCTGATGACCCTGTGGGTGGAACGGGTGGTCACTGGAATTTACCTATCCAACCAGAGCTAATGGAGTAGATGGTTTGATGCAATGTCAGATGGTTTGAAAGATACGCTACTGAACCACTTTCAATTGACCCTCACTGCAAGTTTTGGCATCGATTGAGATTGTCTTGCCAAATGCAAATGAAGATGAATCACTCAAAACTGAGAGAGGTTATTGTAGACCTCAAAAAAATGATCCTGTAACACCTAACAGCTTGTTGATACCTCTCACAAGGTCTAAGATAGGAGCCTCAGAAGATCACTCGATGGTTTGATGCAATGTCAGACGGTTTGAAAGATACGCTACTGAGTCACTTTCAACTGACCCTCACTGCAAGTTTTGGCATCGACTGAGATCATCTTGCCAAATGCAAACAAATTCAAATCACCCAAAACTGAGAGAGGTTATTGTAGACCTTAGAAACATGATCACATAGCACCTAATGTCTTGTCGATACCTCTCATGAGGTCTGAGTTATGAGCCCCAAAAGATCGCTGCCCAATCGTGCTTAGTGCACCTTGGGGTCACTTGGGTCGAGCATTTCAGTGACTCCGTGGGTGGAATGGGGTTGTCACTGGCATTTACCCAGCCAACTAGAGCTGATGGAGTAGATAGTTTGATGTAATGTCAGACGGTTTGAAAGATACTTTGCTGAGCCACTTTCAACTGACCCTCACTGCAAGTTTTGGCATCAACTGAGATCGTCTTGCCAAATGCAAATGAAGTTGAATCACCCAAAACCGAGAGAGGTTATTATAGACCTCAGAAACATAATCCCATAGCACCTAATATCTTGTTGATACCCCTCACGAGGTCTGAGATATGAGCCTTGAAAGATCATTGCACAATTGTGCTTAGTGCACCTTGGGGTCACTTGGGTCGAGTGTGGTCGCAAGTGTTCTAGTGACTCCGTGGGAGGAATGGGGTTGTCACTGGCATTTACCTAGCCAACTAGAGCCAATGGAGAAGATGGTTTGATGCAATTTCAAATGGTTTGAAAGATACATTGTTGAGCTGCTTTCAACTAACCCTCACTACAAGTTTTGGCATCGACTGAGATCATCTTTCCAAATGCAAACAAAGTTGAATCACCCAAAATTGAGAGAGGTTATTGTAGACCTTGAAAACACGATCTTGTAGCACCTAACAGCTTGTCAATACCTCTCATGAGGTCCGAGAGATGAGCCCCGAAAGATCGCTGCCCAATCATGCTTAGTGCACCTTGGGGTCACTTGGGTCAACTGTGGTCGTGAGCATTCTAGTGACTCCGTGGGTGGAACGGGGTTGTCACTAGCATTTACTTGGGCAACTGGAGCCAATGGAGTAGATGGTTCATTGCAATGTTAGATGGTTTGAAAGATATGCTGCTGAGCCACTTTCAATTGACCCTCACTGCAAGTTTTGGCATTGACTGAGATCTTCTTGCCAAATGCAAACAAAGTCGAATCACCTAAAACTAAGAGAGGTTACTATAGACCTTGCAAGCAGTTGTATTTTATAGATTGAGTAAGTAGTCCTTAGGAACATGTCCTTATCTGTAGTGGAAACAATTAGGTTTTCATTCTGAAACAAGATAAGAACCAAATGGGAAAGCATGCACACTTCTTTTCTTGACCCAGTTCCATTGCATTGACTGTTAGTGGTATGTTTGAAATTTGAACTATGAAACTAATCATGATTAAGCTTGTGAAATTTGAACTATGAATCTTATTATGTTTGAGGTTTAACTTCTATAGATTGTTTGAAATGATAAAAAATAATATCCTTACAGAATTAGAAACAATAATCAAACATGTAAGAATTCAAACCATTCAAATGACATAAGTAAATGACATGTAAGATCCCTTCTTGGCACTATTGGCCACCCATACATGATTTTGGTCATAAGTCTTTATCAAGACTTCTAGGACATTTAACTTTTAAATCAAATTGATTGTTACAAATTGCCATTATAGGCTTCAAAAGATCTCAATTAACCATTAAGGATCCTTTTGTCCTTCTATCTTTGATTAGATCCATGGTGATCATAGGCGTCTTCATAGGTTCTCCTACACAAGTTACAATCCACATACAAAAGAAAGTTTATTGACTCAAAATACAATCTAAGAAAGGTCAAATTAATGTATTGAAATTAAGCTTAACAAACTTAGAAAACAATGCACTAAGTTAACTTATTACCTAGTCAAGTGTTCATGAAGGGTCATCTCTTTACTTCAGGGTCTCCAATAGTGCTTCATGATCAATAGTACTAATAGTCCAAAGTTCTTTTGTCTTTGGTCTTCCTTGATGCTTTGACAACTTGACATTTGTTGCTATAACAAGGTGTGAATACATGAGAATAGTTTTGTGCTTCTCATAGTCTTCAAATGTAGGAATTCCATTCTTTCTAATCATGTATGTTTGCAGCCATGTTCTCGCAACAACAACTGAACCAGTAGGATATGTGAACCCATCACCATCTGTCATCAATTGTAAAAGCTTTTGATTACCTTGTACATAATGTGCTAACCAATAATCTGACCTCTCATCATTCCCCTATGATGCAACCAATGCAAAAATATCTCCTGGCTTCAGAAGATTTGAAAGATGGTCATACTCAACTGAAGTGTCCATGTCATCATTTCTTATAAAGATAAAGGAGTTAGATACTGTGGAACCCATGTATCCACCCACTCACTTGACTCACAATGATCCCAATCATACTGAAAACACATGGGGTAAAAACAAGCCAACTCTCTTGTCCAAATGGTCCATGTACTACTATTGGAGCTTCGAAATGAATGCATTTTTTAAGATTCTTTCACTATTTGACAATCCAATCTATCTCCTATAGTTCCCTCCTCAACCAACCAAAAGAATCTACGCACTGTAGAATCAAGAGTCCCCCCTGTGACAATGCTAAAGTACACCAATCAACAATAGAATGAGCATCAAGAAGTATAACACTTGAAATCCTTAATTGCTCCTTAACTAGAGCTCTCATCACACACGCACCTACTCCGTCATGCTCCCCTTTCCCATGCCCTAACTCAAAAAAACTCCAAATATGAGGCACACCTCTCTCCACATGCATTCTACACAACCAATAAAACATTCTGGCATTCTTAGATTGACCGATGCAATTATCCAACCAAATGAGATGCCTATCCATAGCAATACCATTTTCCTGCAAGAAGTCAAAATAGTTCTAGAAACAATGTTAAACAAACTCATGAGAGTGAGACTTGTCGTCACTCATATAAAAATGGTACTCTCTGATTATCTTTCTCTCATATTTTGTGCTATCAGGGGAATGTCTATATGTGATGTGTACAAAAATAAAAACCTGAATGGAATTGTAATATTGAGCTTGAGTCTCATTTTGGGGCTGCAATGTATAGTTCTCCGCAAAGTCTACAATGGATATAATAGTTCCAATGGGGAAAGTGTCCTTACATGTCCTAAATTGTTGATCCAACCATTGAGACTTGTGACTATGCCTTGCATACTTGTAAAAAAGATTTGTCTTGAAATCTGAGATAAAATCAGCAACATTGTATTCTTTTGCAACTAACTCACATCTAGAGCCTTCACCTCCACTCTTCAATGTATATTTCACTATTTCATATACCTTTTTTTGGATGAGTGTCTTTCCAAAATTGTGTTCCAAACCCTCATGAAAACATGTTCTAAACTTGGACAAGCCACCACATTCTGAGCACTTGGCATTTAAGCAATCTTTTTTATAAAGTAAACAACCATCATCTCCATGACATAAAAATTGATCTAGCAAGTCTCTTGATGATTTGGGAAGACCACTTGCACCACAATCCTCTAGCATTTCATTAGTATGCAAAGTAGAATGAATGGACTGTAATAATTCATGGTGCATTGAAAAATCAACATGATATTTGCAACAACATGTATTCTAAATCTTAAGGGGTACACAATAAAATGGCTTCACAGATTCAAAAGACCTTTGTGATATTTTCAATGTTGGATGTGTCTCACAAATTTTTTTATACAACATTGTTTGACTTACCTCCACATAATGTTTAGGATGTGGAGTGCGGTCTTGATTGCCAACTCTCAACTTCAAGACATCCTTCACATTTGGTGACACTCTTGAGTTAGCATCCCAAAATTGTTGAATTTCATCCTTGACAACATCTGTTAGCTTCTTATCGAAATGTGGAAGTCTCCCACCATAAGCCCATGTTTCAATTTGAATCAGATCATCAAGTCTTTCTCTTCTTGCAAGTGCTCTACCCAAATTTTTATGGTCTATATTGAAGTCAACACAAGTTTGTCTCATCAAATGATCCTTTCTCAACTGATGACTTACTAAGGAGATTGTAATAACCCTTCGAGAAACTCTCTTGTTTTTTTCTCCGCTAGTCTTCCCAATGCTATTGAGAGCATTGAAAAGATTCTTCACAACAATGGCATTTCTATCCATTTTCTTGTTCACACGAATCTTTAATTTCACAAGCACAAGTCTCATCTTTTGCATCTTTAACAACTGCACAAAAATTTGACATTGCTCAACCAATGTCTTGTTTCCAAAAAATTTATCATAAAGACTTGAAGCCCACAACCTAATGGTTCTATGTGACCTCTTTCCTTGCCAATTATTCATAATGTTCTCCTCAATTTCAATTAGCCATTTAGGTGTTCTTGAAAGCCCTGAATTTGAAGATTGATTATCTTTATTGCAAGGGACTTCATTTCACATATAATTTGGAGATGTGTAACATTCATGTGGTTCTTGTGCAACATTTTCATTCCCCAAGTCTACATTTTCAATCTCCATCTGTACATTTTCATCTTCATTCCATTCATTGTCATTCCCCAAATCTATGTTTTCATTCCCCAAGTCTACATTTTCATTCTCCATCTCTACATTTTCATCTTCACTCCATACATTGTTGTTCAAAAAATTAATTTCCATATTATTTTCAAATTCAACATCCTCTTCACTTACAACTACATTTACAGGGTCACCTTGATTAATGTTTAACATACCTTCTCTCCTTCGGTGGTTTTCCCTATCTTTTTCCCTATATGCTTGAATTTCTTCATCCGTCACCTTCCTCTTCTGTTTAGCCTTTCGACGACTGCTACTTCCCATGGTGAGACCACAAGTTGACAAAACAAAAAAATGGGACCCAAATCACGTTGTTTTTTCTTGCAACCCGTGAAAAAGTCTGAAATCTTGTGATTGTCTAGTCTGTGTGGATAGGGAATATTTTGGTCAAATATGACCAGTGACAAATCGGGTACTCGATTCTAAATCAGGTTTCTGATATTTCCAGGCACATGAAAAAAGGGCGGGAGCAAATGAAAAAATTGAACTTTTAAATATAAAATGGGGTATATAATATATAAAATGTATATTATATATATACTAGAATGTATTATATACTAATGCATATAATATATATATATATAAGAGGCATATGATATATATATATATATATATATATATATATATATATATATATATATATATATATATATATAATGTATATTATATATATACTAATGTATTATAATATACTAATGTATTATATGTACTAATGTATATAATATATATAATATATTATATATATAAACTAATACATATTATATATACTAATGTATATAATATATATAACACATATTATATATATAATGTATTTGATAAGGTGTACTAGGACCCCTTGTAATTTCGGTGGTCTGACTATACTGAATAAGTAGATGTCATCATCTATCCTAGAAACTAGTACTAGGACCCCTAGGAAGTCCCCTAGGAAGTCCCCATGACCCCTAGGAGTCCCCGTGGCCCCTTTTGACACATTAGAATGCTCAAGTGTGTCTGAAGGCATCGCAAGACCCCTTAGGATACAAATGAGCGTTCAAATGTGTCAAAAGGGGTCACGGGGACTTCCTAGGGGTCCTAACACATGATAAGGCGTATTAGGACCCCTAGCAAGTCCCCATGACCCCTTTTGACACATTTGAATGCTCAAGTGTGTCTGAAGGGGCCGTAGGATCCCTTAGGACACACTTGAGCATTCCAATGTGTCCATAGGGGTCACAAGAACTTCCTAGGGGTCCTAACGTGCAATCAGGCCTATTAGGACCCCTAGGAAGTCCCCATGACACCTTTTGACACATTTGAATGCTCAAGTGTGTCCGAAAGGGTCGTAGGACCCCTTAGGGGTCCTAATAGGCCTTATCACAAGTTAGGACCCCTAGGAAGTCCACGTAACCCATGTGGACACATTGGAACACTCAAGTGCATCATAAGGGGTCCTATGGCCCCTTCAGACACACTTGAGCATTCAAATGTGTCAAAAGGGGTCATGGGGACTTCCTAGGGGTCCTAATAGACCTTATCACACATAAGGACCCCTAGGAAGTCCCCGTGACCCCTTTTGACACATTAGAATGCTCAAGTGTTTCATAAGGGGTCCTACGGCCCCTTTGAACATGCTTGAGCATTCAAACGTGTCAAAAGGGGTCATGGGGACTTCCTAGGGATCCTAGTAGGCCTT
Source organism: Chamaecyparis obtusa (assembly GCA_027943335.1). NCBI lineage: Eukaryota > Viridiplantae > Streptophyta > Pinopsida > Cupressales > Cupressaceae > Chamaecyparis > Chamaecyparis obtusa. The sequence goes on from BSBK01006905.1 coordinate 1,668,142, forward strand.
ATCATGAGTTAGGACCCCTAGGAAGTCCCCGTGACCCCTATGGACACATTGGAACACTCAAGTGTGTCCTAATGGGTCCTACAGCCCCTTTGAAAACACTTGAGCATTCAAATGTGTCAAAAGGGGTCATGGGGACTTCCTAGGGGTCCTAATAGGTCTTATCGCACGTTAGGACCCCTAGAAAGTCCTCATGACCCCTGTGGACACATTAAAATGCTCAAGTGTGTCATAAGGGTTCGTATGATTTCTTCAGACACACTTGAGAATTCCAATGTGTCAAAAGGGGTCATGGGCACTTCCTAGGGGTCCTAGTACGTGTTATCATGAGTTAGGACCCCTAGGAAGTCCCTGTGACCCCCGTGGACACATTTAAAGGCAAAAGTGTGTCCTAAGAGGTCCTACAGCCCCTTTAGACACACTTGACCATTCAAATGTGTCAAAAGGGGTCATGGGAACTTCCTAGGGGTCCTAGAAGGTCTTATCGTGAGTTAGGACCCCTAGGAAGTCCCTGTGACCCCTATGGACACATTGGAATGCTCAAGTGTGTCCTAAGGGGTCCTACAATGCCTTCAGACACACTCGAGCATTCCAATGTGTCAAAAGGGGTCATGGGGACTTCCTAGGGGTCCCAATAGGCCTTATCGCGCATTAGGACCCCTAGGAAGTCCCTCTGACCCTTTTTGACACATTGGAACACTCAAGTGTGTCATAAGGGGTCCTATGGCCCCTTTAGACACACTTGAGCATTCAAATGTGTCAAAAGGGGTCATGGGGACTTCAAATTGAACTTTTAAATATAAAATGGGGTATATAATATATAAAATGTATATTATATATACTAGAATATATTATATACTAATGTATATAATATATATATATGTGTGTGTGTGTGTGTGTGTGTGTGTATCATCTTAAAATGGAAGCACTTCCATGTGAAGAGAATTTAGCCCTCCGAGTAAGTGGTTTGGGGTCATGTCAAACACCTTGAATGGATATTCAACTTGGATCTAGCTTTTCCCCCTGTTCTACCCCATTTCCACTTCTTCCTAGCATTTTCCTAGCAATCTGGACTACGTACCTGAGGTTTTTGACCATAAGGTCAAGGTCGACCTTATGGGGTCAAGGTCAACCTCAACCATGACTTGGTCAGGGTCAACCTCGACCTTGACCTAGTTAGGGTCGACCTCGACCTTGACCCTAAGGTTTGGGTTCCTTGGGGTTAGCCTCTGGTTGCGGGATTTCATCAAAATCTTGTCTTTTCCCTCTTCGGGGCCACTATTTCTCAGATTAAGTGTTGAATTTTCAAATTAATATTTGAGGTGGACCTTTCTTGAGATTTGTATAGGATTCCTAATTTATTATTGGAGATTATCCTTTCTCGATTTTTGTGCCTAATGCTCAAATTAACTTTGGGGTTGGCCTTACCTCGAATTTTGTAACAGGGCTCTTAAATAATTATTTCATTTCTATATTGAGGGTGGTCCCCTCCTAGAGTTTTGTGTCAAGACTTTAATTTAATTTCATCTCCATGTGCACCTCTCTAGAGTTTTGTGCCATGGGCCCTTAATTATTGTTTTCTACGAGGCCCCTCTTGTGCCCTAGATCACTATAAAAGGGAGCCTTCCTCTCTCATTTTCACATCTCTTTCATGCATCAAGCACTCAATCTTTCAATCAAGGTCAAACAAGCATCTCCCAATAATTTTCAAGAAAGCATTCAAGTCCTCTTCTCCATCCAAGTTCTCCATTGAAGATCAAGGATTCAAGCATTCAAGCCATTGAAGGGATTTGGTTCAAGTATTCAAGATTCACCATTCAAACCCTAGATCTAGCCATTATGATGGTGTGATCTTCCTTCAAGATCCTTTTGTTCATCTTCAAGATACATTTCATTCTTCCCTCAAGGTGGATTTCAAGCATACAATCATGGAGGTTTGATTTACATTTATTATTTTGTTCAAGCTTTCATATCAACATACTTGATTACATTCCAAATACATTAGCATATCTATTGAATTGCATAGCTTCATTGTTAGATCCTTTTCTACTACTTGCTAGCATTCTCCATTTCAATTTCAATATTAAGGTTGATTCCAAACCAGGGTTTGACCAAGGCAAACCCCCCAAACAAACAAACAAAACCATTTTTCTTGTAGGTATAGGTGTGGAATTTTGGATCTGAGAGCGAATTCAGATACCCTTTTAGCAATCTTTTAGGATCTACGAATAGAATCAAAATCGGACTCCAAATAAATAATGTGGTCTTTGACCTTTTAAAAGGTCAAAGTCGACCTGTATGTATTTGGAGAAAAGATTTTTGGGTTTTGTAGATCTCGCGGTTTCCGTTCAAAAGTGAGGGAATCAATAGTTTTCAAGATCATTTGATAGGGTTTTCAGTCGATTCTTTTTCAGAGGTAATTACCTTTATCTCTTCATTTCAATATTAGTCATTTACATTTACTTTCCATATCAATACAATTCAAATGTAAGTATAAAATATTGGTTTTGGGGTCTCTTTTATGTGCAAATCATTGTTCTAGGACCCCATCCATATTTTATCTATTACAATATATAAGAGGCATATGATATATATATAATGTATATTATATATATACTAATGTATTATATGTACTAATGTATTATATACTAATATATATAATATATATAATATGTTATATATATACTAATACATATTATATATAATAATGTATATAATATATATAATACATATTATATATATATATAATGTATTTGATAAGGCATACTAGGACCCCTTGTAATTTTGGCGGTCTAAATATACTGAATAAATAGATGTCATCATCTGTCTTAGAAACTAGTACTAGGAACCCTAGGAAGTCCCCTAGAAAGTCCCCATGACCACTTTTGACACATTTGAATTTTCAAGCATGTCTGAAGGCATCGTAGGACCCCTTAGGACACACTTGAGTGTTTAAATGTGTCAAAAGTGGTCGCGAGGACTTCCTAGGGGTCCTAACATGTGATAAGGCATATTAGGACCCCTAGGAAGTCCATATGACCCATTTTGATACATTGGAATGCTCAAGTGTGTCTGAAGGCATTGCAGGACCCCTTAGGACACACTTGAGCATTCCAATGTGTCCATAGGTGTCACAAGGACTTCCTAGGGGTCCTAACATGTGATAAGGCCTATTAGGACCCCTAAGAAGTCCCTATGACCCCATTTGACACATTTGAATGCTCAAGTGCATCCGAATGGGCCGTAGGACCCCTTATGACACACTTGAGCATTCCAATGTGTCAAAAGGGGTCATGGGAACTTCCTAGGGGTCCTAATGCATGATAAGGCATAATAGGACCCTTAGGAAGTCCCCATTACCCCTTTTGACACATTTTAATGCTCAAGTGTGTCCCAAGGGGCTGTAGGACCCCTTATGACACATTTGAGCATTCCTATGTGTCAAAAGGGGTCACGGGGACTTCCTACGGGTCCTAATGCATGATAAGGCATATTAGGACCCCTGGGAAGTCCCCATGACCCCTTTTGACACATTTGAATGCTCAAGTGTGTCCTAAGGGGTCCTTCAACCCCTTAGGACACATTTGAGCATTCCATTGTGTCCATAGGGGTCACAAGGACTTCCTAGGGGTGCTAACTCATAATAAGGCCTACTAAGACCCCTAAGAAGTCCCCATGACCCAATTTAACACATTTGAATGCTCAAGTGTGTTTGAAAGGGCCATAGGACCCCTTATGACACATTTGAGTATTCCAATGTGTTAAAAGGGGACATGATGACTTCTTAGGGGTCCTAATGCGTGATAAGGCATATTAGGACCTCTAGGAAGTCCCCATGACCCCTTTTGACACATTTGAATGCTCAAGTGTGTATGAAGGGCCCATATTACCCTTTAGGAAACACTTGAGAATTCCAATGTGTCCACAAGGGTCACGAGCATTTCTTGTGGGTCCTAATGCATGATAAGGTATACTAGGACCCGTAGGAAGTCCCCATGACCCCTTTTGACACATTTGAATGCTCAAGTGTGTCCGAAGGGGCCATAGGACCCCTTATGACACACTTGAGCATTCCAGTGTGTCCACAGGGGTCACGGAGACTTCCTAGGACTCCTAACACCCGATAAGGCCTACTAGGACCCCTAGGAAGTCCCCATGACCCCTTTTGACACATTTGAATGTTCAAGTGTGTCTGAAGGGGCCGTAGGACCCCATATGACACACTTTAGCATTCCAATGTGTCAAAAGGGGTCACAGGGACTTCCTAGGGGTCCTAATGCATGATAAGGCCTATTAGGACCCCTAGGAAGTCTCCATGACCCCTTTTGACACATTTGAGTGCTAAAATGTGTCCAAAGGGGCCGTAAGACCCCCTTGGACACACTTGAGCATTCTAATGTGTCCACAGGGGTCACACGGACATCCTAGGGGTCCTAACATGTGATAAGGCGTACTAGGACCCCTAACAACTCCTTGTGACCCCTTTTAACACATTTGAATGCTCAAGTATGTCTGAAGGGGCCGTAGGACCCCTTATGACACATTTGAGCATTCCAATGTGTTAAAAGGGGTCACGAAGCCTTCCTAGGGGTTGTAATGTGCGATAAGGCCTATTAGGACCCCCAGGAAGTCCCCATGACCCTTTTTGACACATTTGAATGCTCAAGTGTGTTCGAGGGGGCCATAGGACCCCTTATGACACACATGAGCATTCCAATATCTCTACAGGGGTCACAGGGACTTCATACGAGTTCTAACTTGCAATAAGGCCTACTAGGACCCCTAGGAAGTCCCCATGACCCATTTTGACAAATTTGAATGCTCAAGTGTATCTAAAGGGGTTGTAGGACCCCTTATGACACACTTGAGCATTCCAATGTGTCAAAAGGGGTCATGAGGACTTCCTAGGGGTCCTAATGCATGATAAGGCCTATTAGGACCCTTAGGAAGTCCCCGTGACCCCTTTTGACACATTTGAATTCTCAAGTGTGTCCCAAGGGGCCGTAGGACCCCTTACGACACACTTGATCATTCCAATGTGTCCACAGGGGTCACGGGGACTTCTTAAGGGTCCTAACTCATGATAAGGCCTACTAGGACCCCTAGGAAGTCCCCATGACTCCTTTTGACACATTTTAATGCTCAAGTGTGTCCAAAGGGGCCGTAGTACCCAATATGACACATTTGAGCATTCCAATGTGGCAAAAGGGGTCACAGGGACTTCCTAGGGGCCATATTGTGTGATAAGTCCTATTAGGACCCCTAGGAAGTCCCCATGACCCCTTTTGACACATTTTAATGCTCAAGTGTGTCCAAAGGGGCCGTAGAACTACTTAGGACAAACTTGAGTGTTCCAATGTGTCCACAGGGGTCACAGGGACTTCCTAGGCATCCTAACATGTGATAAGGCCTACTAAGACCCCTAGGAAGTCCCCATGACCCCTTTTGACACATTTGAATGCTCAAGTATGTCTGAACTAGGGGCCATAGGATCCCTTATGACACACTTGAGCATTCCAACGTGTCAAAAGGGGTCACGGGGACTTCCTAGGGGTTCTAATTTGTGATATGGCCTATTAGGACCCCAAGGAAGTCCCCATGACCCCTTTTGACACATTTGAATCCTCAAACATGTCTGAAGGGGCTGTAGGATCCCTTAGGAAACACTTGAGAGTTCTTGTCTGTCCAGAAGGGTCATAGGGACTTCCTGGGGGTCCTAACTCGTCATAAGGCCTACTAGGACCCCTATGAAGTCTCCATGACCCCTTTTGACACATTCGACTGCTCAAGTGTGTCTGAAGGTATCATAGGACCCCTTAGGACACACTTGAGCCTTCCAATGTGTCCATAGGTGTCACGGGGACTTCCTAGGGGTCCTAACGCATGATAAGGCCTATTAGGACCCCTAGGAAGTCCCTATGACCCCTTTTGAAACATTTGAATTCTCAAGTGTGTTCGAAGGGGCCGTAGGACCCCTTAGGACACACTTGAGCTTTCCAATGTGTCCAAAGGGGTTTTAGGGACTTCCTAAGGGTCCTAACATGTGATAAGGTGCACTAGGACCCCTAGGAGGTCCCCATGACCCCTTTTGACACATTTGAATGCTCAAGTGTGTCTGAAGGGGTTACAAGACCCCTTATGATACACTTGAGCATTCCAATGTGTCCATAGGGATCACGGGGACTTCTTAGGGGTCCTAACTTGTGATAAGGCATACTAGGACCCCTAGAAAATCCCCATGACCCCTTTTAACATATTTGAATGCTCAAGTGTGTCTGAAGGGGCCGTAGGACCCCTTATGACACATTTGAGTGTTCCAATGTGTCAAAAGAGGTCACAGGGACTTTCTAGGGGTCCTAAGGTGTGATAAGGCCTATTAGGACCCCTAGGAAGTCCCCATGACTACTTTGGACACATTTGAATGCTCAAGTGTGTCCAAGGGGCCATAGGACCACTTAGAACACACTTGAGCATTCCAATGTGTCTAGAGGGGTCATGGGAAGTTCCTAGCAGTCCTAACACGTGATAAGGCCTATTAGGACCCATAGGAAGTCCCCATGACCACTTTTGACACATTTGAATGCTCAAGTTCATTTGAATTGGCCATAGGACCCCTTCTGACATAGTTGAGTGTTCCAATGTGTCCACAGGGGTCACAGGGACTTTCTAGGGGTCCTAACTCGCGATAAGGCCTACTAAGACCCCTAGGAAGTCCCCATAGCCACTTTTGACACATTTGAATGCTCAAGTGTGTTCGAAGGGGCCGTAGGACCCCTATGGCACATTTGAGCATTCCAATGTGTCCATAGGGGTCACAAGTGTAATACCCCAAAAATGGGCTATAGGTTCATTAACCTCCTATATCGACACATCGAATGAAATCGACACCAAAGTCCTAACCTAAGGCACATCGAAACATCATCGAATCCTAATTGATTATCTTAAATTCTACATCGGAGAATATTCCTAGTAATATTTCTAATTATCTTAATTATATTTTATTTAATAGTTATTTGGTGATAAATCCTATTTATCCTAAAGTTTGATTAATTGAATATTCTAAATATTTAATTAATTAAATTTAATTTTGCCACTTAATTATTTAATTGAAGTTAATTCTATTTATTCCTAAATTGTATTATTTAATTTTGACAATAAATCCAAAATCCTATGAATAATTGATTAAATTCTTATTTAATTAATTAAAGCAAGTTGTCAATTTTTAATAATATTGTTTTTGAATAAAAGTTTGAAAAATAATTGATTAACACATAAATCAATTTTTTTATTTTTCAAAACCAATTAAGTTGGAAATAAATTACTTTATTATTAAATTAATTCATAATTAAAACATGCACAATCACAAAAGCAGACAACTATCAATTATCAATTAAAGCTAAACTCTATTTTGAGTTAAACTCTACTTTTGCATGTTTTTGTGAGTTAAATATCCTTTATTTAAAAATAACTCAAAAAATCAAACTGAGTTATTTGAGTGATTTATGGCTTTTCTCATGCACCTCCAAAGCCCTAGATTTCTATAAATTAAGGCTTCAGCTCATCCCAAATCATCTCATATTTTTGTATCCTCACGCTATCAAATTGGAGACTGAAGAATCATCTTTGCGAATCCAAGCTATTGTGAGATCATTCTTGTTTTTGAGTATTACATATCATTTAGAATTCATCTTAGATCAATTCATTACATATCAATTTCATCTTAGATTCTAGATTCATATCAGTTTTGATCATATCATTGCATAGAAAATTAAAAAAATAGATTAATTGCATACATTCCATATCCATCTTTTGCATTCAAATCCTTCATTTAGGTGTCATCAAGGTCATTGATCTCGATACAATCTGAGAACATCATACTCGCACCTATTAGAAGGCACTAAATCACTTGGTTAGTTTAGTTTTCCAATATTTGCACGATTTTGATTTTAGCTAACCTCTAATGTTTTACTAAAGTGTTGTGTCTATAGAAGAGGTACAAAATTCACACGCATTTCTGGCACCCACCGTGGGGCCCCAAAATGGGTTTCCCTTCATTTCTATCAATTTTCTATCTTTTGAGGTTAAGGGTTTCAAGGGTTTTGGTATACTCTGCAGGACGTATATCTATCAAAACTATTCATACAGTGTAATTTTTAATTTCTATCAGTACAGTTGTCGTACGAGTCTTTTTAGAAACTCATACTAGGAGATACCCACTGACGTACAATAGTTGATTTGTTTGAGAATCATACCAGCAGGATGAAAGTGTCATTTGGAAGCTCGACTGTCATCTGGTACAATACCCAGTGTCGTGTTGGGTATCTTTTTAATTTTCTAAATTTCTTGTCCAACTTTCGGTTCTTGCTTCCTTTTTCTAATCTTGTGGTTATAGATGTCAGAATGTTTTCAAAATTTTGTCACAAACTTGTTAGAATTTCTTGTCTTAGGTCTTGTTCTTGAGAAGGCACAAATTCTTCAAAATATAAAACCCTAAAACTTGGCCATTTTTAAATAAGCCCTAAGCCGTTCTCTTAGCTTTCTATTTGAAGGTTACTTTTTGAAAGTTCACTTAAGTTCATGTTGAGAGCACGTGCTTTAAATATCCTTTTCTTTGAGTCAAGAAGCCCATTGATTTAATTATTTTATCCTATGTCCTTGGTGCTTAGAAATTTTGCAAAATGGCGGTGTTTTAAAGTCTTGTTGTATGGTCGCATAGGCTTGTTAAAGCCTTATGCGACTATGCGACTAAGTCTTAATCTTGTGATTAATGAAGCAGCAAGTGGTGGGACCATGGGTGAAGGTGCTCAGCCAATAGTATTTTAATAGCTGGCGGTTTCTTAAAGGATGGCGGTGTTTTAAAACATAGTCGCATGGTCGCATAAGCCTTCAACAAGCTTATGCGACCATATGACTGAGCTTCGTGCTTAACTTTGAGTGCTAGCGGATAAAGTTTGGAGGCTAGTCGCATGGTCATGTTAACCTCTAACAAGCCTATGCGACCATGTGACCAGCATGTGTTTGAAAAGGGGTAACCGCTGAGGGATCACCGCCGGAAGGGATGTAACATTGAAGGCTAGTCGCATGGTCGTATTAGCCTCCAATAAGCCTATGCGACCATGCAACTAAATTATGCGATCATCTATCAAGAAAAATCTACGGCCAGATTTCAAATTGAAGGTGAAGTGGGTGGCAAGTCCAGGCTAGCAATAGTTTCATCTCCCGCAGAATTAATGACTAAATCATGCGAGGTAAAGTGCCGAAATAATTGTGAAGTGATTGTAAATATTTCAGAATCTAGTTTCACTCAGAGAACTGTAAAGATATAAGAGATTTGTAGAGAGCTTGGCGAATTGAGTTACAGAAATTAATTCTCATGTTCTTGGGTTGATAAAACAAGGTTGGTTACTTCTGTGCTTTCTTGTTTGATTAAAAAGAGTTGCTTTGTCACCATTTTTCTTTTGCACCGAAGTACGTTAAAATTTTCAAATCCCAAAATGCCACCAAGAAAAGAGCTCTCTGGTGAAACTAATTTTTTGAAAAGGGGTCTTCATGAAGATTTGTTACAAATGTTTCCTAGTTCAAAAGTAAATTTGACCAGTGTGAAACAACTAACACCAAGAGAGCCTAGGGTGAAAGTGGCGGATGGGTTGTATGACACAGGAAATTACATTAAGGATGATAAGGTCGGTTTTCTTAATGCAAGTGGTGTTTTCGACTTTACTGGGCTCACATTATTTACAGTTGGATTTAGTACTCAAAGAAATACTCCTGTTCCCGCTTGTAACATATGGGAAAATGACTTGGGTAAGCTTGTAGTGCCAGGAGTTTTTATGGATGCAGATTTAATGACTGAAATTGCTAAGAATTATGACCCTATCACAAAAGAGATTAGAGGTGTTAGAGGGCAAAAACTGCTAACAATTTTAGCTGATGAAATTAGAACTATTTTCAAATTAAAAGACCCTTCACCTATCTTGGAGCTGATTGATTTCAAAGAATTAGGCGAGGTTTATGAGGCATAGAAGCATGTCTTTAGAATTGGCTCGGTAAAGGATTTTTGTACCCGAATTGGGAGAATGATTGTCACAGGATTAGGTGCACAGGAGCCGTTTAAAATGGAGTATTTTGATGTTTTGGCAAGAGGTGCTTACTGGTCTTTGTGTCAAGTTCTTGGGGAAGATGCAAGTGACAAAATGCCACAACACTTGATGTATATGGTAATCCAAGTGTTGCACCCACATTTGTCAGTTACTTTTGATTATGCCCCTGTCATTGCTGATTTAATCCATGATGGATTAATAGGGATTCAAAAGGGTAAAGTTAGTAGATTCTTCTGCTGGTACTCTTTTATGATGTAATTGTTTTTGTTTAAAGGTTCTGATTATTTTGAAAAGGAAATGGAACTATCTAAGCAGAGAAATGGAGAAGATATGCCCGTATAGTTGTGGAATTCAAACATGACATGGGACAGAAAGGATAGCAGTTACATACAATTTAACAAGTATTTTGCAGCAAGATTAAAATTATTCTTTGTGCATGACAGTCCTAGAGTCCCTGCTGCCCTAGCTAAAATTGTCAGGCCACTCCAATTTGCAAAGGACCTCAACATTGTGCATAATTGGGGTGATTTTATTTTCTATCCTTATTCAACTGTTATTAGATTATATGGCTATAAAGGAACTCCTTTTATTTTTCCTTTCCAAGTTCCTCTCAAGATTGGTATTACAAAATTTTTCAAGCAATTGGGGGACATTGAGGAAAATAGTATTGCTAAGGGTAGAGGAACTCTGTTCCCAAATATCACAATTGCCCATCAATTTATAATCACAAAAGGTGGATGGCTCAATATGCACAAGATCTTGGAGCCTTATCATTTGACTACTACAATTGCCAGGACAATAGACCCAGAGGGCTTTTACAATGATATGTTCAGAAGAAAGGTCAGATGTTCAGCAGTGAACCACATTTTCAGTTTCCCTGAAGACATCATCAGGAATACCCCAGGATTACAAGATCAAGAAGTTAGGAAGGAAAAGTGGTTAGTGTATAAGAAAACTTTTGATTTTGTAAAACAATTCGATCCTACATATGACCCTATAGGCAGTATAAGTCCTATGGGGAAGAGAATAGACACTCTAATGGGTTGTTTCCAAGATATTTTTAAAACTTTGGAAGAAAAGAAGAGAAGAGCCATGGAGGAAAACCTTGAGAAGGCTAAGCCATTGTTGGGAAAAAATGTATTTACAAAGATTTTGCCTCCTGGCAAGTATATGGTGCAAGAAAAGACTGGCTATGGTATAGTTGTCCCTGAATCTGAAATAAAAGAGCAGAGGAAAGAAAAGGCAGATATCCCTTCTTCATCAAAGCAGGGTAAGGAAATTATAGATTTAACACAGGATCAGCCAGATGAGGACATCTTGGATTTTTCACCTCCCACAAAGAAACAGAGGATAGAGGAGAGGCCACAGGATCCAGAGGATCAATACTATCCTTCACAATCGCCTTTAAGTATTAAAGATGATCGAGAAATCATAGAGAAAGTGCAACAAATGGGATCTCAGGGTCAAATATTCATGACTCATGATGAAATAAATGAAGGAATTCCTGAGCAACCAAAAGAGCCTGAATTAGGCTTAACAGCAGGGCAACTTGCAGGAACAGAGTTGGATCCCATCATCAAGTTAGCATGTGAAGAATTTTTGGTTGATGATGCTTTTGTGAAATCCAGGGCCTTTTTGCAATTTTTATGGAAGATGAATATCAATAAATTTGAAGAAACCTGTGAGAGGAAACATAAAGAAAACCCTGATGTGGATATTAAGGTTATTGAAGATGAAACCAGGAAGGAAATGATAGATAATTTTGAAAAGATTACTCCAGAACAGGGAAGAATAATGGTAAAGAATGCAGGAGTATTAGTCCTCCCTGAATGGGATATAGCTGATGCAATTGTCCTCGATGCAATCAGAAAACAAGTTACACCTGCATACCAAACCAGGGAAGAGGCAGAGCAGGCTGTCAAAGGAGTTGCATTCAGCAATGACCATCAAGCTTTGGTTATATGGTCACTGAAAAGGGATGAGAAAAATAAAGGAAAGCAATTGATTAAAGATAATGTTTCCGGTGGTCTTATAGTCAAGAGAGTAATGGATACTTCAGCAATAGAAGCATCAAAAATGGTTGTAGCAACAACTCATCTTGCGGAGAAGGTGGTTGAAAGGGAAGCTAAAGAGAAAGAGGAGTTAACAAGAAAATTTGAAGAAATAATGATGGCATATGGAGAGCTGAGACAAGGAATGTTTGAAAAGGACAAAATAATTGATGACTTAAGGAAAAGGTTGGGTGAAGGAAGTCCAGTCCATATACAACAACAATTGCAAATTTCTTCCTCTGCTGCTGGTCCTTCCTCATCAAGTCCCATCATTGAGTTTCCTATGTCTCCTCTTCCCCCTTCCCTAAGTGGTGATGATGCAGAGATGAAAGGACAGAAAAAGTTTGAGAAAAGAGTACAAGATACTATTCATCATCTTGTTAGAAATGTAAGACCCAAAGAAATTTATAAGTGTGCAGAGCAATTGTCTGACATTTTGCTTTCTTTTGATAAAGAAGAGAATACAGTAGGCCAAATTTTGGATACATGGGTACCTAGGGAGAATATTTTGAAAACTTTAATTGGATCAATTAAAGACCATGATTCCAAGTACCCCGAATTAGCTATTACTTACAAAATTGTTAAGGCCCTCCTGGATTTTGAAGTAGAAAGAGAGGAGGTCAAAAGGAAGGTAGCTCTTCTAAGGGTGAGATATTTTCAAAGTGATTTCTAGATATTTCCTGGTCTAGTTAGATCAGATGGAACAATAAAAGAAAAGGGAAAATGGTTTGAGCAAATTGAACATGAAATGTTGACCAAAATAGAAGATGCTATACACACTGAGGATACTCTTCCTTTTGTACAAACAGTGGAAATGCTACAGGATGCTAGGGTACATTTTACCAAAGTAATGACTGAAGTACATCCAGTAGTGACCAAATGGAAGAAAATCTTACCGAAAAGGGATGAAATTCTAGCTTTTGATTGGCCTACTGAGGATATTTTTTCAGTTTGGGAAACATCACTTTTGTCAGAAGAAAGTAGAGAACAAGACACATCATCTGAGGATGCAATAGATGCCACCACCCCAGCTCTTTAAATAAATAAGCATTTATGTAACATGTGGCAGAGGGAAAATAGTTTGGAAAATGGTAACAAGAAAATATCCACTCTAGCATTTTGTCCTTTCAGAAGAAGAAGATGAGTAAGATGCAGTTGGCCCCTGATCTAGAATATGAGGGAGAGCATGTCCAGACAAAGGATGATGTAGGTTAGCCTGTAATGGCGGTCATCATTCATGTAACAAATTTAGTAACTGCTCTGAAGTATCTACAGACAAAGGGGCCACCTGTGAAAGTTGTTAAGGACAGTTGAAAGTGTGCCTTACTATTTTTGTCTTCTTTCTTTCTGTTTGTACTGTCTTTTGTTTTTAGTACAAGATCTTTTGATATCCATCTAAAGCTTGTTGCATCCTTTCAAGGATTCCAAGATGGCTGATCAGTATATATAGGAATTCTTGCTCATTCTTAAGGGTTGGAAAATGTTTTTGGTAAAGGAGAGGTCCGGAATATAGAACCTTATTTTCTTGAAATCAAGGAAGACTGTATCAATGCATTTGATCAATTAATACAATACACTGGAGCTTTGTTACTATCATTTGATTGTCTTTATATGTGGAGTGTTTTATTTTTCTTATGTATTTAGATTGTAAGGCAGTTTAAGTACATCTTTCACAAGGTGAATGTAGGGGTTGAGCTTAAGTTTCTTTCAAGGAAAGAGTAAAATCTTAGGGGAGGTCTCTGGGAATTAAATATCTATATGTGGATTTGATGACAGGTGTAGGAATGGGAACAATGATATGTTAGGCATATCATTTGAGTTTCATTGTATTTGTTTTAATTGATATATGTGAAGGTAGAGTTCAACTCTGATGCCCAGCAGATAAGGGACTGGTTTTAGATCCATTTACATTGGTTTACCATCCAAGATATAATTGACTGAAATTTTACTTTATATGCATAATTTGTAGACTTGAGTCATTTTATGAAAAGTTCATAAATATGTATTTCAATGCTTTGAAGAAGCAATAAATAAGGTTAACCTTTCCCTGAGTTTAACTCTAAAAGGAAGAAGGATGAATATCCTTAAACCATTGTTTCGTGTTGCTGTTTATATAGTCCACATCATGATGTTGTGTATTAGGATAATTTGGGTTATACTCAGAGTTTTAGCAACTTATTGAGTTGAATTTTGAAGGCAGTAACAAAGCAGTGAAGGAGCAAGTTCTCAATTCAGAGCTCAGTTGAACATTGACTTGATAGAGGTACACCCGCCTGAGTATATATTACTCAAAGTGAAGAAGGTCTTAACCTTAATACCTTAGTAGTTTGTAACTTGCTAGGTTATAGCCATTGGGATTATTTGAGTAATTGACTAATCTGCAGGTTCAAACACTAACAAAATTGGTGACTCTGCTGGGGACTTATTTTGATAGCTTGCAATAGGTTAGTGCAAATCTTGTCTATTGTATGTTTGTAGACCAATAGAAATAACTTTTGATTCCCGCTTGAGTAGTGGGTGGTGACTCTAAAGAAGTCTGTGTTACCAGTTGCTAATAGTTGAAAAATTTTGTAAAATTGTTGTCATTTACCATGAGTCGACCAAGGAACACTAGGTCTTACTATAAGGATCATCTAGAAGATAATATAGGTGATGAACTCCACACACCAAGCAGAAAGCAATGGTCTAGGAGAGGCAAAAATAATGCTAGTTCCCAGGCTCCTTCTCGAGAAATATTTCATGTTCCACTTCCTCATGAAACTTCTTCATCTTTTGACAATCCTGAGCATGTCAAAAGGGTCACACCAGAGGTCTATATGCAGAAAGAAGTAGTCACAGAAGTAGGTTTTTTCCCTGCTAGAGAAACCCTTGAACAACTAGATGAAACCTCTACCGCTGAAATAGCTTCATATGATTCTGAGAAGTTAAGAGAGGAAGTGATTGCCTTGAGAGAAAAGGAACATGAACAATTAGCAAAAATTGCTAATAGAACGAAGGTAAGGGAACAACAGCTTCGTGAATTGCTTCTGGAAAGGGAAGAACTCCTCAAGAGAACCAAGAGAAATGAGACCCATGTTAGTGATCTAAACCAGGATGTACAAGGTTTGGATAAAGACTTGTTTGGTGATATGCAAGCTTTGAGAAAGAAAGCTCAGGATACTAGGCCCCAACAAAGTGAATTTGAGGGAATAGGCCATGTTTTAAGACAATTGAATCCCTCTGAAATCCAAAAAAACAAGGAGATTAAAATTGCCCCCAAGGAAATCCCTGATAAGGGAAAACAAAAGGTGGTGAGTGT
Organism: Chamaecyparis obtusa; assembly: GCA_027943335.1. Taxonomy (NCBI): domain Eukaryota; kingdom Viridiplantae; phylum Streptophyta; class Pinopsida; order Cupressales; family Cupressaceae; genus Chamaecyparis; species Chamaecyparis obtusa. The sequence continues at coordinate 1,683,588 of BSBK01006905.1, forward strand.
TGTCATAAATGAACCAAAGAAGGTTGTGCCCATTCCTGATGTGCTTACTCAAGTGAGTACAGATTTAGATAGAGCTAGGAAAGCAAAGGAGGATTTGGCTATGCAACTTGAGAAACTTGAGTTAGAGGCTGCTGCAGATGAAATGAAGAGGAAGATTGCCTTTCTACATGCTAACATGAATACATCTGCTAGTAGTTCTATTCCTATTACCATAGGAACAACTTCATCCAGTCAGCCTAACATTTCAATTCCAAATACTCAAGCCTTTCACTCTGGACAATATCCATCTGGACAATTTCCTAGTCAAGTTCCCTTTATAGCTGGAGGTATAGTGGGAAATGTGCCATGTCAAAATGCTGCAACAACCCCTTCAAATCAACTTAATATCCCAAGAAGACCAGTTCATTTGGATAGGTATAGGCCCCTATTTTTTGATGGTATTCCTGGTCAACCCAATGCTGTTCCTAATGAAATCAGGAAGAAGATCCCATTATTCACTGGGAATAATGTTATTACTTGTGAAGAGCATTTGAAGTTTTTCATAGATAAAGTTAATGACTATGAGATCGAACATGAAGATGTCATTATGAAACTTTTTGTTCAATCATTGATTGAAGATGCTAGGGATTGGTACAGAGGGTTACTTGAGAATAGTATTGCTTCATGGGATGAATTTGTCAGGAGTTTTAAAGAGCAGTATGCTGAACATGTGAATTCTAGTTACATGCTCAATGAATTCAATAATATCAAGAAAAATTATAATGAGAGCATGTCAGAGTTCAATAGCCGATTTCAAAAGGCTATGTATAAATTGTTCCAGGTATTGAGGTTGGATGATGCAGTTTGCATGACAACTTATTTCAATTCCATGGATGGTAAAATGTCTTATCTCCTAAGAGATAAAAATCCCCACACCCTTAGGGATGCATTTAAATTGGCCATAAATATTGAGAGTAACCGAAAGGCATCTGGCCAAATGTACAAGAGGGATGAGGGTAAATTGTGGAAAGAGACCAGGCCACAACATGCAAGGCCTTTTAAAGAGGAGGATAGGATGGATAAAGGACCGGGTGCTAACAAGGAGTTCCCAATAAGATTTGATAAAGGTGGTAGAAACTTTCAAGATGCAAGACCCCCTTATCAAAGGCAGGACAAGGCCCCTAATTTGAGAGACATGCCTTACAAAATTAATTGGAAGGATGGGAGACCTGTTCTCGACAGCAATGAATTACAAAAGGGGAGAGATACCCCAGATCCCTTAAAAAAAACACAACACACAATGTAGAAAACACTCCTTGGTGTGTAGCTTGTAATATGCCTCATTCACCTTTCCAGTGTGCTGTGGCCCAAGCCTTAGGAGAAGGGGCTGATAACTTATGTGCAGGAGATTATGAAGAATCTGAAAAGCCTGCCATTAACATGTTTACTATAGATCCAATGGAGGATTTTGTGTCCTCAGATGATGAAGCAAGCTGCCCAGATGTTGATCATAAGAGAAAGATTTTCTCTGATTATGAGCAACAAATATTTACTCAATCTGATCCTGAAGAATTTGATAACAATGATTATAAAACTCATATGGTAGGATCTAGATCAGATGAGAAGCAATGGAGGAAGCCCAGTGAAGAGGAAATCAAAAACTTAACTGTGGCTGCCATAACACAAGCAAGATCCTCATACAATTTGAGGAACAGAAAGGTGGATAATGAACAGGGAATTCCTAGATCTGTATTCATCAAAGGTAGTCCTCAAGATAAGGGTTTCCCAAAGCCCAATGTTATAGATGGCAAGGATCAAAAACTTGTGGGTGAAAAGAAGAAAAGGGAGGAAGTTAGTGTTGACAAGATGAAAAAGAAAACTGGTAGGACAAAGGATCAATCTGATTCTCCTGTTGATTCCCCTACATTTGATATGAGACATGCGTTGTCTCAGATGAAAGTGTCCATCCCTCTACTTGAAATGTTGAAAATAGAAGAGCACAAGACAATAGCCTTGGCTCTTATAAATGAGCAGAGATTTGCACCTACCAAACAAGAGGAAGGGAGTTCCATAGAAAAGCCTATTCCCATCTCAAATGTATGTGTTGGGACAATTGTAACACAAGAACCTTCTTCCATCAATCCATTTTATGTCACTCTAATTGTGAATGATTTATTGCTAAAAAATTGTATGATAGACTCTGGTGCTGCCACAACTGTGATGCCATATCATGTAATGAAAGAATTAAGATTGCAAGTTGACACTTCTAATGGCAGGTGTTATGCAATGGATAATAGGGTAGTGCCTGTTGTGGGGACTTTGGTTGGAATTGAGGTAAAAATTGCTACATTCCCAGAAGCTACATACAAAATGGATGTAGTTGTTGTGGATACAGAGCCTCACTATGGCATGTTATTGTCAAGACAATGGGCTGCAGCAGTGGGTGGAAAGTTGGAACTAGATTTATCTTATGCAACTATTCTAGTGAATGGGACTGAAGTAAAGTTGTACAGGGAGCCCCGTTCCTTAGTTATGGTGGAAATGGTTGCTCCAGAAGCCCTTAATTGTTTTGTAGATATTGATATGAGCAATTTTGTGATTGAAGAAGTGATACCTCAGTTGAAAAAAATAGACCCAATTGTGGATGAGTTGATGATGCAACAAGATAGCTTGTGGCAAATGTTTTTTGATGGTGGATGCTCCAAAGAAGGATCAGGAGCTGGTGTTGTTTTCATTTCCCCATCAGGTAATACTTTCAAGTATTCCTTTTTGTTGACTTTTAGTTGAACAAATAATACTACTGAATATGAGGCCCTGATCTTGGGATTAGATGCAGCCATAAAGCATGGTATTAAATGTTTAAAAGTCCACGGTGACTCCCAATTGATTGTAGCCCAAGTAAGATCCCAATATGCCTCCAAGGATGAGAAACTCAAGTTGTATAAGCATGCTGTCTGGGATAGATTAGAATTTTTTGAAGCTTTTAATTTGCTCTGGGTAGAGAGGTCAAATAACATCATGGAAGATTTTCTTGCTAATGTTGCTTTAAAAAACAATGATATCACCCTCTCTGGTGTTTCCATGTTGGAAACTAAAACTAGGCCTGCAGTTCCTGACAATGTGTACAATTGGCAAGTTTTTGAGGATGATCTTGATATCCTTAGATTCCTTCAAGGCCTGGATCAATATGAGGGTCAACAAATAGATTTTAATGAGGTATAGGAATGTATTGAAGGAAAAGAATGCATCATGGGAAATGAAATAGTTCAATTGCCTTCTAATCATATACCCAAAGGACTAGTAGAACTGGAGGGAATGTTTAAAATAAATGATGGTTTTCTATCCCAAAAGTCTAATACAAAATTGGAAGACTTAGAGGAGATAAACCTAGGATCAGAAAATTCCCCACAAATGGTATACATTGGAAAGAAATTGAATAGGGAGATCAGAGGCAACTTGATTAGACTTTTGAAAAGGTACAAACATGTGTTTTCTTGGTCATATGATGACCTCAAAGCTTATAGGGCTGATTTATTTCAGCGTGAAGTTCCTCTAAAGGAGGAAACCACACCCTTTAGACAAAAGTAGAGACCCATTAATCCTTTACTGGCCACCAAAATGCAAGTTGAGTTGACAAAACTGAGGGATTCTGGTATTATTGAACCAATTAGGCACTCAACTTGGGTTTCAAACCTTGTACCAGTGAGGAAGAAGAATGGTGACATCTGGCTTTGTGTTGATTTTAGGAACCTAAATGTGGCATCACTCAAGGATAATTATGGATTGCCTAATATGGAGGCCATGCTGCATAGGGTGACTGGATGTGAACTCCTGTCAATGATGGATGGTTTCTCAGGGTATAACCAAGTGCTAGTCAAAGAATCAGAGCAATTCAAGATAGCCTTTACAACTCCTTGGGGAACTTATGTATATGCTCGCATGCCTTTTGGTCTAAAAAATGCTGGAGCAACTTTTCAGAGAGCCATGGATGTTGCTTTCAAAGAAATGATCAATGTCTTAATGGTAGTATATCAAGATGATCTCACTGCTTTTTCCAAAAGGGCTGATGATCATTGTTCTCATTTAGAAAAGATTTTTTTCAAGGCCATAGAGTTTGGTGTGTCCTTGAATCCCAGGAAATGTCAATTTGCAGTGACAGAAGGAAAGCTACTGGGACACATAGTATCAAAAGAAGGAGTCAGGATTGATCCTGAAAGAGTGGAGGCCATCAAAAAGGTCCCTCCACCAAAGAATATAAAGGGTGTGCAATCATTTTTGGGGCAGATAAATTTTGTGAGAAGATTTATTGCTAACTTTGCAGAGTTGGTCAAGCCAATAGTAAAGTTCCTTAAAAAGGGAATGAAATTTGAATGGAGCTTGGAAGCTCAGCAGGCTTTTGAAAAAATTAAACAAACAATTCAAGAAGCTCTTGTTTTGGTATCACCTGACTATTTAAAACTTTTTTCTCTATTTTCTTTTGCATCTTTTCATACTATTGCAGCTGTCCTTTTGCAGAAAGATCAAGAAGGATATGAACATCCTATAGCTTTTTTTAGCAAGTCTTTGCAATCTACTGAATTAAATTATGAAATAATGGAAAAGAAAGCTTATGCACTTGTGAAAGCAGTCAAGGCTTTCAGACCGTATTTGGTTTGTGCAAAGGTTAATGCTTATGTACCTCATGCTGCAGTAAAGGATATCTTGATACAGAGTGAAGTCACAGGGAAGAGATGTAGATGGATAAACAGGATTCAAGAGTTTGACCTTGAGATTCATATTACCAAATTGGTAAGAGGATTGGGACTTGCCAAGTTAATGACTGAGGAAAACATGGACCTTGTCCAGATAAACAATGTTGCTACTAATGTTGATACAGTTACTAGTATTGAGATGCAACCCTGGTACAAGGATGTTGTTTATTTTATTAAAAATGCTAAATGTCCACCTGAATTGAATGATAATCAGAGAAGAAGCTTGAGATTACAAGCTCAAAGATATGTACTGATGAAGGGTGCTCCCCTTAATACCACAAACACATAACAGAAATAGAGAAACAACAACAATAATATGCAAGAACAGAAAATTGGCTTCTTATTATCTCCACAAATGTGGAATTACAAACTTTCAGAATTACAATATGCAAAGCCACATGGGCATTCCCTTACAATGTTCTGTAGGACAAAGCCTCGAACTATTACCCAGAACTATTCTGAACTACCTAAGACAATAATACAGCCTTCCTTATATAGGCAATTTCCACCACCCGAGAAGGTTCCAGAAATTTAGCCCTAAGGGCCGACCAAACCTAGAATTATTTTATTTTTCAATTTATTACATTAAAGTCGGCTCAAAATAACTTTTGAAACCCGAACAGAAATTTTGAAGGAAAATTATTTTCTGCCATTTCAGGTGACCCAACTTCCGAAGACCATAAGTCATCACCAGTTGACCCGATTGACTATTGTAACCCCATTTCGGAAACGCCACGAAGCGCTCTACAACGCCTAAATGAAGCAAGCTTCATTTAGCCCAAAATTCGACCTCATCCGGGGCCTCTAAAGCCTTCAAAACTGAGTTCAAAGTTTCTGTACCCTGCTGCCAATACCGAAAATCTTCAATATCTTCCAATATACACTTGATCTGGCAGTGAAACTTTACTGGCAGACTTATATGACCAAAAGGAACCTCCAAGAAAGAAATCAGATCATTCTGAGCACATACGAAAATTACCAAAAATAGTAACTTTCCATAAATAGCAGCTCTGCACAAAATAGCCCTTATTGAATACAAAAAAAATAGAAATATTTTTGGGCGATGCAAGATTGCTCTTACACCCAGGATGCTCCTGCATCAAACACCCGGGGTAATTTGAGAAGTGACCCTGTCACGACTTAGGTGTGTAGAGGAAAACCAAGACGGTTAACCTCCTCCTTTGTTAGCCATGATGAATCTTCAATAGGTCGTCCTTTCCATTTGACCAGATATTCTTCATATGTCCTGTTCCTTGTGCTTCTGCCAACACGACTGTCCAGTATGTCTTCAATCTCCTTGATATCTGAACTAGTTGCTGGAATACTCCACTGTGCTGCTGTGATCTCATCTTCAACACCTCCTTCATGATACTCTGTCAGATCTGAAATGTTAAACACTGGTGAAATATTCAGCTCACTAGGCAATTCTACCTCATATGCATTTCCTGAATCATGCTTCTTCAGTATCCTACATGGTCCAAACTTCTTCATTTTCAGCTTGTTATATGTACCAACTGGAAACCGCTCCTTCCGCAAATGAACCATGACTTCATCACCAACCTGAAATTCCTTATACCTCCTTTTCTCATCCGCCTTAGCCTTATATTGTGCATTCATCTTGGTAATATGCTTCCTCACCTCCTCATGGATGTTCTTCAAGTGTTCTGCAAAATCCTCAGCTTCAGCACTACTTATTTCTCCTTTATCTATCTTTCTCAATTCAGATGCATTTCTTGGACTACTTCCATATACAATCTGGAATGGTGATTTACCACTGCTCCTGTTGACAGAATTATTATATGCAAATTCTGCCTTTGGTAAAATCAAATCCCATCCTGCTGGCTTATCTCCAACCAAACATCTCAGCAAATTTCCCAAACTTCTATTCACCACCTCTATCTGTCCATCAGTCTGTGGATGATGTGATGAACTGAACTTCAAATCTGTCTTTAACTTCTTCCACAATGTACGCCAGAAATATCCAACAAACTTAGTATCTCGATCTGAAACTATGGTCTTTGGCAAACCATGAAGTCTCACTACTTCTCTGAAAAACAATTCTGCTACATGAACAGCATCATTAGTCTTCTTGCAGGGAATGAAATGTGCCATCTTTGAAAATCGGTCAACTACTACAAAAATTGAATCATGTCCCCGCTGTGTCCTCGGTAAACCAAGAACAAAGTCCATACTGATATCCTCCCAAGGCTTCTCTGGTACAGGTAATGGCCGATACAACCCTGTATTCTGCTTCACTCCTTTTGCCATCTGACATACTCTTCAGTCTTCCATTCATCTCCTTCTCTGATCCGAATCTGATGATATCCACTCTTCAGATCTATCTTTGAAAAATACACAGCTCCACTCAAACAGTCCATAATATCATCCATTCGTGGCAATGGAAACCTGTACTTGATTGTGATCTTGTTTATTGCCCTAGAATCTGTACACATCCTTCATTCTTCATTCTTCTTTGGTGCTAATACCGCTGGTACAGCACAGGGACTCAGACTCTCACGGATCAATCCTTTCTGTAACAATTCATGTACTTGTCTGTTCAACTCCTCACTTTCTGCAGGTGTCATTCTGTGTGCTGCCTTATTCGGCAAACTCGCTCCTGGGATCAAGTCCATCTGATGACTGATCTTCCTGACTGGTGGTAATCCATCAAGCACGTTATCGGATACAATATCCTGAAACTCATTCAACAGATCTGCAACTTCTACAGGAACATCTTCTACTTCCTCTTTACTAGCTTTTGGAATTAAAGAAAAACATACATGCTCATGCCTCATACCATCTAGGAAATTTCTTCCATCAACAAAAGTTATCCTTGCATTACCACATACCTTTTCTTCAGTCTCCTTCAATGGTTTTAGCTTATGTCGCACTCCATCGTTTGTCAGGGAATAGGTATTCGCACGACCATCATGTACAGCACATCTGTCAAACTGCCATGGTCTACCCAACAACATATGACATGCATCCATAGATATGATATCACACAATACCTCATCTTGGTATCCGCCAATCTTGAACTTCACTAGGCATTGTTCATTGACCATGACCTTGTGGTCATCCTGTACCCAGGCAATCCGATATGGATGTGGGTGTTTCTATCTCTTGAGCTTCAACTTTGTCGCCATCTCTTCTGACACCAAATTGTCAGTGCTTCCACTATCAATAATCACATCACAACATTTACCTTCACACTTGCACCTGGTGTGAAACAGGCTCCTCCTTTGCTCAGGTTCATTCTCACCACTCAACAGGACTCTTCTGTTAATCAACGTTTCTCCTCTTTCAGCATCTTCAGAATTTGATGATCTGGCATCTTCATCTACATGTGCAACTCTGGCCTGGCCTTCATTTCTCCTATCTGTTCTGCCTTGGCACTGAGGACATTCAAATGCTCTATGACCTTCTTCTCCACAGTGGAAACATGTTCCACGGAAGCCTCCTCTTCCAGATCCTTGTCCTCTTCCTCTTCCTCTCTGATCTCTATTATTCTGATCCTGGAAGCGATTGGAATTATCTCCGAGCTGATTCTGACTGCTACTGGTCTCATCCTTCTTTTTCGGATCTTCATTTCGGCCACCATATGACCGTCCACCAGATCGTCCACCGCGACCTCTTCCGTTTTGTCTGCTCTCGAACTTCTTGTTCAGCTTTTCCTCTACTTTTAGGGCAAATTGGTATGCCTCTTCAATACTGTTCATTCGAACCAGATTCAGCTCCTCCTGAATGCTTGGCCTTAACCCATTAAGGTATCGGGCAACTTTCTCCTTATCAGCTTCTGCATGGCCTGTTCTGATGAGAAGTCGATAGAACTCCTCTGTATACTCCTGAACAGATCTTCCTGCTTGCTTCAAACTTTGCATTTTCTTTAGTAAGTCAAGCTCATAATCAACAGGAATGAACTGTCGCTTCAATTTATCCACCATCCGATCCCATCTTGTGATTTTATCTTTCCCTCTTCTATTTCGCTCCAACTGAATCTCTTGCCACCATATCTTCGCATGACCTTTTAGTCTGGCCTTCGCAAATTTGACCCTATCAGGATCCTCAACATCTTCATACTCAAAATATTCTTCACATTCATTGATCCAGTCGATCAATTCCTCTGGGTTAAGATTTCCAGAAAATGTAGGAACCTCAATCTTAGGTCTTTTCCCAATCTTGGAAATCGCCCGAAAAAGTCTTTCTTCCTCCTGGTTCACAATTTCAACTTCTCCTTCTTGATATTCTTCTTCAGCTTCATCCTCACTTTCGTCTCTGACATTAAGATTCATTCCTCTACGAATCTCTTCTTGCAATGCTCGCACTTGTCTCTGCAACTCTCTAACCTCAGGTGTCACAACACTAGGTCTTCCGCCACGTTCTCTTCGTGGAGGCATTTTCGCGATGCGCGCTGAAACCCTAACCACGGTCCTGGTGCAAACTGCCTCACAGTCGGCGATCTGTTTACACACTCAAGAACTCTTGCTCTGATACCACTTGATGAAGGGTGCTCCCCTTAATACCACAAACACATAACAGAAATAGAGAAACAACAACAATAATATGCAAGAACAGAAAATTGGCTTCTTATTATCTCCACAAATGTGGAATTACAAACTTTCAGAATTACAATATGCAAAGCCACATGGGCATTCCCTTACAATGTTCTCTAGGACAAAGCCTCGAACTATTACCCAGAACTATTCTGAACTGCCTAAGACAATAATACAGCCTTCCTTATATAGGCAATTTCCACCGCCCGAGAAGGTTCCAGAAATTTAGCCCTAAGGGCCGACCAAACTTAGAATTATTTTATTTTTCAATTTATTACATTAAAGTCGGCTCAAAATAACTTTTGAAACCCGAACAGAAATTTTGAAGGAAAATTATTTTCCGCCATTTCAGGTGACCCAACTTCCGAAGACCATAAGTCATCACCAGTTGACCCGATTGACTATTGTAACCCCATTTCGGAAACGCCACGAAGCGCTCTACAACATTAAAATGAAAAAAGCCCAAAATTCGACCTCACCCGGGGCCTCTAAAGCCTTCAAAACTGAGTTCAAAGTTTCTGTACCCTGCTGCCAATATAGAAAATCTTCAATATCTTCCAATATACACTTGATCTGGCAGTGAAACTTTACTGGCAGACTTATATGACCAAAAGGAACCTCCAAGAAAGAAATCAGATCATTCTGAGCACATACGAAAATTACCAAAAATAGTAACTTTCCATAAATAGCAGCTCTGCACAAAATAGCCCTTATTGAATACAAAAAAAATAGAAATATTTTTGGGCGATGCAAGATTGCTCTTACACCCAGGATGCTCCTGCATCAGACACCTGGGGTAATTTGAGAAGTGACCCTGTCACGACTTAGGTGTGTAGAGGAAAACCAAGACGGTTAACCTCCTCCTTTGTTAGCCATGATGAATCTTCAATAGGTCGTCCTTTCCATTTGACCAGATATTCTTCATATGTCCTGTTCCTTGTGCTTCTGCCAACACGACTGTCCAGTATGTCTTCAATCTCCTTGATATCTGAACTAGTTGCTGGAATACTCCACTGTGCTGCTGTGATCTCATCTTCAACACCTCCTTCATGATACTCTGTCAGATCTGAAATGTTAAACACTGGTGAAATATTCAGCTCACTAGGCAATTCTACCTCATATGCATTTCCTGAATCATGCTTCTTCAGTATCCTACATGGTCCAAACTTCTTCATTTTCAGCTTGTTATATGTACCAACTGGAAACCGCTCCTTCCGCAAATGAACCATGACTTCATCACCAACCTGAAATTCCTTATACCTCCTTTTCTCATCTGCCTTAGCCTTATATTGTGCATTCATCTTGGTAATATGCTTCCTCACCTCCTCATGGATGTTCTTCAAGTGTTCTGCAAAATCCTCAGTTTCAGCACTACTTATTTCTCCTTTATCTATCTTTCTCAATTCAGATGCATTTCTTGGACTACTTCCATATACAATCTGGAATGGTGATTTACCACTGCTCCTGTTGACAGAATTATTGTATGCAAATTCCGCCTGTGGTAAAATCAAATCCCATCCTGCTGGCTTATCTCCAACCAAACATCTCAGCAAATTTCCCAAACTTCTATTCACCACCTCTGTCTGTCCATCAGTCTGTGGATGATGTGATGAACTGAACTTCAAATCTGTCTTTAACTTCTTCCACAATGTACGCCAGAAATATCCAACAAACTTAGTATCTCGATCTGAAACTATGGTCTTTGGCAAACCATGAAGTCTCACTACTTCTCTGAAAAAAAATTCTGCTACATGAACAGCATCATTAGTCTTCTTGCAGGGAATGAAATGTGCCATCTTTAAAAATCGGTCAACTACTACAAAAATTGAATCATGTCCCCGCTGTGTCCTTGGTAAACCAAGAACAAAGTCCATACTGATATCCTCCCAAGGCTTCTCTGGTACAGGTAATGGCCGATACAACCCTGTATTCTGCTTCACTCCTTTCGCCATCTGACATACTCTGCAACTCTGTACGAACTTCTTCACATTTTGCTCCAATTGTGGCCAATAATAATTCTCACCAACCAAAGTAAGGGTTTTATCACGACCAAAATGTCCAGCCAATCCTCCACTATGCTTCTCCTTGATGAGATTCTCCCTCATAGAACTTCCTGGAATGCACAACTGACTCCCTCTGAATAGCATATCATCCTGGATGATGAAATCCAACCATTTCGTCCTGTCTAGAGTAACAGGTTCTGTACAAGCTTTCCAAGCTTCACCAAAATCAGGATCCTCTGGATACAAATTATTGAGTTCCTTGAACCCAACCACTTCAATCTGCATTTCTGTCAGCAATAGTTGCCTTCTGCTAAGAGCATCTGCAACCCTATTAGACTTTCCACTCCTATGTTTCAAAACAAATGTATAACTCTGTAAAAACTCAACCCATTTCAAATGCCTCTGATTCAACTTTCCTTGACTATTCAAATATTGCAAAGCTTGATGATCAGTGTACAAAACAAACTCTTTAGGAAGCAGATAATGTCTCCACTTCTTTAATGCCTGAACTATAGCATAAAATTCCTGATCATAAACAGAATATTTCCTCTTGGCATCATTTAACTTCTCACTGAAATAAGCAACAGGTTTACCTTCTTGGCTCATAACAGCTCCTATTGCAGTACCACTAGCATCACAATCTACTTGAAACACCTTATTAAAATCTGGAAGTGTTAAAATTGGTTTTTCTGTAACTTTTTGTTTCAATAATTGAAAACTTTTTTCTGCCCCATTAGTCCACTTAAACTCTTTTCTATCCCCTCTCATTGTTTCAGTCAAGGGACCACAAATACTGCTAAAATTTTTGATAAACTTTCTGTAAAAGCTAGCCAAACCATGAAAAGATCTTACCTCAGTAGCACTCCTTGGAGTAGGCCATTCAAGGATAGCTTGTACCTTCTCTGGGTCCATTTTTAGACCTTCTGCTGAAACTACAAATCCCAAATACACTAACTCTTTCTTCACAAAACTGGACTTTTTCAAATTAATCAACAATTTCTCATCTCTCAACTTCTCAAACACCATACGAATATGCATCATATGCTCATCCAATGTCTTACTAAAGATCAAAATATCATCTAGGTAAACAATGACAAACTTACTCAGAAATTCTTTCAGAACCTTGTTCATGAGCTGCATGAAAGTGCTCGGTGCATTGGTTAGCCCAAAAGGCATGACTAACCACTCATACAGTCCTTCCTTTGTCTTGAATGCAGTCTTCCATTCATCTCCTTCTCTGATCCGAATCTGATGATATCCACTCTTCAGATCTATCTTTGAAAAATACACAGCTCCACTCAAACAGTCCATAATATCATCCATTCGTGGCAATGGAAACCTGTACTTGATTGTGATCTTGTTTATTGCCCTAGAATCTGTACACATCCTCCATTCTCCATTCTTCTTTGGTGCTAATACCGCTGGTACAGCACAGGGACTCAGACTCTCACGGATCAATCCTTTCTGTAACAATTCATGTACTTGTCTGTTCAACTCCTCACTTTCTGCAGGTGTCATTCTGTGTGCTGCCTTATTCGGCAAACTCGCTCCTGGGATCAAGTCCATCTGATGACTGATCTTCCTGACTGGTGGTAATCCATCAGGCACGTTATCGGATACAATATCCTGAAACTCATTCAACAGATCTGCAACTTCTACAGGAACATCTTCTACTTCCTCTTTACTAGCTTTTGGAATTAAAGCAAAACATACATGCTCATGCCTCATACCATCTAGGAAATTTCTTCCATCAACAAAAGTTATCCTTGCATTACCACATACCTTTTCTTCAGTCTCCTTCAATGGTTTTAGCTTATGTCGCACTCCATCCTTTGTCAGGGAATAGGTATTCGCACGACCATCATGTACAGCACATCTGTCAAACTGCCATGGTCTACCCAACAACATATGACATGCATCCATAGATATGATATCACACAATACCTCATCTTGGTATCCGCCAATCTTGAACTTCACTAGGCATTGTTCATTGACCATGACCTTGTGGTCATCCTGTACCCAGGCAATCCGATATGGATGTGGGTGTTTCTATCTCTTGAGCTTCAACTTTGTCGCCATCTCTTCTGACACCAAATTGTCAGTGCTTCCACTATCAATAATCACATCACAACATTTACCTTCACACTTGCACATGGTGCGAAACAGGCTCCTCCTTTGCTCAGGTTCATTCTCACCACTCAACAAGACTCTTCTGTTAATCAACGTTTCTCCTCTTTCAGCATCTTCAGAATTTGATGATCTGGCATCTTCATCTACATGTGCAACTCTGGCCTGGCCTTCATTTCTCCTGTCTGTTCTGCCTTGGCGCTGAGGACATTCAAATGCCCTATGACCTTCTTCTCCACAGTGGAAACATGTTCCACGGAAGCCTCCTCTTCCAGATCCTTGTCCTCTTCCTCTTCCTCTCTGATCTCTATTATTCTGATCCTGGAAGCGATTGGAATTATTTCCACGCTGATTCTGACTGCTACTGGCCTCATCCTTCTTTTTCGGATCTTCATTTCGGCCACCATATGACCGTCCACCAGATCGTCCACCGCGACCTCTTCCGTTTTGTCATCTCTCGAACTTCTTGCTCATCTTTTCCTCTACTTTTAGGGCAAATTGGTATGCCTCTTCAATACTGTTCATTCGAACCAGATTCAGCTCCTCCTGAATGCTTGGCCTTAACCCATTAAGGTATCGGGCAACTTTCTCCTTATCAGCTTCTGCATGGCCTGTTCTGATGAAAAGTCGATAGAACTCCTCTGTATACTCCTGAACAGATCTTCCTGCTTGCTTCAAACTTTGCATTTTCTTTAGTAGGTCAAGCTCATAATCAACAGGAATGAACTGTCACTTCAATTCATCCACCATCCGATCCCATCTTGTGATTTTATCTTTCCCTCTTCTATTTCACTCCAACTGAATCTCTTGCCACCATATCTTCGCATGACCTTTTAGTCTGGCCTTCGCAAATTTGACCCTATCAGGATCCTCAACATCTTCATACTCAAAATATTCTTCACATTCATTGATCCAGTCGATCAATTCCTCTGGGTTAAGATTTCTAGAAAATGTAGGAACCTCAATCTTAGGTCTTTTCCCAATCTTGGAAATCGCCCGAAAAAGTCTTTCTTCCTCCTGGTTCACAATTTCAACTTCTCCTTCTTGATATTCTTCTTCGGCTTCATCCTCACTTTCATGTCTGACATTAAGATTCATTCCTCTACGAATCTCTTCTTGCAATGCTCGCACTTGTCTCTGCAACTCTCTAACTTCAGGTGTCACAACACCAGGTCTTCTGCCACGTTCTCTTCGTGGAGGCATTTTCGCGATGCGCGCTGAAACCCTAACCACGGTCCTGGTGCAAACTGCCTCACAGTCGGCGATCTGTTTACACACTCAAGAACTCCTGCTCTGATACCACTTGATGAAGGGTGCTCCCCTTAATACCACAAACACATAACAGAAATAGAGAAACAACAACAATAATATGCAAGAACAGAAAATTGGCTTCTTATTATCTCCACAAATGTGGAATTACAAACTTTCAGAATTACAATATGCAAAGCCACATGGGCATTCCCTTACAATGTTCTCTAGGACAAAGCCTCGAACTATTACCCAGAACTATTCTGAACTGCCTAAGACAATAATACAGCCTTCCTTATATAGGCAATTTCCACCGCCCGAGAAGGTTCCAGAAATTTAGCCCTAAGGGCCGACCAAACTTAGAATTATTTTATTTTTCAATTTATTACATTAAAGTCGGCTCAAAATAACTTTTGAAACCCGAACAGAAATTTTGAAGGAAAATTATTTTCCACCATTTCAGGTGACCCAACTTCCGAAGACCATAAGTCATCACCAGTTGACCCGATTGACTATTGTAACCCCATTTCGGAAACGCCACGAAGCGCTCTACAACGTCTAAATGAAGCAAGCTTCATTTAGCCCAAAATTCGACCTCATCCGGGGCCTCTAAAGCCTTCAAAATTGAGTTCGAAGTTTCTGTACCCTG
This sequence comes from Chamaecyparis obtusa, assembly GCA_027943335.1. Taxonomy (NCBI): domain Eukaryota; kingdom Viridiplantae; phylum Streptophyta; class Pinopsida; order Cupressales; family Cupressaceae; genus Chamaecyparis; species Chamaecyparis obtusa. The sequence goes on from BSBK01006905.1 coordinate 1,698,898, forward strand.
CTGCCAATACCGAAAATCTTCAATATCTTCCAATATACACTTGATCTGGCAGTGAAACTTTACTGGCAGACTTATATGACCAAAAGGAACCTCCAAGAAAGAAATCAGATCATTTTGAGCACATACGAAAATTACCCAAAATAGTAACTTTCCATAAATAGCAGCTCTGCACAAAATAGCCCTTATTGAATACAAAAAAAATAGAAATATTTTTGGGCAATGCCAGATTTCTCTTACACCCAGGATGCTCCTGCATCAGACACCCGGGGTAATTTGAGAAGTGACCCTGTCACGACTTAGGTGTGTAGAGGAAAACCAAGATGGTTAACCTCCTCCTTTGTCAGCCATGATGAATCTTCAATAGGTCGTCCTTTCCATTTGACCAGATATTCTTCATATGTCCTGTTCCTTGTGCTTCTGCCAACACGACTGTCCAGTATGTCTTCAATCTCTTTGATATCTGAACTAGTTGCTGGAATACTCCACTGTGCTGCTGTGATCTCATCTTCAACACCTCCTTCATGATACTCTGTCAGATCTGAAATGTTAAACACTGGTGAAATATTCAGCTCACTAGGCAATTCTACCTCATATGCATTTCCTGAATCATGCTTCTTCAGTATCCTACATGGTCCAAACTTCTTCATTTTCAGCTTGTTATATGTACCAACTGGAAACCGCTCCTTCCGCAAATGAACCATGACTTCATCACCAACTTGAAATTCCTTATACCTCCTTTTCTCATCCGCCTTAGCCTTATATTGTGCATTCATCTTGGTAATATGCTTCCTCACCTCCTCATGGATGTTCTTCAAGTGTTCTGCAAAATCCTCAGCTTCAGCACTACTTATTTCTACTTTATCTATCTTTCTCAATTCAGATGCATTTCTTGGACTACTTCCATATACAATCTGGAATGGTGATTTACCACTACTCCTGTTGACAGAATTATTGTATGCAAATTCCGCCTGTGGTAAAATCAAATCCCATCCTGCTGGCTTATCTCCAACCAAACATCTCAGTAAATTTCCCAAACTTCTATTCACCACATCTGTCTGTCCATCAGTCTGTGGATGATGTGATGAACTGAACTTCAAATCTGTCTTTAACTTCTTCCACAATGTACGCCAGAAATATCCAACAAACTTAGTATCTCGATCTGAAACTATGGTCTTTGGCAAACCATGAAGTCTCACTACTTCTCTGAAAAACAATTCTGCTACATGAACAGCATCATTAGTCTTCTTGCAGGGAATGAAATGTGCCATCTTTGAAAATCGGTCAACTACTACAAAAATTGAATCATGTCCCCGCTGTGTCCTCGGTAAACCAAGAACAAAGTCCATACTGATATCCTCTCAAGGCTTCTCTGGTACAGGTAATGGCCGATACAACCCTGTATTCTGCTTCACTCCTTTCGCCATCTGACATACTCTGCAACTCTGTACGAACTTCTTCACATCTTGCTGCAATTGTGGCCAATAATAATTCTCACCAACCAAAGTAAGGGTTTTATCACGACCAAAATGTCCAGCCAATCCTCCACTATGCTTCTCCTTGATGAGATTCTCCCTCATAGAACTTCGTGGAATGCACAACTGACTCCCTCTGAATAGCATATCATCCTGGATGATGAAATCCAACCATTTCGTCCTGTCTAGAGTAACAGGTTCTGTACAAGCTTTCCAAGCTTCACCAAAATCAGGATCCTCTGGATACAAATTATTGAGTTCTTTGAACCCAACCACTTCAATCTGCATTTCTGTCAGCAATAGTTTCCTTCTGCTAAGAGCATCTGCAACCCTATTAGACTTTCCACTCCTATGTTTCAAAACAAATGTATAACTCTGCAAAAACTAAACCCATTTCAAATGCCTCTGATTCAACTTTTCTTGACTATTCAAATATTGCAAAGCTTGATGATCAGTGTACAAAACAAACTCTTTAGGAAGCAGATAATGTCTCCACTTCTTTAATGCCTGAACTATAGCATAAAATTCCTGATCATAAACAGAATATTTCCTCTTGGCATCATTTAACTTCTCACTGAAATAAGCAACAGGTTTACCTTCTTGGCTCATAATAGCTCCTATTGCAGTACCACTAGCATCACAATCTACTTGAAACACCTTATTAAAATCTGGAAGTGTTAAAATTGGTTTTTCTGTAACTTTTTGTTTCAATAATTGAAAACTTTTTTCTGCCCCATTAGTCCACTTAAACTCTTTTCTATCCCCTCTCATTGTTTCAGTCAAGGGACCACAAATACTGCTAAAATTTTTGATAAACTTTCTGTAAAAGCTAGCCAAACCATGAAAAGATCTTACCTCAGTAGCACTCATTGGAGTAGGCCATTCAAGGATAGCCTGTACCTTCTCTGGGTCCATTTTTAGACCTTCTGCTGAAACTACAAATCCCAAATACACTAACTCTTTCTTCACAAAACTGCACTTCTTCAAATTAATCAACAATTTCTCGTCTCTCAACTTCTACAACACCATACGAATATGCATCATATGCTCATCCAATGTCTTACTAAAGATCAAAATATCATCTAGGTAAACAATGACAAACTTACTCAGAAATTCTTTCAGAACCTCGTTCATGAGCCGCATGAAAGTGCTCGGTGCATTGGTTAGCCCAAAAGGCATGACTAACCACTCATACAGTCCTTCCTTTGTCTTGAATGCAGTCTTCCATTCATCTCCTTCTCTGATCCGAATCTGATGATATCCACTCTTCAGATCTATCTTTGAAAAATACACAGCTCCACTCAAACAGTCCATAATATCATCCATTCGTGGCAATGGAAACCTATACTTGATTGTGATCTTGTTTATTACCCTAGAATCTGTACACATCCTCCATTCTCCATTCTTCTTTGGTGCTAATACTGCTGGTACAGCACAGGGACTCAGACTCTCACGGATCAATCCTTTCTGTAACAATTCATGTACTTGTCTGTTCAACTCCTCACTTTCTGCAGGTGTCATTCTGTGTGCTGCCTTATTCGGCAAACTCGCTCCTGGGATCAAGTCCATCTGATGACTGATCTTCCTGACTGGTGGTAATCCATCAGGCACGTTATCGGATACAATATCCTGAAACTCATTCAACAGATCTGCAACTTCTACAGGAACATCTTCTACTTCCTCTTTACTAGCTTTTGGAATTAAAGCAAAACATACATGCTCATGCCTCATACCATCTAGGAAATTTCTTCCATCAACAAAAGTTATCCTTGCATTACCACATACCTTTTCTTCAGTCTCCTTCAATGGTTTTAGCTTATGTCACACTCCATCCTTTGTCAGGGAATAGGTATTCGCACGACCTTCTTCTCCACAGTGGAAACATGTTCCACGGAAGCCTCCTCTTCCAGATCCTTGTCCTCTTCCTCTTCCTCTCTGATCTCTATTATTCTGATCCTGGAAGCGATTGGAATTATTTCCACGCTGATTCTGACTGCTACTGGCCTCATCCTTCTTTTTCGGATCTTCATTTCGGCCACCATATGACCGTCCACCAGATCATCCACCGCGACCTCTTCCATTTTGTCTGCTCTCGAACTTCTTGTTCAGCTTTTCCTCTACTTTTAGGGCAAATTGGTATGCCTCTTCAATACTGTTCATTCGAACCAGATTCAGCTCCTCCTGAATGCTTGGCCTTAACCCATTAAGGTATCGGGCAACTTTTTCCTTATCAGCTTCTGCATGGCCTGTTCTGATGAGAAGTCGATAGAACTCCTCTGTATACTCCTGAACAGATCTTCCTGCTTGCTTCAAACTTTGCATTTTCTTTAGTAGGTCAAGCTCATAATCAACAGGAATGAACTGTCGCTTCAATTTATCCACCATCCGATCCCATCTTGTGATTTTATCTTTCCCTCTTCTATTTCGCTCCAACTGAATCTCTTGCCACCATATCTTCGCATGACCTTTTAGTCTGGCCTTCGTAAATTTGACCCTATCAGGATCCTCAACATCTTCATACTCAAAATATTCTTCACATTCATTGATCCAGTCGATCAATTCCTCTGGGTTAAGATTTCCAGAAAATGTAGGAACCTCAATCTTAGGTCTTTCCCCAATCTTGGAAATCGCCCGAAAAAGTCTTTCTTCCTCCTGGTTCACAATTTCAACTTCTCCTTCTTGATATTCTTCTTCGGCTTCATCCTCACTTTCGTCTCTGACATTAAGATTCATTCCTCTACGAATCTCTTCTTGCAATGCTCGCACTTGTCTCTGCAACTCTCTAACCTCAGGTGTCACAACACCAGGTCTTCCGCCACGTTCTCTTCGTGGAGGCATTTTCGCGATGCGCGCTGAAACCCTAACCACGGTCCTGGTGCAAACTGCCTCACAGTCGGCGATCTGTTTACACACTCAAGAACTCCTGCTCTGATACCACTTGATGAAGGGTGCTCCCCTTAATACCACAAACACATAACAGAAATAGAGAAACAACAACAATAATATGCAAGAACAGAAAATTGGCTTCTTATTATCTCCACAAATGTGGAATTACAAACTTTCAGAATTACAATATGCAAAGCCACATGGGCATTCCCTTACAATGTTCTGTAGGACAAAGCCTCGAACTATTACCCAGAACTATTCTGAACTGCCTAAGACAATAATACAGCCTTCCTTATATAGGCAATTTCCACCGCCCGAGAAGGTTCCAGAAATTTAGCCCTAAGGGCCGACCAAACTTAGAATTATTCTATTTTTCAATTTATTACATTAAAGTCGGCTCAAAATAACTTTTGAAACCCGAACAGAAATTTTGAAGGAAAATTATTTTTCGCCATTTCAGGTGACCCAACTTCCGAAGACCATAAGTCATCACCAGTTGACCCGATTGACTATTGTAACCCCATTTCGGAAATGCCACGAAGCGCTCTACAACACTTGAATGAAGCAAGCTTCATTCAGCCCAAAATTTGACCTCATCCGGGGCCTCTAAAGCCTTCAAAACTGAGTTCAAAGTTTCTGTACCCTGCTGCCAATACCGAAAATCTTCAATATCTTCCAATATACACTTGATCTGGCAGTGAAACTTTACTGGCAGACTTATATGACCAAAAGGAACCTCCAAGAAAGAAATCAGATCATTCTGAGCACATACAAAAATTACCAAAAATAGTAACTTTCCATAAATAGTAGCTCTGCACAAAATAGCCCTTATTGAATACAAAAAAAATAAAAATATTTTTGGGCGATGCAAGATTGCTCTTACACCCAGGATGCTCCTGCATCATGTACTCATTCAAGGTGATTTGTACTGGAAAGACAATGATGGCATTTTACTCTTTTATTTGGATGAACACCAATCAGAGAAGGTGCTAAAAGAAATGCATTCTGGAATGTGTGGAGGGCATTATTCTGCTCGGTCAACAGCTCATAAAATTTTGAGGGCAGGATATTATTGGCCTGTATTGTTTAAAGACACTCACTCTTATGTTAGAAAGTGTGAACCCTGTCAAAGGTTCTCAAAGAAACTAAAATTTTCAGGTGCATTATTATTAAATCCAGTTGTTGCAGAAGCCCCTTTTGCAATGTGGGGTATGGATTTTATTGGAGAGTTCTTTGAAAAGTCCAGTGGAAGACATAGTCACATTTTGGTGGCTACTGATTACTTTACCAAGTGGATAGAAGCTATTCCCACTAGAGGAGCAACAAGTGCTGTGGTAATTGATTTCCTGATGAACAACATAATCACAAGATTTGGTGTCCCAATTAAATTGGTTGTAGACAATGCAATGAGTTTTAGGTCTCAAGAAATTACTAATTTTTGTTATGAAATGGGAGTTATCTTGTCTTATTCAAGCCCATATCACCCACAGGCCAATGGACAAGCTGAGTCTAGCAATAAGAGCATTTTGCAAATCTTGAAGAAGACCTTGGAAAAGAATAAAAGAGGTTGGTATGAGAAGTTAAAGTTAGCACTATGGGCTGATAGAATTTCTGAGAAAAAAGCCAAAGGGAAGTCCCCCTTTGAAATGGTATATGGTGCAAAGACAAGATTGCCAATTAATAATCTCCTTCCCATCTACAAGTTTATGCAAGAGGAAGATATTGAAATCAGTAACCCACTGCAAGATAGGATGGTTCAGCTGATTGAGTTGGATGAGATAAGAAGGGAAGGGCAGAAAAATAATATAAAATTACAGCAAAAAATGAAATATCTTTTGGATAAAAGGGCTACTGTGAGAAAATTTCAGCCTGGTGACATGGTTCTTCAGTGGAATGCTAGATATGAAGACAAAGGGAAGCATAAAAAATTTGAGTCCTTATGGATGGGTACCTTCATTTTTTGTCAGATTCATGGCAAAGATTCTTATTTTTTGCAAGGTATGGATGGTGAAGAGCAAGAATTGCCAGTGCATGGACAATTTTTGAAATTTTTCTTCAGTTGATTCTTTTTCCATGCACAGTAGGCTTGTATTATATGTATAGGTGTGTTTGCTCAAGTTGTGTGTTTGCTTCTTGTTTTTGGTCGAGTTTTTGTGGTCTGCCTCCTAGAGATTCGTGGTTTCTTGCTTTGATTTTGCAATCAAGCATCCTCAGATAGAGCCACTGTTGGGTATCTTCTTAATTTTCTAAATTTCTTGTCCAACTTTCGGTTCTTGCTTCCTTTTTCTAATCTTGTGGTTATAGATGTCAGAATGTTTTCAAAATTTTGTCACAAACTTGTTAGAATTTCTTGTCTTAGGTCTTATTCTTGAGAAGGCACAAATTCTTCAAAATATAAAACCCTAAAACTTGGCCATTTTTAAATAAGCCCTAAGCCGTTCTCTTAGCTTTCTATTTGAAGGTTACTTTTTGAAAGTTCACTTAAGTTCATGTTGAGAGCACGTGCTTTAAATATCCTTTTCTTTGAGTCAAGAAGCCCATTGATTTAATTATTTTAGCCTATGTCCTTGGTGCTTAGAAATTTTGCAAAATGGTGATGTTTTAAAGTCTTGTCGTATGGTCGCATAGGCTTGTTAAAGCCTTATGCGACTATGCGACTAAGTCTTAATCTTGCGATTAATGAAGCAGCAAGTGGTGGGACCATGGGTGAAGGTGTTCAGCCAATAGTATTTTAACGGCTGGTGGTTTCTTAAAGGTTGGCGGTGTTTTAAAACATAGTCGCATGGTCGCATAAGCCTTCAACAAGCTTATGCGACCATACAACTGAGCTTCGTGCTTAACTTTGAGTGCTAGCAGATAAAGTTTGGAGGCTAGTCACATGGTCGTGTTAACCTCTAACAAGCCTATGCGACCATGCGATGAGCATGTGTTTGAAAAGGGATAACCGCTAAGGGATCATCGCCGAAAGGGATGTAACATTGAAGGCTAGTCGCATGGTCGTATTAGCCTCCAATAAGCCTATGCGACCATGTGACTAAATTATGCGATCGTCTGTCAAAAAAAATCTACGGCCAGATTTCAAATTGAAGGTGAAGTGGGTGGCAAGTCCAGGCTAGCAATAGTTTCATCTCCCGTAGAATTAATGACTAAATCATGCAAGGTAAAGTGCCGAAATAATTTTGAAATGATTGCAAATATTTTAGAATCTAGTTTCACTCAGAGAACTGTAAAGATATAAGAGATTTGTAGAGAGCTCAGTGAATTGAGTTGCAAAAATTAATTCTCATGTTCTTGGGTTGATAAAACAAGGTTGGTTACTTCTGTGCTTTCTTGTTTGATTAAACAGAGTTGCTTTGTCACCATTTTTCTTTTGCGCCGAAGTACGTTAAAAGTTTCAAATCCCAAAATGCCACCAAGAAAAGAGCTCTCTGGTGAAACTAATTTTTTGAAAAGGGGTCTTCATGAAGATTTGTTACAAATGTTTCCCAGTTCAAAAGTAAATTTGACCAGTGTGAAACAACTAACACCAAGAGAGCCTAGGGTGAAAGTGGCGGACGGGTTGTATGACACAGGAAATTACATTAAGGATGCTAAGGTTGGTTTTCTTAATGCAAGTGGTATTTTCGACTTTACTGGGCTCACATTATTTACAGTTGGATTTAGTCAAAGAAATACTCCTGTTCCCGCATGTAACATATGGGAAAATGACTTGGGTAAGCTTGTAGTGCCAGGAGTTTTTATGGATGGAGATTTAATGACTAAAATTGCTAAGAATTATGACCCTATCACAAAAGAGATTAGAGGTGTTAGAGGGCAAAAAATGTTAACAATTTCAGCTGATGAAATTAGAACTATTTTCAAATTAAAAGACCCTTCACCTATCTTGGAGCCGATTGATTTCAAAGAATTAGGCGAGATTTATGAGGCATAGAAGCATGTCTTTAGAATTGGCCCAGTAAAGGATTTTTGTACCTGAATTGGGAGAATGATTGTCACAGGATTAGGTGCATAGGAGCCGTTTAAAATGGAGTATTTTGATGTTTTGGCAAGAGGTGCTTACTGGTCTTTGTGTCAAGTTCTTGGGGAAGATGCAAGTGACAAAATGCCACAACACTTGATGTATATGGTAATCCAGGTGTTGCACCCACATTTGTCAGTTACTTTTGATTATGCCCCTGTCATTGCTGATTTAATCCATGATGGATTAATAGGGATTCAAAAGGGTAAAGTTAGTAGATTCTTCTGCTGGTACTAATTTATGATGTACATGTTTTTGTTTAACGGTTCTGATTATTTTGAAAAGGAAATGGAACTATCTAAGCAGAGAAATGGAGAAGATATGCCCGTGCAGTTGTGGAATTCAAACATGACATGGGACAAAAAGGATAGCAATTACATACAATTTAACAAGTATTTTGCAGCAAGATTAAAATTATTCTTTGTGCATGACAGTCCTAGAGTCCCTGCTACCCTAGCTAAAATTGTCAGGCCACTCCAATTTGCAAAGGACCTCAACATTGTGCATAATTGGGGTGATTTTATTTTCTATCCTTATTCAACTGTTATTAGATTATATGGCTATAAAGGAACTCTTTTTATTTTGCCTTTCCAAGTTCCTCTCAAGATTGGTATTACAGAATTTTTCAGGCAATTGGGGGACATTGAGGAAAATAGTATTGCTAAGGGTAGAGGAACTCTGTTCCCAAATATCACAATTGCCCATCAATTTATAATCACAAAAGGTGGATGGCTCAATATGCACAAGATCTTGGAGCCTTATCATTTGACTACTACAATTGCCAGGACAATAGACCCAGAGGGCTTTTACAATGATATGTTCAGAAGAAAGGTCAGATGTTCAGCAGTGAACCACATTTTCAATTTCCCTGAAGACATCATCAGGAATACCCCAGGATTACAAGATCAAGAAGTTAGGAAGGAAAAGTGGTTAGTGTATAAGAAAAATTTTGATTTTGTAAAACAATTCGATCCTACATATAACCCTATAGGCAGTATAAGTCCTATGGGGAAGAGAATAGACACTCTAATGGGTTGTTTCCAAGATATTTTTAAAACTTTGGAAGAAAAGAAGAGAAGAGCCATGGAGGAAAACCTTGAGAAGGCTAAGGCATTGTTGGGAAAAAATGTATTTACAAAGATTTTGCCTCCTGGCAAGTATATGGTGCAAGAAAAGACTGGCTATGGTATAGTTGTCCCTGAATCTGAAATGAAAGAGCAGAGGAAAGAAAAGGCAGATATCCCTTCTTCATCAAAGCAGGGTAAGGAAATTATAGATTTAACACAGGATCAGCCAGATGAGGACATCTTGGATTTTTCACCTCCCACAAAGAAACAGAGGATAGAGGAGAGGCCACAGGATCCAGAGGATCAATACTCTCCTTCACAATCGCCTTTAAGTATTAAAGATGATCGAGAAATAATAGAGCAAGTGCAACAAATGGGATCTCAGGGTCAAATATTCATGACTCATGATGAAATAAATGAAGGAATTCCTGAGCAACCAAAAGAGCCTGAATTAGGCTTAACAGCAGGGCAACTTGCAGGAACAGAGTTGGATCCCATCATCAAGTTAGCATGTGAAGAATTTTTGGTTGATGATGCTTTTGTGAAATCCAGGGCCTTTTTGCAATTTTTATGGAAGATGAATATCAATAAATTTGAAGAAACCTGTGAGAGGAAACATAAAGAAAACCCTGATGTGGATATTAAGGTTATTGAAGATGAAACCAGGAAGGAAATGATAGATAATTTTGAAAAGATTACTCCAGAATAGGGAAGAATAATGGTAAAGAATGCAGGAGTATTAGTCCTCCCTGAATGGGATATAGCTGATGCAATTGTCCTCGATGCAATCAGAAAACAAGTTACACCTGCATACCAAACCAGGGAAGAGGCAGAGCAGGCTGTCAAAGGAGTTGCATTCAGCAATGACCATCAAGCTTTGGTTATATGGTCACTAAAAAGGGATGAGAAAAATAAAGGAAAGCAATTGATTAAAGATAATGTTTCTGGTGGTCTTATAGTCAAGAGAGTAATGGATACTTCAGCAATAGAAGCATCAAAAATGGTTGTAGCAACAACTCATCTTGCGGAGAAGGTGGTTGAAAGGGAAGCTAAAGAGAAAGAGGAGTTAACAAGAAAATTTGAATAAATAATGAGGGCATATGGAGAGCTGAGACAAGGAATGTTTGAAAAGGACAAAATAATTGATGACTTAAGGAAAAGGTTGGGTGAAGGAAGTCCAGTCCATATACAACAACAATTGCAAATTTCTTCCTCTGCTGCTGGTCCTTCCTCATCAAGTCCCATCATTGAGTTTCCTATGTCTCCTCTTCCCCCTTCCCTAAGTGGTGATGATGCAGAGATGAAAGGACAGAAAAAGTTTGAGAAAAGAGTACAAGATACTATTCATCATCTTGTTAGAAATGTAAGACCCAAAGAAATTTATAAGTGTGCAGAGCAATTGTTTGACATTTTGCTTTCTTTTGATAAAGAAGAGAATACAGTAGGCCAAATTTTGGATACATGGGTACCTAGGGAGAATATTTTGAAAACTTTAATTGGATCAATTAAAGACCATGATTCCAAGTACCCCGAATTAGCTAGTACTTACAAAATTGTTAAGGCCCTCCTGGATTTTGAAGTAGAAAGAGAGGAGGTCAAAAGGAAGGTAGCTCTTCTAAGGGTGAGATATTTTCAAAGTGATTTCCAGATATTTCCTGGTCTAGTTAGATCAGATGGAACAATAAAAGAAAAGGGAAAATGGTTTGAGCAAATTGAACATGAAATGTTGACCAAAATAGAAGATGCTATACACACTGAGGATACTCTTCCTTTTGTACAAACAGTGGAAATGCTATAGGATGGTAGGGTACATTTTACCAAGGTAATGACTGAAGTACATCCAGTAGTGACCAAATGGAAGAAAATCTTACCGAAAAGGGATGAAATTCTAGCTTTTGATTGGCCTACTGAGGATATTTTTTCAGTTTGGGAAACATCACTTTTGTCAGAAGAAAGTAGAGAACAAGACACATCGTCTGAGGATGCAATAGATGTCACCACCCCAGCTCTTTAAAGAAACAAGCATTTATGTAACATGTGGCAGAGGGAAAACAGTTTGGAAAATGGTAACAAGAAAATATCCACTCTAGCATTTTGTCCTTTCAGAAGAAGAAGATGAGTAAGATGCAGTTGGCCCCTGATCTAGAATATGAGGGAGAGCATGTCTAGACAAAGGATGATGTAGGTTAGCCTGTAATGGCGGTCATCATTCATGTAACAAATTTAGTAACTGCTCTGAAGTATCTACAGACAAAGGGGCCACCTGTGAAAGTTGTTAAGGACAGTTGAAAGTGTGCCTTACTATTTTTGTCTTCTTTCTTTCTGTTTGTACTATCTTTTGTTTTTAGTACAAGATCTTTTGATATCCATCTGAAGCTTGTTGCATCCTTTCAAGGATTCCAGGATGGCTGATTAGTATATATAGGAATTCTTGCTCATTCTTAAGGGTTGGAAAATGTTTTTTGTAAAGGAGAGGTCCGGAATATAGAACCTTATTTTCTTGAAATCAAGGAAGACTGTATCAATGCATTTGATCAATTAATACAATACACTGGAGCTTTGTTACTATCATTTGATTGTCTTTATATGTGGAGTGTTTTATTTTTCTTATGTATTTAGATTGTAAGGTAGTTTAAGTACATCTTTCACAAGGTGAATGTAGGGGTTGAGCTTAAGTTTCTTTCAAGAAAAGAGTAAAATCTTAGGGGAGGTCTCTGGGAATTAAATATCTATATGTGGATTTGATGACAGGTGTAGGAATGGGAACAATGATATGTTAGGCATATCATTTGAGTTTCATTGTATTTGTTTTAATTGATATATGTGAAGGTACAGTTCGACTCTGATGCCCAGCGGATAAGGGACTGGTTTTAGATCCATTTACATTGGTTTACCATCCAAGATATAATTGACTAAAATTTTACTTTATATGCATAATTTCCATACTTGATTCATTTTATGACAAGTTCATAAATATGTATTTCAATGCTTTGAAGAAGCAATAAATAAGGTTAACCTTTCCCTGAGTTTAACTCTAAAAGGAAGAAGGATGAATATCCTTAAACCATTTTTTCATGTTGTTGTTTATATAGTCCACATCATGATGTTGTGTATCAGGATAATTTGGGTTATACTCAGAGTTTTAGCAAATTATTGAGTTGAATTTTGAAGGCAGTAACAAAGCAGTGAAGGAGCAAGTTCTCAATTCAGAGCTCAGTTGAACATTGAATTGATAGAGGTACACCCCCCTGAGTATATATTACTCAAAGTGAAGGTCTTAACCTTAATACCTTAGTAGTTTGTAACTTGCTAGGTTATAGCCATTGGAATTATTTGAGTAATTGACTAATCTGTAGGTTCAAACACTAACATGTTGTACAAGTTTTCAGATAGTCATTTGGAAGGTAAGCCACTATCGTATGACAGTTGAGCAAATTGAGGATCATGCCAATATAAACCAACTATTGTCTGGAAGCTCGACTATCATCTGGTACAATACCCAATGTCATACAAGTTTTCTGGACTATCGTCTGGAAGCACACCCACTGCCATATGAGTTTTGGCACCCGGTTTTCATTGTCATTTCATTTTTCAGGACAATTTGTCATATTTGGTTTCCAGATTTTGACTAATAGCTAATCTTAACAATTGAAATTCTCTATTTTTTATTGACTCTTGCTAGTTTTGATTGGAAAAAGTGCAAGAATTGCTAAAAATAGGTAAAAATCTACTAAGCGTGTTGCAAGGAGTTTAGGTAATCTTCTCAGTTGGTAAGACTTCAATTTTGGATCTAAAATGAACATCTCATGTGTCTAGCTTGAGTGACTTTTATTTCTTTCCTATCATAGATTTCATTTGGGCTATAAAAACAAACATAGTTTGCTTTCAGCATCTTTGTTACACATAGTAAATAGGCCCTATGAACACTATTTGTGGCTCTTGAGAGAGTGAGTTTCCAGTGAAACTCTTCTAATGAAGGAACCCTTGTAGGTAGGGAGGATACTGAGAGAGTCTCATGTTCCACTAGATCCGTGTGTCTTCAACTTTTGATCGAGGCATTCTCTCTCCAGAGAGGTTGATAGATCCTAAGGGGTTGACGTCATAGATCTTTGTGAGATAATCTTGGTCTTAGTGTGTCAGATTAATTTGTCTACTTTTTTTGGGTTAAAAGTGAAAAGGCTAGGGGATTATGCTCTACTTCCTTTTTGGATAGTACCAGAAACTCAAATCCTTGAATCTGGAACTAGTCTCCATGTGGTATATTTTGTGAGTCACCTTTAGAGAGGGTTAACCATAGTGGACATTCCCTTAATTAGGTCAACCACATTGATGGAACCTCAAGCGGTAATAGCCATTTTCACCATGGTAGTGACAAATGCTATATAAATGTCTTGTTGGAAGAAATCTCCATAGGTGTGGTCTCTTGTTGGGCTGTCAGATCTCCCTAGCAGATCCTGAAGATTAAGTTCTCAGACTGTGTCAAAACCCCGGTGCACCTGGATTGGAGTTCACCCTCTTGGATCATAAAAGTTGCAGAGTCAAACCATTACTAAAAACCCTAGCGAGGCCAAATTTTCATTTTCTAGGGTATATGTGTGTTATTGCAAAACATTTTTGGAACATACACAATTAGTGCTTCTGAGGATTAGAATGAATAAAATCAGTTGATTGTTCATGCACAAAGTTTCTTTTGCCCTTGTTTATTGTTTGCAGACATGCTTGAAATCACTTGCTTGCTATTTTGTGTGCTTGTTTATCTATCTGGTTATTGAAAATGGACAAATCTGTTACAATCCTCAAATCTGGACATTAAAATTTGCAAACAATCCAAATCTAAAAACTCAAAATTTGCAAAATCTGAAGTAAAATTCTTTTCTGGAGTCAAAAGTCATCTTAGGAGGTTAGAAAGTCATAAGAGTTTCTATCAAATGTCATTTCATTACTGCCCATCTGTCGTATGGTAAAGAACCCAGTGTTGTACAAGTCTTTCTGCCAGTCAAATTCAAAAAGTCAAATCTTGCTAGCAACTATCGTGTGAGTTTTGCGACTGTCGTACGAGATTTTCAACTGTCATTTCATAGCATACCCACTGTCGTACGAGTCTACAGAGTGTCATTTGGGAAAATTTTGAAAGTTGTCAGAATTGCTAGATACTTAACTTTTTCAGCCTATTTCCAGAATCCGTCAAACAAATCATTGTGTCAGGAATAGAGCAGCAACTAATGAGAATCCTATTATTATCCCAAAGTGGTCTTTTGAATCTGATTCAGCCTTCTATTTAATCGATTTGAGCCTTTATTATCTTGTGTTAAAACCTTGTCATAACTATCAATCTTCAATCAATCATCAAAATGACTGTGTTGTGATATCTTGTCCGCTATCTTTTGGGAACCTACCCATACATCCAGGGCACAGTATTCCTCATCTAATTCATATCTATACTTCAATCAATCAAACCTTGACAAGGTTGCACCATCTGATCATCTTGATTAAATTCATTCTTTAGTTGTCTTCATCTTATTCTTTTGCTTCACCCAAGGTTAATGGTGGAAACTAGAGCTTCCTCTCACAAGAAATTTGGGGAAATATCTCATACTTTACCTTTGACTCACATAGGTCCAACTTTTGAGCAAATCCATGATTCTAGTATTTACAAAGATGATGATGCTAGCAACCTTCAATTAAAAACTGGTTACATTCCTCCTTCATCAACTCACAGAGGTACTCAATGAACCCCACATCAATCTATTCTAGGGAGTCCACAAACTCCTACCATGTCTCAAGTAGGGACAAACTTTGGCTCTCAAAGAGCTCAATCTCAACATGGTGTAGATCAGGAACCCACACCTGAAGAAATTTCTCAATATCAAAATGATGATAACTTCAAACGAATGATGAAGCATTTCTTGAAAGAAGACAGAGAGGCATACTTTTTACAATTGGCTCATCAAGGAGCTAAACTTCCTCCCAACTTTAATGTTGAAGATATCATTACACATGAGGAAGAAACTCCACTCACATCTATGATGAAATAGATGCATGCCATGCAAGTCAAGCTTAATAATCTTGAGAAAGAAAAGGAACCCAAGGAGTTCTCCATGGAGGCTCTATGTCCTTTTCCATTTGACAAAGACTTGTGCATGCCACCATTCCCGAAAAGAGTGGAGATACCTAAGTATGATAAGTATGATGGACACTCAGATCCTCAAGATCATGTCAGAGAATTTTTTACACAATCTATGGAGTTCATGAATGAACCAACCTATTTGATGCACCTCTTCCCTCGATCTCTAGGTGGAGCAGCCATCCACTAGTTCTCTAGATTGCCTTCTACTATCAAAACTTTTGAGGAGTTGATCAAATTGTTTTATCAGCAATACTCCTACAATATTCAACATCCAGTCACCATGATTGATATCTGTAATCTCAAGCAATATCCAGAGGAATCATTCCTAACCTTGTTTCAAAAATAAATTATCCTCTACAAATGTAAGATCATACATATTTTGATAAGATGGTGGACAATGCTATCAAAATCAAAAAAGTGCTTGTGAAAAAAGGAGAAATCACACTTCAAAAAGACAAGTACGAATCAAGATCTAGTTCTAAAGACAAGAACAAAAACTAGAACAAGAATAAAGGCATCATCATAGATGGTGTTGTTGAAACTATCCATGCCCCATCAAAGGCACCATCCTACAATCTAACTCTTGGTTCCCAATCCATTAAAGCTTCAGAACAAAAGTCATCTGAACCATTCCAGAAGAAGCCAGAATACAAATCTTGGGATAAAAAGAGAAAGTTCACTCCTCTGGGAGAATCTTTAGAATCAGCTATGAGAACTCTACTGGCTGATAACATCATCTCTTTTCCATCCATCCAACAATTTGATCCAGACCCTAAGCCACATTGGTGGAAAGAAAATGAATTCTATGATTTCCATCGAGGTAAAGGTCACAAAACTAATAACTGCTTACGGTTGAAACACGCCATTCAAGATCTGATCAATAATGGAGACATCATAGTTGACAATCCTAAGAGCAATAACAATCATACAACATTTACATAACCATTTCCACAACATGGTCAAGGAGTTTCAACTTCTCAGCCTAATATGGGGGCAAGAGTCAATTATGCCTACCCTGGAAATAATGTTGTCATCAATATGGTTGAACCATGTCTCTCTAAAAGTTGCAATGTCATCACAATTGTACAAAGAGAAAGAGATCATTCCTTAGCTAATGCAGTTACTTGATCACAAGCTCAGGCACATCTACAGGGACAAATCCCAGATTCATCTAATGTCCCTAAGATACCCTTCAATCTTTCATCTGCTTCCAAACAGAAGTCTACTTCCAAATCTTCCAATCCAAAGGATACAAGGCCTACATCTTATAGCATTGTCCAACAACTCTAGCACACTAATTCCAAAATCTCTATGTTTGAGTTACTTCAAATATCTCTAGCTCATAGAGCTATCCTAGACAAAGCTTTTCTCGGTTCCAATGTTCCTGATGACCTTGATTTAGACAAGTTCCAAACTATGGTTGGACATCTTACATCTCTGCAATATATCTCCTTTTCAGAGGAAGATGACAACTCCTTGAGTCACCCACATAATCAGCCTTTGCATATAGAAGTCTTGATCCAAAACCATAGAGTCAAATGTGTGTTGATAGATGGGGGCACTGGCCTAAACATTTGTTCTTACAGCTTGATCACACAATTGGGATTTTCAGAATTGGCTATTGATCCTAGAAAGAAAATAACTATCAAAGCCTATGATGAACAAGAAAGACCTTCTAAAGGCACCATTTTCTTACCTATCAGAGCAGGTCCAGTTATTAGAGATACCATCTGTCAAGTGCTTGATCTACCTTTGGCTTACAACATTCTTCTAGGGAGACCATGGATACATGAAATGCAAGCTATTCCTTCTACGTACCATCGATGTTTGAAGTTTCCTTATGAAGAAGTAGAGGTTACTATCCCCGTAGATCTGAATACAACTTGCAATACATTGAAGGAAAGTACAGATAAGCTTGTGCCTAATAACAGAGAATCTTCTATTGAACCAACTAAAGAAGCATCCACATCTAAAATGGAAGATCATGCAAAAGAGGTTAATATCAAAGAAAATAGTATGGGAGAGTATACTATGGAGCTAGTCTTATCTTTGACATCTCTCCCTATCTCACCTAAGTCTTATGGACAATCTTTGAAATAGTCCAAGCCCGAACCTAGGGAACCTCTTGAAGCATATAAAAAGAATTTTGTGGTAGAACAAGTATCCAAGAAAGAGTTTGAAGAGGATGAAGCTGTGCTATCATGGCTATACAAAGATGAACCTGAATCCCATAATGTTCAAACTAGTGACTCTACAGCACCACAGATCCCTTCTAAGTCATATGGTCTAGGAAATAAATTGATAGCTAAGATGGGATATCCAAGTCAAGGACCTCTAGGAGTCAGAGGCATAGGTCTTGTGGCACCTATTTCACATACGGGTAGGGAAAATAAGAATACTGTTGGCCTAGGCTTTAAGAAGAAACCCTATCACCTCAAAGGTAATTGTTCTCATGTCATAGAGTAGATCACACTAGGAGAACCTCTTCTTAAGAAAGAAGAAAAAAAACCATTAGATAGTGATTCAAATAGCTCAGAACTCATCCCCTATGAAAAATTGCCTAAAGAGATCAAAGACCTTCTTGATGATAAAGATGATCCAATCAAAAGAATTAATGTAGTAGAAACATAAGAACCTACTATCAACCAAGAGATAGTTGCAACACAAGAACCAAATAATCTCAAAAACAATCAAGAAGAGGGAGGTGGTAGTGATTCTGAGATAGATTCCCATGAGTATGAATTCAAATCAAAATATGAGGGTAACCCTTCTTGGGGTATTCACCCTGACTTTACTCATGTTCTAAGATTTCCTAGAGATCCTGAATCAAAAGCTGAATCAAATGACTATGAATGGGGAGCCATTTCAAAACCAAATAAAGATGAGCTTATTATAGAGAAACATGTTGATGTTATTCACCAATATGCACCTAATCCCAACGTAAGTCTAGAGTGAAATGATGAACCTATCGAGTCTGATCCACCTATGGCTGAATTGGACTCCCACAATGACATTGAGCCTATTCATGAATTGAATGTCTTAAGATGTAATATCACCATTGAACTCAAGCATTAGGTTAGGACCAATGATGACAGATCCATATCCGTAAACACTATCTCCCAATCAATCCCCACTTTGACTATCCAATATCAAACCTCCACAAATCTGAGCCATGGTGTTTACACCTTTCCCAATGACTATGGCCTTGCTTGCTACCTCAATGCAGTTGAGCCTATGAGTGTATGTGCCTAAAAATGGTCACCTAGACTATTAGCCCCTTGCTAGCATTTTTGCAAAAATCATCAATTGCTTATTCTTGATCAAATCCTAGTTCTATCATTTATTCAATTATTTTCTATGGGCTAACCATCTTATCCTAAGTCTTTATTTAATTAAAAGGAATATTTCCTCCTCTTTTATTAAATAAAAAACCCCCACTTTTCCTCTTATCCTAAGTTGCACAAATAAAGCATTATTCTTATTTTATAAAAAGGGAAAAAACACTTTTTGTCTCATATGGACACAAAAGTCAACTCTTATTTTCTCATTGGAGGATATTTGTGCACATGGATTGCTCCTCTTTTAAGCTCCACCATTGATTAAATCTTTTTCCTCTTAATCTCCATGGTTCATTCCTTCTCATTTCCTTTAAAAGGAGAGCTCTCTTCTTCATTCTAGATCCTCAACTTTTTATGTTAATGTTATGCTGCAAGTTCTCTAGGTCACTTTGGAGCTTTTTAGAGATTTGGAGCATTCTTGGCTTTTACATCTACATTTTATCATAGTTTCATTTCTTTCATTATCATGACATTCATAGCTTCATTCTTAGCTTAGATTTCCTTTATGCTTTAGATTAATTCATCTAGTTTAACTAGGAGGCTTTGTAATACTTGCATCTTTCATTTTCATAGCTTAGCTTGCATCTTCATTCTAGCATAGTATTGCATTGCATTATCATTTAGATTTCTTGGGGATATTGGCATTCTTTCCCTTGTCTTCATTGAATCTCCCATTGCATGGTTTACTAGCAAGGTTATTGGCTTAATAGCTCTAGCTGAGGGCATTCTTAAAAACCCTTGCACTCCATGCCTAGGGAGCTATGGATCAATTTTTGAGACCTCATTCTTGAGTGTTCTTGAATGTAATGATTCATAGAAGTGTGACACAATTATAGCACACATTTTTGGCACCCACTATGGGGCAGAGTAGATTAGCTTTGTCCTTTAATTTTGTATTTTCTATCAAAATTTTCATTAATTTTTAGCTTTATTTTCGGTTTCTGGTTTTTCTATCTCAAAGTGTCACGTGACATTTTGCTAGTGTCATGTGAAAATTCTATGTATAGTGGTGCAACACTTTACTAGTTAAAAGTGTCACCCCCTTTGACAGAAAGTGTCACACTGTGTGAGGAGTTCTATCATCTGCATATAGCATGAACTGTCACCCAGAGATAAAGTGTCGCACGATATTTCTGGTGACTGTACTGTTGCCTGTACCTGATAGTGAGCTATTTTTGAGCTATTTTAGTTATCTTGCAAGTTTTGGGTTCTCTGCTATCTTTTTGAAAATTTTGAAAAATTTCAGCATTTTCAAATCCATGCACTCTAGAAAACGGGTGCCCATTTTTGAGAAAATTTTGTAAATGGTATCAAAAATTGAAGTGTGATATATTGTTGGAAAGGTCTTTCTAAGCCTAATCCAACCACGCTAGTTTCATTCTCAAATTTTACCATTTGATTAGCTATTTTACTTGTAGATTATCTGATTTTTGATGTGCTAACCCTTGTGGGCCTAACAAGTTGTGGATGTAGGTGCACTTTCTTGAGATAATTTATCAAAAGAACGCATGTCAAAGAGGGCTACTAATGGTTTTTGTAGGGCTGCCATAAGCATAAAAACCAAATCAAGTGCTTATTTAATTGCTTTCTTTATTGAGTGCGGCATATACTAGTTGTTTCATTTTTTAGGCACTTAATACCTTGTTGTAGGAATTTTGAGGTGGTAGGAGAGTATGCTCTTCACCCTTGTGGTGAAACAAAAATCTTGACCCATCTTGAGATTTTGAAAGCAAGGGGGTAATTGAATCTTTGCTTGGTGTGTTTGGGAGAAATTTTTGAGATAGGGGAGTATGCTCTTCACCCTTGTGGTGAACTAAAAACCTTGAACCTCAAAAATTGATCTACTCTTTGTTTAGATTTAGGATCCTTTAGAGGGCCTTCTCTTGAGCAATCAAGAGGAATGACCCAAGTGGGGACAAGCCTTTTGTTGGCTCTTCCAACCCACTATAATCTCAAGGCTATCAAGGACACAAAACCTTGGTAGACATAACACTTGTCTTCACTTGATGTGAGTAGCTCATGGGATTGCAACCATAAAGAAAGCATTGAGCAAGAATGCTTAAGGTACTCTTTAGGCCGCGAGGTCCTAGTCCTTTATGAGGAGCAAGAGGGGTGTTATGAATGAAAGCCCTTACTATGAACCATTAGATAGAAGCCACCTTATTTTAGCCACTTAGCTTCTTGGTGCAAGGATTGATCCAAGTGGACTTACCCGGATCACCCCAAGACACTCACCATATGTGTTCCTTTGGTTTTGTTTTTGACACTTCCATGACAACACCAATATCTCTTGTGGGCAACCACTTGGTGTGAGGCAAGGGAGCATCAAGTTGTGGGCCATGTTGCTAAGTAATGAGCCTTGACTTTCTAGGTAGTAAGTGCTTGAAGTGTTTTCATTGTGCTATACTAGTGTAAACATTCTTAACATTCAAACAAATGGTAGCATTCATAAGGTTTTCCATTTTGATATCACAAGTGCTTGTCTTGGCAAGGTTGCTTTTGCCCTTGTTTCAAGTGTTCTATGACATGTTTGATCCTATACTATTTGCAAACCTATCTTTTATCTGTTGTTACTGCTTGTCAAACTAAGAAATTGCACTATCCAACCTTTGAAATTGATCAAAATGCTTCAAAACTAAGATTTTTATGTTCACTGGTCAAAGATTTGTATGACCCTGGAACAGTGTTGCACCCTGTTCTGAGAAATATCACGTGACAGTTCATCCCTGCACAACCATTGCCCCACTTGCCTGGAAAGTGTCACCCGACCTTACTAGAAACTATCGCTTGGCTTAGGGTGAAGTTTCACCTCGCTATAAACTATCACCTTGTCTCCCTAGAAAGTGTCACCCAGAACTTTTTTGTTGTCTTGTTGCTGTTGCAATCTAGAGCTGCTAAACTTGCATTTTAACCTGTCGTAGAGTGTCTTTTTATTTTCTTACCTAAAGCTGGTCTTTTATCTCCATGCTCAGACTTGTTCTAGAATGAAACAAATGAGCTAAAACTATTGGATTTGAGCTTAATGAATGCTACTCTCGATCACTTGTCGCATCATAGTTACCTCTCTAGCTACTTGCTTATTGAGCTTCTTGCTCGTTGCTCAGCTTTACTCAATTGATTGTTGTAAGTGCTTGAGCACTTTTGATGAGCCATCTCTGTCTATTGTTCTACATTGACAAGTGATCTTTATTAGCTTTTCTTATCTCAAATCTGAGAAACTTTGTCTCATTCTATTAGTCAACCAACATCTCTTTTCATGCCGATTACAACTCGGTGTTAATTTGAGCAGGAGAGTCATCCTTCATTCAATTATACACAGTTACCTTCTCCAACTAGATGCTCATGAGTGCCCACTAGCAACAACAGTTCTAGTTCTGACCAATTTGAGAATTCTAAGGCTACCCCATGGTACAAAGGAGGTTTCCTCTTTTCCGCATTCAAGACCCCCAAAAACACAGACAATGTCTCACTCACTTTGACTGAACAAGAAAAATTTCAATGCTTGCAAGAACACTTTGAGCATAAGGATAACCAAGCGTGCTTAGACAAAGAATACAATCAACAAAGGATGGATGTTGCTAGATGCATGACTTATAGAGGAGTGTCTTATGAGAAACTTAAGACTAGTAACTCTGAGCATCGACCTCTTTTCAATGGCAACAATGGCAACAACACGCCACCAAGATCTCCTCCAAGATCCACTTTTGGTATGCCTTCTTCACCTCCTAGGCCTCCTCCCTCTCAACATGAGGCAGAGGCTGATGATCAGCTTTCTAGTGAGGATTTTATGAGATTTGAACAAGATGTGGTCTCCCAACGAATGATGCATAAGCTTTTAGAGTGTAATGGTGATCAATATTTTCAATATATGACTTCTAGAGGATACAAGCTTCCTCCTGGCTATGATGTCAGACAAATTATCCAACAAAGAGTACCAACTAAATTGGAAGTCCTTCAAGAAGAACTGCGTTGGACAAATCAATGCCTTACCCAAATGGAAATAGAAAGAGAGCCTCCAAAGGTCTCTTTTGTAGAATCAATTTGTGCTCTTCCTTTTGATAAAAGTCTATACATGGTCCCATTTCCTAGGGATATTAAGGTTCCCAAATATAAAAAGTATGATGGAAATGGTGATCCCCATGACCATGTGCATCACTTTTATGCTCTTACTATGGACTTTCTTCATGAAGACACATTTCTTCTATGATTATTCCCTCGAAGCTTAAGAGACCAAGCTTTAGAATGGTTTGCGAAATTGACACCACCTCTTAAGACTTTTGATGAGTTGGCTCAGCAATTTACCCAGCATTATTCTTACAACATCCAACAACCTGTCACCATGATAGATCTTGGTAATCTAAGACAACATCAAGGTGAGCCATTTGCAACTTACTTATAATGTTGGAGATCATTGTATTTTAGGTATCCTCGTCCATTGCCTGAAAGAGAAAATATTGACATTTTTGTCAACACACTTGTGCCTGCGCTATTTTATGATCTAAGGAAGCAACTATTCTCCTCCTTCCATGACATGGTTGAAAGTGAGTATCGAATTGAGGATGTAGCTATAAGAAAGGGTGATATTGTTATTAATAAAGATGCTAAAGGAAATGGCAAAGACAAGAACAAACCTTGGAATAAGAACAAGTATGTTGTTAATGATGGGGTTGTTGATGCTCTTAAAACTAAAGAGCCTGCTTTCAATCTCTCCAATGCTATCTATGTAGCAAAACAACAAGAAGCTTCCAATGCTCATAGTGCTCCTAAACCTCAATATGTAGATAAGCTTGAGAAGTCATTTCGAAAGCGAGTCTATACCAAGTTGGTAAAACCTTACGATGTGATCCTTAAGACTTTGGTTGACAATGGATATCTTACACTTCCTAATAAACCTGGTAACTATGATCTTCCTATTAGACCTGATTGGTGGAGAGAGGATCATTATTGCCATTATCATAGAAACAAGGGACATCTAATAGACAATTGCTTTAAGCTTAAGGATGATATTCAAGACCTCATTGATAACAACAAAATCTCCATTGATGGCTTAACTAAAAATTTTGATCACACAGCTTTCAAAGATCCTCTACCTAAGCATGATAAGGGGGAAATCTCTCAAGCACATAAGAATAATCATGATGGAAAGATCAATTACACATATCCTTCTAATACATCTTTGATTAACATGGTAGAGCCCGTTGAGAGTGTTCTAATGATGAGGTCTCAAGATGATAATAAATCCAATCATGGTAAGCCAAAGTTGGTCTTGCAAACACATGGTAGTTCATCTTCCTGAAGTGAGACATTGAATGCTGTTACTAGGGGGCAAGCCAAGATTGTCCTTAAAATTGTGCAAGATCCCAAGCAAGCTTTTCCTTCCAAACAAGCGGCTTCTTTAGCCACCCCTAGCTATGATCTTGTCCAACATTTGCAAAAGACACCATCATAGATATCTATGCTTGAGTTGCTTCAGTTATCCCCTTCACATAGAGAGATTCTTGATGAGGTTCTACGTACAACATGTGTTCCCAATGACATTGATTCGGATTGATTTTAGGCTATGGTCAACCACATTTCATCTCCGCTATCTCTCTCCTTTTCTATAGAAGATGACATATCTATTGCTCACCCTCATAATCTAGCTTTACACATTGAAGTTCTAGTCTATCACACCCGTGTCCGCCAAGTCCTGATAGACAATGGTGCAGGGTTAAATATTGTTTCTTTCAATGTCATGCAATAGTTGGGTTTGTCATAATTTTCTATGGATTCTAAGAAGAAGATTACTATAAAAGCTTATGATGAAGTGGAAAGATCTTCCAAAGGTCTTGTCATGTTTCTTCTCTGAGTGGGCCCTATCATGAAAGATATTAACTTCCAAGTATTGGACATCCCACTCACATATAACATTCTTTTGGGTCATCCTTGGATCCATGACATGTAGGCTGTTCCTTCCACTTATCATCAATGCGTCAAATTTCCATACAATGGCACTGAAGTTGTGATTCCTGGAGACCATACTATCTCTATTAATGCTCTTGTTGCTACTGAAAAATTTGTCCCTCACAATGAACCTACTGTTGATTCTAGTACATCTCTAGTTGCTACTAAGAAATCACTTAAGATGATGAGCCTTGGTATGGGTGAATATATGCTGGATTCCTTTGCTTCTATACTTGTTTCTCCTAGGTCATATGGGAAACCTTCTGATAACATGAAGCCTTCCACTTCTTCTATGGTGATCTTTAATACTTTTGTTCCTTCATCTGTTCCTTTAGAAGTAGAAAGAGAAGAATAAGTTGTTCAAGAGTGGATCTATAGAGAGGATTCTAGAAATACTCCCATGCTCAGTAATTCAGACACAGATACAGATGAGTCACCACTACACACTATGGCTCACATGGGAGATAATCTTCCTTCTACTTCACTTCTTTGGGGAGAAGAATGTATATCTACTAATGATATGGCTGAGGCCTCTATGTCTAGAACCTATGTGCCTAAAGAATCATTGCACTATGATAGACAACATCGCAACATTGCATGGCTACTACAAAGAGGTGATCTATCACATAATGACTTGAGTATCTCTACTTCTTGGCATCTTAAGCCTCTTCCAGAAGATTCTTCCATGACAGATATGGATGTTGATATAGTTTATACCTCTCGTAACCCACCCAATGTAGTTGATGAGTCTCATGCAGGGTCTGATGGGTTTGTTCCCCGTATTGCCTTAGTAGACTATGTTGGTCCTTCTATGAAAAATCTAGATCTAGCTACTTTTGGAGGTTACCCTATAGGCTCAACTTATCTTGTCACCAGAGATGACACATCTCACATAAATGTTGTTGAACCAATCACTTCATTTCATTTCGCATCAATGCCTATTACTTCTTCCACCAGTGAACTAGCAACAAAAAAGATTGAATCAACAATCAAGTATCACAGTCATCAAGTCAAAAGAAAAGAGCAATTTTTAGATGGTGAAAACCACATTGTGGCAGTATCCACACCTAAGAAAAGTAAAACTAAAATTTTTCTCAAAAATAATGATTCTCAAATAAAAGATGACAAGCTGATTCTCTACAAAAAAATGGTGCACTACTTCAAGCATGATCTCATATCTGTTACACTTCAGCCCATTCCTAGAGCTGAGAACAAAGTTGCTAATGCCTTGATTACTTCGACATCCATCTTACAAATGAAAAAACATAAATTTTGCTTCAAGTTCCTGGTGGACGAATTACACTATCCTACTCACAAATCTTACAATCCTACCATCTTTTCATATCTTCCACCTCATATTCCTCTTGTAAATCCACCACGCCATTCTTCCTATCATCCCTTACACTTTGCCTTTGTCTCTGGTGACTTGTATAGGAAGGTTCTAGATGGAACTCTCCTTAAGTGTCTAGAAATTGAGGAGTCAGAAAAAGTGCTAGCTGAAATCCATGATGGCATATGTGGATCATATTCTAATGATCCTCTACTAGCTCAGACATTGCTTAGGGCTGGTTATTATTGGTCGAACTGGTTGAGACCTCCTATCATCACAGCTGCAGCATCTAGGCCTGGGGCCTATCAGTTCTCTACATTAGAGGAAGAAAATTCTTGATGCCCGTTTCTGTCTAGGGCATTCTTTGTACATATTTTTATTGATCCTAAAAAAATTCTAAAAAAATTCATAAATGATGCTAAAAAAATCCTAAAAAGCATAAAAAGTACTAAAAAATGAGTATCCTAGTGAAAACCTAGCAATAGGCACTTTGATGTCTCACCAAAAAAATTAAAAAATTAAAAAAAAATAAATAAAAAAAATAGAAAAAGTGCCTTGGTGAAAACCTAGAAATAGACGCCTTGGTAGCAAAAATACAATTTTATTTTTTTTAAAAAAAGTTCTGAAAAAATTGCAATAAATCTATCAAGTGGTGAAAACCTAGAAACAGGCGCTACTTGAGACCCTCTACACCTATGTCTATCAGTCTTGCATGGCGCTCCTTCGCTCCACTTCTTGCTTTGCCTCTCCTAGCCTGAAATTGATTCTTGTCTTAGTCTAGGGGGCATCTGTTGTTTTGAGCTTATCTTGGGTCTCTTTGTGCATCTGGGTTTCTTGGACAACTTGGTTCAAAAAGTGTTTTTCAACACTACCCTTGTGTCGAGTGTTTCTCAACACTTATCAGATGTCCTACCCTACAGTCTAGTATGATATGATATTTCTCATTTGTAGATGCAATACTCAAAGTTTGACTCTCTAACCTACACACACACACTTGCTGAGATTTGTTGACTTTATTTTTCTTTGTGTGTTGTCTATGATGATTTCTTTGATGAGTGTTTTCTCCCTGAGAAGTTTTCAATGATGCATAGCTAGAAGATTGAGGGTATGAGAACATGTTTTATTTCTTTATCTGCTTGTGGGTATATTTTGTTGATCCTAACTATCATGAGCATTTATGCTGGTCTTACTTGACACATTGGGATCTACAAGGTATTATCCTTGACTGTTTCACAAGTGCATGCTTATAGTCATCTTGACTTTCTTGTGTCTCGATGCAAGCATAATCTTGCTATATCAAACTTAGGTAATCTCACTGCACTAGTCATCTTGACCTGCATGTCTTTGATGCCTAGATGGGATTTCCACATTTCTATCTGATATAGATCATATTCTGATCCACATAGTTATGCTAGTGTGTATTGTATGATCTTGCGATGCTACCAATAATGCTCGATGATGAATATTAGATGTCTATTAGCATTGTGACCTTGCAAGTAAAGCACTTTTCATGTAGCTTGCATTCTTAGGTTCATGTTAGTTTAGTTTTGCATCTTGCATATGGAGAGAGCTCTCCTTTTCATCTTACGTGGACTTGTTAATCAACTGTGCTCCTCTTTCACTTCTTCCCGATCATGTCTTTCACTTCTTGTCTTTCATATCCCATCTTTTTTTATTTATTTCAGGATTAAAACTGAAATCCGAGTTCACCTTGATCACCCAAATCATCTTTCTCCTTCTTCCGTGTAGTTGGTTAACCTTTTGAGGCCTGATCCTTCGATCTTCGCTAGGGCATTCTTCACCTGTTCATCCCCATCTCCTTCAAACTTCCAGTCTTTCATTCACTTTCAAATCCCAAGTTCAACTCCTCTCTCCGTGGTGTTTATGGGTTGAGGGACCGATAGGTTCGTGCCCTGTGTCCCATGTGTGGGGCATACCTTCACTGCTTGATGGTTATCCTATCATCTTTCATCTTCAATTCTGATTTCTAGTGATTTGATCATGTTGCTCTTGCTTCTGCATTCCCTCTACCTGATTTCGCTTTCGATCCCGAGGGGGCAGACACATCATAGTTCTATTGGCTATTTTCAAGAGCTTATGCTTGACCATTCCATTTTCTCTGATCGATCTATCTTTGTGCTTAACATGTTATTTCTCATCTTGAGTCCTGATATTGTTCATCTCTTTCCTAAGTGTTCAGTACTGTCACTACCAGGCTAACCATGCAGGATTTGCTATCTCTCTGCACTTCATTCTTTGGAGTCAGATTGCTATCTACTTGCCTTCTTGGCTATTTGCTTGCCTTCTTGGCTGATCTATTCTTTGACGTAATGTGTTCCCAGATCGATCACACATTAGTCAAAGAGGGACAAATGTATACACCTAAAAATGGTCACCTAGACTATTAGCCCCTTGCTAGCATTTTTTCAAAAATCATCAATTGCTTATTCTTGATCAAATCCTAGTTCTATCATTTATTCAATTATTTTCTATGGGCTAATCATCTTATCCTAAGTCTTTATTTAATTAAAAAAAATATTTCCTCCCCTTTTATTAAATAAAAAGCCCCCACTTTTCCTCTTATCTAAGTTGCACAAATAAAGCATTATTTTTATTTTATAAAAAGGGAAAAAGCACTTTTTGTCTCATATGGACACAAAAGTCAACTCTTATTTTCTCATTGGAGGATATTTGTGCACATGGATTGCTCCTCTTTTAAGCTCCACCGTTGATTAAATCTTTTAACTCTTAATCTCCATGGTCCATTCCTTCTCATTTCCTTTAAAAGGAGAGCTCTCTTCTTCATTCTAGATCTTCAACTTTTTATGCTAATGTTATGCTGCAGGTTTTCTAGGTCACTTTGGAGCTTTTTAGAGATTTGGATCATTCTTGGCTTTTGCATCTACATGTTATCATAGTTTCATTTTTTTCATTATTATGGCATTCATAGCTTCATTCTTAGCTTATATTTCCTTTATGCTTTAGATTAATTCATCTAGTTTAACTAGGAGGCTTTGTAATACTTGCATCTTTCATTTTCATAGCTTAGCTTGCATCTTCATTCTAGCATAGTATTGCATTGCATTCTCATTTAGATTTCTTGGGGATATTGGCATTCTTGCCCTTGTCTTCATTGAATCTCCCATTGCATGGTTCACTAGCAAGGTTATTGGCTTAATAGCTCTAGCTGAGGGCATTCTTAAAAACCCTTGCACTCCATGCCTAGGGAGCTATGGATTGATTTTTGAGACCTTATTCTTGAGTGTTCTTGAATGTAATGATTCATAGAAGTGTGACATAATTATAGAACACAATGAGTACTTCCATCAGTGAACCGAGTGTTAGCATGACGGACTCGGACATCAAATATCTTAGTCAAAAAAATAAGAATAAAAAGAAAAAGAAAAGGAGTTCTGAGGGTGAAAACCACTTTCTAGCAGTCTCAAAACCTACAAAAGTAAAAAGAAAAAACATATCTGAAGGTGAAAACCTCTCTGAGGTGCCTAAGGATGAGATATTTGATGTCCTTTCAAGTCATTTACAGGATATATCTCTAGTTCTAATTGAGCCCACTCAATCTATTAATTTGGGTACAATAGAAGAAGCACAGTTGATTCATGTAGCACAATCATTATCAAAAGAAGAGAAGCAAAAATTTACTACATTCCTAATAGAGAAGAAGATCAAATTTGCATGGAAATATTTAGATATGCTAGGGTTGGATCCTAATCTTATCATGCACCATTTATCTATAGCTCCTAATATAAAACCTGTTAAGAAAAAGTTGAGAAAGATGTATCCTCACATTGCAGTCTTGGTAAAAATTGAATTAGAGAAGCTCCTAAAAGCTGGATTCATCTGAGTTATTGACTATGTAGAGTGGATCTCCAATATTGTACCTATTTCTAAACTAGATGGTTCAACCAGAGTGTGCACAGACTTTAGACATGTGAATAGAGTGTGCCCTAAGGATGATTTTTCACTACCTAACATTGATATGATAGTGGACATGACTATGAGTTTTGAGATGTATTCCTTAATGGATGGTTTCTCTATATATAACCAAATAAAAATTGCTCCAGAGGATCAAGAGAAAACTACTTTCACATGTGCATGGGGTACCTTCTGTTGGAATGTCATGCCATTTGGGCTTAAAAATGCTGATACTACATACCAAAGAGAAATGACATCTATTTTCCATGACATGATGCATCAAACTATGGAAGATTATGTTGATGATACTTTAGCAAAATCTATGATTAGAACTAAACATCTAAAGGACTTGAGCATGATCCTAGACAGAATGGAAAAGTTTAGTCTCTGACTAAATCCTAAGAAGTGTGCTTTTGGTGTCACTTTTGGAAAGCTCTTAGGATACATAGTTTCAAAGAAGGGCATTGAAATTGATCTAGCTAAAGTCAAGGCTATAATGAAAATGCAACCTCCAAAGAATATTAGTCAAATGAGGACATTGCAAGCAAGAGTTCAATCTATCAAAAGATTCATATCACAGCTTGCTGATATATCACAACCTTTTACAAAAACATTACATAAAGGTGTGACCTTTGCATGGAATGAAGAATGTGAGAACAACTTTAACCATATCAAGAAGTATCTATCAAATCCACCTATCTTAATGCCTCCTATTCATGGGAAGCCATTGATCTTATATGTCTCCACTACAAATACATCACTGGGGGCATTGCTAGCACAACATGATGAGAACAAAAAGGAAAGAGCTATATACTATATTAGTAGGACATTGGTTGCATATGAGAATAACTATTCAATGATTGAGAAAGCTTTTCTAGCTGTGATCTTTGCATCATAGAAACTGAGACATTACATGTTAGCTCATACCACAAAATTGGTAGCTAAGATTGATCCCCTCAAGTACCTACTAAGCAAAGCTGCCCTCACGGGTAGATTAGCTAAATGGGTTATGCTCTTAAGTGAATTTGACATTGAATATGTGGCAAGAAAGGCTATCAAAGGATAGGTTATTGTTGATCAATTAGCAGATGCACCTATGATTGATGATACACCAATGCAAATGGAATTTCCAGATTCCTCTATCATGACTCTTTCTTCTAGAGAATGGAATTTATTCTTTGATGGCTCCTATGCACATAATGGATCTAGAGCAGGCATACTATTCATAACTCCTCAAGGATACTCAATCCCAAAAGCATTCAAATTAAAGTTTCCTTGCACAAACAATATTGCAGAATATGAAGCCCTTTTGAATGGCATGAAACTAGCTATTGAGTGGAGAGTGACAGAGCTACACATTCATGGAGACTCTCAACTTGTTATTCATCAAGTCAATGATGTGTACCAAACTAAAGATGAAAATATCATTCCTTACAAGACAATGGTAGATGATCTTAAGAAATATTTCATATCTATCACATTTGAGCAAATTCCTAGAATAGAGAATAAGGTTGTTGATGCAATGACAACATTATCCACTTTATTACAGTAGCCTGAACATGAGCTAGGTACGAGTTCCTAGTGGAAGCACTATCTTATCCTGCATATGATTCCCCTAAAACTCACATGATCTACACTATTGTAGGTCATGATTCATCCGGATACAAAAACCTATTTTCCTAACTCTCAGACCAAATCATTCCTGATACCTTCAACTACCATGAAAAAGGATACCTTATCCGTAATGCCTCCCAATATGTCATCATTGGTCACAATCTATACAAATGAGGTCTAGATGGTACAGTATTTAGATGTTTAGAATGGGAAGAGTCTCAACGTGCATTAGAGGAAGTCCATGATGGTATTTGTGGGTCACACTTGAATGGTTTAACACTAGCTTGAAAACTTATTAGGGTTGGGTACTATTGGCCTAAAATGGAGAAAGAGTCTATCAAGTTTGCTAAGAATTGTCAAAACTGTCAAGTGCATGGCAACTTAATTCATGCTCCGGGGAGAGATCTAATTCCCTTTACTACACAATGGCCTTTTCACCAATGGGCCTTTGATCTTATAGGAGCTATACATCCTCATTCTTCTAATGGACATACTCATATAATCACAGCTACAGATTATTTTACAAAATGGGTAGAAGCAGTCCCTTTGACACAAGCAACTGGGAAACATATATCTATGTTCATATTGAACTATATCATATGCAGATATGGGATACCTCATTCCATAATCACAGATAATGGTGGGAAATTCAAGAACAAAGACCTAGATGATCTATGTGCCAAATTCAAGATCATACAACATTGGTCTTCTATCTACTATCTTTAAGGGAATGGACAAGCAGAGGCTTCTAATAAGAATTTATTGAAAATCTTGCATTGTACAGTTAATAAAATAGGAAGAGACTGGCATCTCATGATCAATCTAGCTCTCTGGGCCTACAGAAAAAGTATTAGAACACCTACTGGGGCTACACCTTTCACTTTAGTTTATGGGTCTGAAGCGGTACTGCCTATTGAGGTTGAAATCCCATCACTAAGAATCAGAATGCATGGTCTCGTAACTGATGATGACTATAGAGTGTCTAGGTTGCAAGAACTTAAACTACTAGATGAGCATAGACAAGTAGCATATGATCATCTCAGAGTATATCAGAAGAGAATGTCTAGAGGTTACAACAAGAAACTCAGACACAGAGAATTTCAGGTTGGTGATCTAGTCTTGAGAGAGAATCCTAAAAATCAATCACATCGAGAATGCAAGGGGAAGTTTGAACCCAATTGGCTGGGTCCCTTTGTAATCACTGCTACTTTTGGCTCTGGTGCCTATCAACTCTCAATGACTGAAGGAGAATAGCTCTGAGAACCAATCAACGTTCTCCATCTGAAGAAATTCTATGCCTAAAGCATTCAGTCTATGGTAAAATGTCTTGAAAAAATCTTAAAAATCTAAAAAAGTTTTGAAAAAATGAACATCTTGGTGAAAACCTAGCAATAGGCACGTTGATGATTCACAAAAAAATCAAAAAATATCAAAAGTACAAAAAAAAAAATTAAAAAAATGAAAAATACAAAAAAATGAGAAAGAGAAAAAGTGCCTTGGTGAAAACCTAGAAACAGGCGTCTTGGTAGCAAAAATAGAATCTCTGCCAAGATGGTGAAAACCCAACAAATGGGCACCACTTGTTTCAAAATGCTCCATCTATCAATGCAATCTTGGTCTTTCCCAACCTTCAATCTTGCTTTAGTTTGTACATATCTCCTAGTTGGTTTTCAATAAGTCAGTCTGTACCCCAATCAGCTCAAGCATCTGTATCTTATCAATACTCAAACTTGGGGGGAATCAAAGTCATATCCTATGGTCTCCAATGTATCTTAGATGTATCATCTCCAGTCAGAGTCCTCTAAAGCTTCATCGGAGTTAGTCAGTCGATCTCCTCTCTAGAAAGGATTTTGCATCTACAACACTGCAATCAAACAACAAACTGAAAACAATCTATGCTTTTTACATGCTTTTATCTCCTTGTATGCTTACTAATTCACATTGAGATTTTTTCATATTGTGTCCCTTCAAGCTCTTTGATGATGTCCTTTATAAGATTTAGAGAGTGATGATTGGGGGCATAATCTTTTCTTTGTCTTCTTCTTGTATGTGAAAATCTAATAACTTTGAAAATTCTAGATTGAAATGGTGTCCGACTATAAGAGCCTCTATCTTGAATTGGATGGCCATGTGTACCTCAACCATTGATACCCAAAAAATTCAAGGAAGTTTGATCTAACTATTATTTTTTGAGTGAGTTCTTTCTCCTATTGAGAAATGCGATCTTACCTAAGGATGTGAATGATAAAGGGTCACTACGGGTAATTCACATTGGATTTAGAATGATCTCTTGACTGCTTGATGTGTTTTAATGTCAGGTTTATTCTGGTCATCACAATGTTTATGTTTTGATGCTTATACAAATTACTATATCAAAATGGACATGATATTCAGGTCATCCTGGTGTTTGTGCCTTGGTACTTATATCTAATCTGACATTCCAAAAATAAAATCAATATTCATATGCCCATGGTTTCATAATCAATGGGTGTTGTATTGATTCCTGCGTATACAAATCGATATTCATATGCCTATGGTTTCATAACTAGTGGGCATTGTATTGATTTATCCAGTTACCTAAAAGTTCAATGATGATAAAAAATTGATACATGATCAA
Organism: Chamaecyparis obtusa; assembly: GCA_027943335.1. NCBI lineage: Eukaryota > Viridiplantae > Streptophyta > Pinopsida > Cupressales > Cupressaceae > Chamaecyparis > Chamaecyparis obtusa. Next base: position 1,733,243 of record BSBK01006905.1, read on the forward strand.
TGACTAGGTCTTAGGTCTTAGGTTGCATTTCATTCTGCATGTCTCTTTGCATTTTTTCATGTTTGCATGATCTCACAATGGTTGGCTAAACTTCAATGCTTAAACGATTCTTCAAATCGCATCTTCAAATCTAACAAGAGAAGAATCTCACATGAAGGTGCCTCCAACAAAACAACAAGTAGAATCCTTTTTCAGAATCAAAATTGAAATCTGAGATCATTCATATTGTCTACTGCTTGCATAATCGACCTTCCATCATCATAGAAATCCAGTATTCAACTTAACTGATTATCTTACATCAAACTATCAAAATTTCAACTTGGTCACCCATGGTCAACTCATGGTTTAACCTAGTCCAATTTGGTCTTCTGGACCTCCAAACGATGTAGAATGTGTTCTCAAACATGTTTAACCACTTCTCAAATCAATTAACATGCTTCTAAAACTACAAAGCTGACTTTTCTTGTCAGATTTCAATTTTAATCCCAAAGGGGGCATGGTATTGCATATCATTCAAAGTTTGTCAATCTAATTTTGTCTATCAATCTTTCCTCAGTAATCAAGACAACAACCACGTCTAGTTGCTGATTCATCAAAAGACCTCATCGCTTGGGGAAAATCAATCATCACTCAGGGCATATCAGATTCATCGAGATCCATATCAATCTGGTATTCTCTTAATCTTGTAAACTGTATCAATTTTTGCAACTATCGGTTCAATTATGTTATTTCCTTGGTTCTTTGGAAACTGAAGGGTTCAAATGTGATACCAATGTGATTCAATATAAGGACAATCAGGTCTGGAATCGGTCACTCACTTCTTTGCAATCATAAGGTTCAGAATCAGGTGTTTTGATACTTTTTCGCAATCATCGGTTCATTTGTTGTTATAGTTAACATTATCTCTGGTCATTCAGGACCTATTATCTTCATATCAATTTCAAATCAATTTTTGTTTCATATCAATATCAATTTCAAACATTAGCTTCAACATTATAACACAGACTGTCTTTGAACCACTGCGCTTCGCACAGTAATTCAAAGACGGGCAAAATGTAATACCCCAAAAATGGGCTATAGGTTCATTAACCTCCTATATCGACACATCAAATGAAATCGACATCAAAGTCCTAACCTAAGGCACATCGAAACATCATCGAATCCTAATTGATTATCTTAAATTCTACATCGGGGAATATTCCTAGTAATATTCCTAATTATATTAATTATCTTTTATTTAATAGTTATTTGGCGATAAATCCTATTTATCCTAAAGTTTGATTAATTGAATATTCTAAATATTTAATTAATTAGATTTAATTTTGCCACTTAATTATTTAATTGAAGTTAATTCTATTTATTCCTAAATTGTATTATTTAATTTTGACAATAAATCCAAAATCCTATGAATAATTGATTAAATTCTTATTTAATTAATTAAAGCAAGTTGTCAATTTTTAATAATATTGTTTTTCAATAAAAGTTTGAAAAATAATTGATTAACCCATAAATCAATTGTTTTATTTTTCAAAATCAGTTAAGTTGGAAATAAATAACTTTATTATTAAATTAATTCATAATTAAAACATGCACAATCACAAAAGCAGACAACTATCAATTATCAATTAAAGCTAAACTCTATTTTGAGTTAAACTCTGCTTTTGCATGTTTTTGTGAGTTAAATATCTTTTATTTAAAAATAACTCAAAAAATCAACCTGAGTTATTTGAGTGATTTATGGCTTTTCCCATGTACCTCCAAAGCACTGGATTTCTATAAATTAAGGCTTCAGCTCATCCTAAATCATCTCATATTTTTGCATCCTCACACTGTCGAATTGGAGACTGAAGAATCATCTTTGTGAATCCAAGCTATTGTGAGATCATTCTTGTTTTTGAGTATTACATATCATTTAGAATTCATCTTAGATCAATTCATTGCATATCAATTTCATCTTAGATTCTAGATTCATATCACTTTTGATCATATCATTGCATAGAAAATTTTAAAAAATAGATTAATTGCATACATTCCATATCCATCTTTTGCATTCAAATCCTTCATTTAGGTGTCGTCAAGGTCACTGATCTTGATACAATCTGAGAACATCATACTCGCACCTATTAGAAGTAAGTAAATCACCTGATTAGTTTAGTTTTCCATCATTTTCATGATTTTGATTTTAGCTAACCTCTAATGTTTTACTAAAGTGCTGTGTCTACAGAACAGGTACAAAATTCACACACACAACGGGGACTTCCTAGGGGTTCTAATACATGATAAGGCCTATTAGGACCCCTAGGAACTCCCCATGACCCCTTTTGACATATTTGAATGCTCAAGTGTGTCCGAAGGGGCCGTAGGACCACTTAGGACACACTTGACCATTCCAATGTGTGCACAAGGGTCACAGGAACTTCCTAGGGGTCCTAAATCGTGATAAGGCCTACTAGGACCCCTAGGAAGTCCCCATGACCCCTTTTGACACATCTAAATGCTCAAGTGTATCTAAAGGGGTTGTAGGACACCTTATGACACACTTGAGCATTCCAATGTGTTAAAGGGGTCACGAGGACTTCCTAGGGGTCCTAATGCATGATAAAGCCTATTAGGACCCCTAGGAATTCCCCATGACCCCTTTTCACACATTTGAATGCTCAAGTGTGTCAGAAGGGGTTGTAGGATCATTTATGACACACTTGAGCATTCCAATGTGTCAAAAGGGGTCATAGGGACATCCTAGAGGTCCTAACATGCGATAAGGCCTATTAGGACCCCTAGGAAGTCCCCATGACCCCTTTTGACACATTTGAATGCTCAAGTGTGTCTGAAGGGGCCATAGGACCCCTTAGGACACACTTGAGCATTCCAATGTGTCCACGGGGGTCACGGGGCCTTCCTAGGGGTCCTAAGTCGTGATAAGGCCTGCTAGGACCCCTAGGAAGTCCCCATGACCCCCTTTGACACATTGGAATGCTCAAGTGTGTCTGAAGGTGTCATAGGACCCCCTAGGACACACTTCAGCCTTCTAATGAGTCCATAGGGGTCACAAGGACTTCTTGGGGGTCCTAACATGTGATAAGCCCTATTAGGATCCATAGGAAGTCCCTGTGACCCCTTTTGACACATTTGAATGCTTAAGTGTGTCCAAAGTGGCCGGAGGACCCCTTAGGACACACTTGAGCATTCTAATGTGTCCATAGGGGTCACGGGGACTTCCTAGGGGTCCTAACATGTGATAAGGCCTACTAGGACCCCTAGGAAGTCCCCATGACCCCTTTTGACAAATTTGAATGTTGAAGTGTATCCGAAGGGACCGTAGCTTCCCTTGTGACACACTTGAGCATTCCAATGTGTCAAAATGGGTCACGAGGTCTTCCTAGGGGTCCTAATGCATGACAAGGCCTATTAGGACCCCTAAGAAGTCCCCATGACCCCTTTTGACACATTTGAATGCTCAAATGTGTCTAAAGGGGCCGTAGGACCCCTTAGGACACACTTGAGCATTCCAATGTGTCCACAGGGGTTACAGGGACTTCCTAGGGGTCCTAACTCATGATAAGGCCTACTAGGACCCCCAAGAAGTCCCCATGACCCCATTTGACACATTTGAATGCTCAACTATGTCTGAAGGGGTTTTAGGACCTCATTTGACACATTTAAATGCTCAAGTGTGTTCAAAGGGGCTGTAGGAACCCTTATGACACATTTGAGCATTGCAATATGTCAAAAGGGGTCATGAGGACTTCCTAGGGGTCATAATGCATGATAAGGCCTATTAGGACTCCTAACAAGTCCCTGTAACCCCTTTTGACACATTTGAATGCTCAAGTGTGTCTGAAGGGGCCATAGGAGCCCTTAGGGCACACTTGAGAATTCTAATGTGTCTACAGAGGTCATGGGGACTTTCTAGGGGTCCTATCTCATGATAAGGCCTACTAGGACCCCTAAGAAGTCACCATGACCCCTTTTGACACATTTGAATGCTCAAGTGTGTCTGAAGGGGCCGTAGGACCCCTTATGATACACTTGAGCATTCCAATGTGGCAAAAGGGGTCACAAGGACTTCCTAGGGCTCCTAATGCATGATAAGGCCTATTAGGACCCCTAGGAAGTCCCCATGACCCCTTTTGACACATTTAAATGCTCAAGTGTGTTTGAATGGGCCGTAGGACCCCTTATGACACACTTGAGCATTCCAATGTGTCAAAAGGGGTCATAAAGACTTCCTAGGGGTCCTAATGCATGATAAGGCCTATTAGGACCCCTAGGAAGTCCCCATGACCCCTATTGACACATTTGAATGCTCAAGTGTGACCAAAGGGGCTATAGGTCCCCTTAGCACACACTTGAGCATTTCAATGTGTCTACAGGGGTCATGTGGACTTCTTAGGGGTCCTAACTCATGATAAGGCCTACTAGGACCCCTAAGAAGTCCTCGTGACCTATTTTGACACATTGGAATGCTCAAGTCTATCTGAGGGCATCATAGGACCCCTTAGGACATAGTTGAACCTTCCAATGTGTCTATAGGGGTCATGGGGACTTCCTAGTGGTCCTAACACATGATAAGGCCTATTAGGACCCCTAAGAAGTCCCTATGACCCATTTTGACACATTTGAATGCTCAAGTGTGTCTGAAGGGGCCGTAGGACCCCTTAGGACACACTTGAGCATTCCAGTGTGTCCACAGGGATCATGGGGACTTCCTAGGGGTCCTAACATGTGATAAGGCGTACTAGGACCCCTAGGAAGTCCCCATGACCCCTTTTGACACATTTGAATGCTCAAGTGTGTCTGAAGGGGCCTTAGGACCCCTTATGACACACTTTAGCATTCCAATGTGTCAAAATGGGTCACAGGGACTTCCTTGGGGTCCTAATGTGCGATAAGACCTATTAGGACCTCTAGGAAGTCCCCATGACCTCTTTTGACACATTTGACTGCTCAAGTGTGTTTGAAGGAATCATAGGACCCCTTAGGACACATGTTCACATTTGAATGTGTCAATAGGGGATCCTATGGCCCCTTCAGACACACTTGAGCATTCCAATGTTTCCATAGGGGTCACGGGGACTTCCTAGGGGTTCTAACGCATGATAAGGCCTATTAGGACCCCTAGGAAGTCCCCATGACCCCTTTTGACACATTTGAATGCTTAAGTGTATTTGAAGGGGCTGTAGGACCCCTTAGGACACACTTGAGAATTCCAATGTGTCCACGGGGGTCACGAGGACTTCCTAGGGGTCCTAACGCAGGATAAGGCATACTAGGACCCCTAGGAAGTCCCTAGGACCCCTTTTGACACATTTGAACTCTCAAGTGTGTTCGAAGGCATCTTAGGATGGCTTAGGACACACTTGAGCATTCCAATGTGTCGAAAGGGGTCATGGGAGCTTCCTAGGGGTCCTAACGCATGATAAGGTATACTAGGACCCCTAGGAAGTCATATTATTTTCATGCATTACTTCATTTATGTCTAGTCTTGGAGGAAAATTATAATTTCCATATTTTCGCAAGCCCTGAAATATTTTCATCATTATCACTCTCCACCTCCACTCTCTCAATTTAGTTCTCTCCCTCTCCGCTGCACTCAGCTTATCCATGCTTACCTTCTCTTTAACAGAGATTCTCTAAAATTTGCAAAATCCTTACCCGCTATCAAATCCTAGCCTATGTCATGCAAAATGAGCAAAGTGAGTGAAATGAAAGGGAAGTATGGATCAAATAGAGAAGGTGCATCAAATCGGATCAATATCATAATATATGCAAAAAATATTGTTACGAACAAAAATATTTGTATAAATTAATGGGAAAGAGTGGGAAGAGCTTCTTGGACCCATGATAGAAACTATTAAGGAATTGCATGATATTTTACTCAATGATGCAAGGAATATTATTGATGAACATGGGATTGTAGCTACATCTATTCAATATACAGAAGAAGATATAGAAAATCTTCTTAATAGAGAGATTAATGTGAGAGAAAAGGACATTTCAGAAGAAAATGGTTATCTTGGTGCCATCCAAGGTATGCCAATTACTCAAGATGAAGAGACAAAGTCGTAAGTTAATGGGAAAGAATGGGAAGAGCTTCTTGGACCCATGATAGAAGTTATAAATAAGGAGGAAGAGCTAGGAAGGGGAAAACAACAAAGGAAAGTAGCTCAAGTAACAAGTGTTGTGGAATTATCCACATAGCAATGTGAAATGAAGCCTCAAATTGGTTTAGCAGGCAAAGAATTTGGTCATGCGCTTCATTCTAGCACCACAAATATTTCTATTAGAAATTCCTATTCATCAATGACCTTGCATTTACGGGACTTGGGAAACTAGGTTACTCATGTTGGGCATTATCCCTCAAATGTAAGTTCATTTCCACCTTTCGCAAGGCAGGCTCACTCCTCATTTTACAACAAAGTGTAGCCATCTATGGTCCAAGGTTTTAATTTAGATGATGAGTGGAGAGCTTCTCAAGGTACTGATCTCTTTCATAGAGAAGTTCCTGATTCATCTCAAGGTTCTTGTTTAGGTGACCAACACCTTGGAGGTCCACAAATAGACCCATTGATTTCCCAACTTGGTAAAAGGGTAGATGCAATTTTGGAAAGAGTATCCCAATTGAAGAGAAATTGAAATACCAGTGAGCATAAAGTTATTGCAGCTCCAATGGGTGTATCTCCTCCACTGACAAATATAACTACTTCCAAAGACTTGAGTTTAAATGGAGACTGTCTGCTCCCAAACATGCCCCAGTCAAGCAAATGAACTAGATGTTGCTTGAGTAAAGAAGATAGTGGTTTATTAAAGCATCTACAATAACCCACTTGCTATTAGTTACTACTTTTTGAGTGGCTTGCTAGCTACTTCTCTGCATGATTTTTGTAATATATAATGTCATCATACAAGTACATGACAATTTTTGTAAATATTTTCTGTTGTAAAGGGTTAGTGAGCAATATCAAAGAAAAGGTTATTACATGTATTATTTAGACACATATCAATTAGGAAACCATTTTTCTCCCATTACATGGCAGAAATGCCTAGATTCACTTTGTGGGTATCAATAGGCAGCAAGATGAGGGAAGAAATATTTGATAAGAGGAAGGGTATGTGCAAGATCATGAGGGGCCAAACTATGCCCTTAAGTGGCAATAAAAAATCAGCAAATCATGGTTAGTCAACTTGACATGAAAATTTCAACTAGCTATGAACCTAATATCAAAAAGTTGTAAGAATAGAATCTATAGAAAATTGAGTGGAGTTTCTAAAATACTAGGCCTTTTTTGAGAAAAAGTTAGTATGATTGGTGAAAAGTATAGATTTCAATGCAACAGTACAAAAATTTCAAGAAAAAAATAAGAAGTAGGTGTATGTCTGACCACCTTAATCATATTCAAATGATAATATTTTATTATAAGATTTTATATATAAGTAGTAGACTCATGCCCAGATGTGACGCATATTTTTTTGTAATTTTATTCCAAAAAAATAATTAATTATGAATTTTCTTCTACAATGTTTTCAGAATAAAAAAACTCACGTGTCTGACCACCTTAACTCATTCAAAACTTTACAAAATTCAAAAAAAAAAAAAAATTCTTATAGTAGGCGAAGCACAAAATGTGACGCATTTTTCGGATTTCAAAAATGTTATACTGTTTGAAAGTTATAGTCATTTTTCAATCAGTATATAAATCAACACTTTAGAGGTAGCTCAATTAGAAAATAACTAATAATTACGTACCGAATTCAAAATTTGACAGCAATTATATCGATAGAAAGCTGACAATCTCCTTAAGATACCCTTTTCATTTTATCAAATTCGGGTGAAAAAAAAGTTGTCAGCTACATTGTCAAAGTCTGGAACTTAGAGAAACAGGTGAAAAACACATATTTGAGACATTCCAATAGTTGACCATGTAGGTTTGGTGCACAAGGCAATACCGAGCCTAATCGGGTACCCGAATATGACGACAGAATTTTGAATTTTAACTTTGCCTCCACTTTCTCCCTCCCATTTCTCCATCCTTCATAAACTATATATTAGTTATATATTAGATATATATTAGATATATTAAATATTATATAATATCAATTATATATTAAATGTTATATAATATATATTTTACATTAAATATTATTTAATATATATTAATATTAAAAACTATATATTAGATTATATATTATATATATTAAATATTATATAATATACATGTTACATTAAATATTATTTAATTTTATATTAATATCAAAAACTATATATTAGATTATATATTATATATAATATTATATATTAAATATTATATAATATATATTTTACATTTTAAATATTATTTAATATGATTCTAAGCATGAGCATGAGTCCCTACTATTGGCATTAAGCAGAATTGCCACTAGTGACAACACTTATTTGCATTCTGGGTGCAAACCGAGCAAACGGTGCAAACCGAGCAGATAGTGCAAACTGAGCAAACAGTGCAAACCGAGCAAATAGTGCAAACCGAGCAGACAGTGCAAACCAAGAAAATAGTGCAAACCGAGCAGACAGTGCAAACCGAGCAAGTTAGTACAAACCGATCAGGACAGTGTAAACCGAGTAACATCATGTCTACCGAGTCACCAGTATTTACCGAGTTCAAAACCTACCGAGTGATTAGTATGAACCGTGCCTTCACTTCTACCGTGTGCATGACGATGCCGAGTAATGCAGTAGATGCCAAGTATCAGAAAGTCACCGAGTTAGTTTGCAGGAATCGTGTAACCATACTTGGGCCGACTTAGTAGCACTTATGTTTATTTGTCAAGCCGACTTTGTAATTGTAATTGTAATTAATTATTTAAGACTTGTATATAAACAATATTGTAAAAATGTCAAGAAAACTGTAAGAAGCATATATGTGAAAAAGAAAGAAAGGTAGAGATAAGCGAATTACAAAGGGCTTCAGCAGTATAAGGAATAGCAAAGACAAATTAATCACAGAAGGTGATCAGTACATCAGCGAATCTCAATCAGCAATCCAGTTGCAAAGCAAGAGATCTACTGTTTCATCCTAACAGGTGAATCAGTACTAAATCCTTTAACCGGGTAGACTTAACAGTCTTTTGTAAAATCTCTTTACCGAGTGCATACTTCATTGTATGTTTGTAAATCCTTTAACAGGGTGGACTTAGCAATCCTTATTGCTCCTAATAGGGAAGATCATCAGAAGTGATCAAATTGTAAGCCTTAACCGGCCAACTTTATTCTGCAGTATTAAAGCTTTGTGGGTTTCATCCCCACCCCAGTTTTTCTTTCTTTTTGGAAGGTTTCTGGGTAACCAAATCTATGTGTCATTATTGTGAATGCTTTTAAGTTTCATGCTTTCTGTATGCAAAGGTTAAAGTAAATTACATGTTAATACATCTATAATTAAAAGAAAATTTGGAGTTACTGATTCACCCCTCCCCTCTCAGTAACTCGGTTAATTCTTGAATATTTCCAATAATTGGTATCAGAGCAGCATTGGTTCTCAAGATAAAGCTTAACTAGCTTGAGCAAAGATCCAGGACAATGGAGGTATTCAAACTGAACAAGGTGATTGAAAATGAAAAGCTAGATCTGGAAATGGCCATAGCTAAACTTAAAGAAGCAAAAGAACATCTTTCCCAATCCCTAAGAAGAAGGAAGGAACTTGCAAATCAGATGAATGATCAGAATTACATTGAAGAAAAGATTGAAGATCTTTTTCCCTCAAATAGCTCAGATGAAGCAAACAATGCTGTCAAAGAACTCCTAGAAAAGAATGGGTCTCTGCAGGAAGAAGTGAGAAAATTAAAAAGAGAACAAGAGCTACACTCTACAAGATTTTGTGAGATCTTGGAACAAAGAAACAAGTTGAAAGATGAATTAGATGGAAGGAACATTGAAGTCCAAAATAAAACCCTTCAGCTAGAAAACCTAATTGATCAGATCTCTCATACAAATGAGGAAATTCTGAATCTAAGATCAGAGATAGAAAGCACAAGAGAAGAACTAAGATCTGAAAAGGAAATCAATCTAAGATTGGTGGATGACCTAAACACTGAAAAACAAATCAATGAAGGAATGCTGAAAAGTCAAGAAGACTTGAATCAACTGTATGAGCGAAATCTTCATAGGCAAAAAGGAAAAGCAGGACTTGGATACAAAGGAGAAGGTGAATCCTCTAAGCAAGGTACTCAAAGGAATCAGAAACCTACTTGTAATCATTGTGGTAAAATAGGACATACTTCAAATAAATGTTGGAACAATGAAAAAGCAGAATTCAATGGAAAATGCTACAACTGCAATCAACATGGTCACAAAGCAAATGAATGCAGGGAAAAACCAAGATTCAGAGGCAATTGTCACAAGTGCAACAAACAAGGTCACAAAGCATTCGAGTGCAGATCCAAGACATTCAATCCAACAGAACAAATTATGAAAGCAATGTTTGGATGGGACTACAACACCTGGTGTAGATGTCATTACTGTGGAGAATATGGACACATTGGCATGAATTGCATAAAACATCATCTAAGGAAAAGAGATACTACCGTAAGATGCTTCAAATGCACTAAACTCAGTCACATAGCCAGAAACTGCATGAATGCTAGTGAAGTTGAAGATGGAAAGAAGAATGAAGCAACTAAGGTTAGGAAACAGGTGAGACAAAAATGGATTCCTAAATCTACCGAGTAAACCAGTCCAAGTAATGGAATGGGTGGCTCTACCAACTCAAACTAAATTTCCAAGAAAGCACTGGAACTGTATTCTCATAGACCAATCTCAAGCAGTTTCAGAACCGAATTAAAAGAAAGATCTAAATCAGCATGCAAGATGCAGTAAGATCACAGGAAGGTCGGTATCAGTCTTTACCAAGCAAGGTCAGTACCAATCTTTACCGAGTGAGGTCAGAGCAATATGAATTCTCAAGTTCACCGAGTTGCGAAGTCTTTACCGAGCAATTAATTCTTAGTGGGTGACAGTCTGTCGGAATTCATACCCTAATCTGTACTGAGCATTAATGACAGAGTTGTAAACAAAAAGAAAGTAATCGAACTCATTCTTCACCGCGAACCTTTAGCACTTTGAGAGAAGAAAATTTCAAGAGCATCCCAGCAATTCAATACTTTTGCGAAAGGAATTTTCTATGAGCTACCATGGCATCATCCAGCACTTCAGTGAAGAAAGGATCAGATATGTTAGTCCAAGGGGAATGGAAAGCACCAGCTTTCAAGATCATGCCCGCAATTGCAGCAGCCCTAGATCCGAACAAAGCTCAATCTCAGATTCCTCCTAAGGTACTACTTATTAACGATATCCGCAATCATTTCAATTGTTCAATTCATGAAATGGAGAACCTAGAACTAGATACTATGCGTGAGGAACTATGTGTGGATGGTATTCTAAAACCCGAGCACAAACATCTTGAAGATAAAGGTTTAGTTCACATTGCACATCTACCTCGAAACTTTTGGGAGAAATGGGTTAGATACATTCTCAGCCGTGTACATGATGGAAAGATTTGGCTTGAGCAACCCATAGAGATCACAAAGAAGATGATTCATCAAATCACTGGTCTTCCCATGTTGAACAAAGCAAAAACTACCAAAACCCTAGGTCGAACGGAACTAGAGAAGAAAACCCTAGCCGAATGGGACGGTAGAGGCATGAAAGTTAGTAGCATTACCAATGCTGAACTGAAGTTTGGTACACACATTATTGCCCATAAGATATACAGTTCAAGTCGACAGAATAGTGTCTCCTGTGAAGCTATTGACCTAGCATACAAAGTGGTCAAGAATAACTTAACATTTGACCTAGCAGACTTATTGTTAAAGCAGTTTAACAAAAACATGGAAAGCATTCAAACTTCCAAAAAAAATCCATGTAAGTTTGGATCCTTATTGGTCTATTTATTCTTCTATGCTCAAAAATTCTTCCCTTCTAAAGGAAAAGTTGTATGGAGAAAAGATGTGCCAGTCCTTTATGAAATAAATGAATACATCTCAGAAATGGGTGAAAATTTTGAAAGCATCATGGATAATTATTTTGAGTCTTTCAAAGAGAAAATGAATGACAGATTCTGGATTCCACAGAAGTTGGTGGAAGATTACAAAGATGACATTTGTTTTATGGTGGATTGTGACAATGTATATATTCAAGCAGCTAAACTGAGGACTGCATATGTAAAACCTCTTCCTTATGAGGTAAATATTGATGAAACCAAGAATATCATTGAAGCTCTTCTTAATCAGCCTGTCAATCCCAAAGCTCCATATTTTGGAACATATGATGAAGCTAAGGTGAGAATTGAACTAAGCATAAAGCTTCCACAGGCGGTAAACAAAGGAAAGAAGAGGATAGCCAAAATGCAAATGATAACCGAGGACAAAGAAGATATCGATGAAGAAGAAAAGGAAAAGGATGAGAAAACAGAGGAACTAGAACCTGCAAAGAAGAAAGGAAAGGTATTCATCACTAAGGCACCTAAGCCTCCCACTGCTGTATTTACAAGGAGAAATGCAAGAGGTAAGACAGATAAAGATAAGGCAGATAAAGACATAGTATTCAAAAGGCCTCCTCTAAACTTTCAAGAGAGGATCAAACTTTTTAGAGATGGATCAGGAACTGGAGTAAGTAACATAAAATCTTTTAAATATGAAACCAGATCGGAAACAGAACAGAAGGAAATAGAAGATGCTGTTATTGAAAAGATGGGACAGTGGAAATACTCTCCTGATGACATAGCCCCACAGGTTCCAGCTGTCTTATTAAATCCAATAAAAATGAGATGGAGCAATGCAAAGAAAACTGTGATAGACATATTTGATCAAACCCTGAGACAGTTAATGTCGAGCTTGAAAAATGATGAAGTAAAGAAGGCATTAAAAGAAAATAAAAATAAGATGACACTAAGGTTCAATACTTGTTTGATTCTAATCAACAATATTGAATCGGTTGTGAAGGCTGCAAATGCTACATGGAAGAACATATACCACCTTCACCAACCGAGTATTGAAACAGTCATAATAAAAGATATTGAAGATGACAATGATGAACAAGAAGAAGCCACTGAGGTAGATGATACTGTGAGGATAGTAGTAGAAGTCATTGCATCCCTTCCTACCTCTCCAGTAAAAGTTTCTACATCCAGCCCGGAGACACCTTCAAGCATGGTTGTGACAACTTCAACATTTGTCCAATCATCTATAGCAACAACAGAAGCAACTACCATTTCTTCTACCGAGTTGCAGTCTCCCACATCATCAAGTTTTCTAGCAGTAAGTTTTCCAATTTTTGAATCTACAAGTGTAAATATTTTAAGTTCTCCAGTAGAAAGTATACCAGTCTCTATAGCCAGCCCTACTATATCTACTGTCACTACTACTAAGGCATTAAGTACAGATAAGCCTAAGGCTCTACCGAGTATAAAATTTTTGGGTAAGAATATAGTAGAGGATATAGACCTAGATGAAGAAATAGAGATTCCAACATTAGATTTTGCAAATCTATCAACGGACCAAATGCAAAATATAGGTGAAATCCTTCAAAAGAAAGCAAAGCAAAAGAAGCTTAAAGAGGAGAGAGACAAGGAATATCAAATCATCAAGGATGCTAAGGACATTTTGTCTAATGCATTAGTTATTAAAGTAGACTCCTCCCAACATGTTTTGCTACAATTAGCAGAAGCAGTTAATAAATACAATGAGGATTCATCTGGGACAGAAAAGTTAGTTGAAAAAGCCGAGAAGAGATTCAACAATAAAGTGCTTGAGCACATTGCTCAGCACATAGCTATTAACCAAGTAGAATTGTCTTCAGTTTTGTCAAACATTGAATCTACCTATTTGAATGCTACCTCTCTTTTGGCCAGATTGTGCAATATTGCCGAGTTCACAAAGGATGTCACAGATAAAATGAATAAAATGGATGAGGATATGAAGATTAGCATATAGAAGCTGCAACTTGAACCAAGTTCAAGCTCTGCTCATCACATGAAAATCTCATACCTATCAAATATGCAGTCAGATCTACTGAAAGAAGACACAAGGATCCGGTCCACACTGCTAGACATCCAACACATGATCCTTCCCATCATGAATACAATGTATAAGCACATTGAACATTCCAAAACATTGATTCATGACAATCAGTTCTCTATCCCAGATCACATGATTGAACTCTCTGCAGAAGTCCAAATTGCAATCCAAACATGCAAGATTCTGCAAGAAAGTTGGGACAGAACCCTTGCACTAATCATGAAGGTACATTTTGATTTTCTATCAAATTTTGGATTCTCTCTGTAAATCACTTGTATATGCACCTTTGGCATTATCACCAAAAAGGGGGAGATATGTATAGAGGGAGATATATGTATAGAAGAAGATTTGTATAGAAAAAGTTAGCACATTGAAAGGGGGAGACAATGTATAAAGCCCTATAACAAAGACAAATTTTGAAAAATCAAAATAGAACTCAGCATGATTCATGTATATAAGTTTTGGCCAATAAGTGTTTTTGTCACTAATGCCAAAGGGGGAGATTGTTGGCATTAAGCAGAATTGCCACTAGTGACAACACTTATTTGCATTCTGGGTGCAAACCGAGCAAACAGTGCAAACCGAGCAGACAATGCAAACCAAGCAAATAGTGCAAACTAAGCAAATAGTGCAAACCGAGCAGACAATGAAAACTGAGCAAACAGTGCAAACTGAGCAGACAGTGCAAACCGAGCAGACAGTGCAAACCGAGCAGATAGTGCAAACCGAGCAAGTTAGTACAAACCGAGCAGGACAGTGTAAACCGAGTAACATCATGTCTACCGAGTCACCAGTATTTACCGAGTTCAAAACCTATCGAGTGATCAGTATGAACCGTGCCTTCACTTCTACCGTGTGCATGACGATGCCGAGTAATGCAGTGGATGCTGAGTATCAGAAAGTCACCGAGTTAGTTTGCAGGAACCGTGTAACCATACTTGGGCCGACTTAGTAGCACTTATGTTTATTTGTCAAGCTGACTTTGTAATTGTAATTGTAATTAATTGTTTAAGACTTGTATATAAACAATGTTGTAAAAATGTCAAGAAAAATGTAAGAAGCATATATGTGAAAAAGAAAGAAAGGCAGAGATAAGTGAATTACAAAGGGCTTCAGCAGTATAAGGAACAGCAAAGACAAATTCATCACAGAAGGTGATCAGTACATCAGCGAATCTCAATCAGCAATCCAGTTGCAAAGCAAGAGATCTAGTGTTTCATCCTAACAGGTGAATCAGTACTAAATCCTTTAACCGGGTAGACTTAACAGTCTTTTGTAAAATCTCTTTACCGAGTGCATACTTCATTGTATGTTTGTAAATCTTTTAACAGGGTGGATTTAGCAATCCTTATTGCTCCTAACAGGGAAGATCATCAGAAGTGATCAAATTGTAAGCCTTAATCGGCCAACTTTATTCTGCAGTATTAAAGCTTTGTGGGTTTCATCCCCACCCCAGTTTTACTTTCTTTTTGGAAGGTTTTTGGGTAACCAAATCTATGTGTCATTATTGTGAATGCTTTTAAGTTTCATGCTTTCTGTATGCAAAGGTTAAAGTAAATTAAATGTTAATACATCTGTAATTAAAATAAAATTCGGAGTTACTGATTCACCCCTCCCCTCTCAGTAACTCGGTTAATTCCTAAATATTTCCAACACCTACAGGGGCATAGTTGTGCCTTTTATAGGTGTCGAAAACCCTAGCTATGCAAAAATGGAGGCTTTGAAGAATAGTTCACTGGAGGTGAATTATAGAAGCAGAGGTCAAGATAATCACTTTGTTTCCACTACCTATGGCTATGAAATGCTATCTTTCCCTACTTTTTCCACTGGAACGCTAAATTGCAAAGGTTCTCGAAATAGATTCTTGTCACCGGACAATTGTACCACGCCTCTTGATAATTTGGCAGCTCAACAGAGTCATTGGGAGGTTAAACAAGAACAACTGAATGGATCTTTGAATCAGCCGAAGATTATGGAGAGCGGGGAAGGGTTTGGTAAAATGAGTAGTTGTACTAGAAATTATGCAGGTGCCATAGAATTGACTATAGTAATAAATTTAAAGAAGAGATCAGCGGCAATGTGACATTATGAGGAAAGCCTTATCATTTCGATGGCACTACCTTGATATTATGAAGAATGTCTTGCCACTTCAATGCTGACACCGCCTCTGTCTTAGACTTTCGTCGTTGCTTCACATCAGTACTCTGAGATATGGCAGGGATTGGGGGCTTTTGTACAACATAGTCCATCATAAATTCTATATAAATCATCATGCGTTACAGTATTCTACGTGTTTCTAAACAACTTACTCCAAGAATTTAATTTTTACTGTAATTTTGGATCCGTGAATTATCATTTTGTGCTCGGAGAGAAGCTGTGGATTCCAAGAATTTGATAAATTTGGTTTATCTCATTTTCTTTCTCTGCCATTTCTGAGTAATACAATTTTGTTTTTGTCCGTCTTAAATGATTTCGCCTGAAGTTAATGAATTTTTTTAGATGATTTTTTCTGAAGTTTTAATGAAATTTCTTCCATGGATGCTAATGAAATCTCTTCCATGAATACTAATAAGACGTTTAAATTCAGAGTTAACAAATTCTATAGCTTGAATGTTCTTTGTTGTAGAAGGTTATTTTCATGGTTTCTGATTCATGTAATTAGTTAATAGTTTCATTCTTAACAGAATTCATAACTAGATTTTCAATAGCCAATTTTCTTCTTGAACATTGCAATATTTTCTCCTCAACTGAACATTTTGTAATCGGTTGATATAAAATCACATTTTTCTCTTGGCCAATTCTGTGGGCTCGCAATTGAGCCTGTAGATCCACAAAAGGGTTGAAATCTGGATCTGGTGGAAGAGTAGTATTAGCAAGAAGTCATTCACTAACATCTCATCTAGGTCATGGGGACTCCCTAGGGGTCCTAGTATGCCTTATCACATGTTAGGACCTCTAGGAAGTCCCCATGACCCCTTTTGACACATTAGAACACCCAAGTGTGTCTTAAGGGGTCTTAGGACCCCTTAAGACACACTTGAGTGTTCCAATGTGTCAAAAGGGGTCACGGGGACTCCCAAGGGGTCCTAGTACACCTTATCACACGTTAGGACCCCTAGGGAGTCCCCATGACCCCTTTTGACACATTGCAAAGCTCAAGTGTGTCTTAACGGGTTGTAGGACACCTTAAGACACACTTGAGCATTTCAATGTGTCAAAAGGGCACACGGGGATTCCCTATGGGTCCTAGTACACCTTATCATGCGTTAGGACCCCTAGGGAGTCCCCATGACCCCTTTTCTCCCTAGGGAGTCCCCGTGACCCCTTTTGACACATTGGAACACTCAAGTGTGTCTTAAGGGGTCCTAAGACCCCTTAAGACACACTTGAGTGTTCCAATGTGTCAAAAGGGGTCACGGGGACTCTCTAGGGGTCTTAACACGTGATAAGGTGTACTAGGACCCCTAGGGAGTCCCTGTGACCCATTTCGACACATTGGAATGCTCATGTGTGTCTTAACAGGTCTTAGGACCCCTTAAGACACACATGACTATTCCAATGTGTTAAAAGGGGTCTTAGGACCCCTTAAGACACACATGAGCATTCCAATGTGTCAAAATGGGTCACAGGGAATCCCTAGGGGTCCTAGTATGCCTTATCATGCGTTAGGACCCCTAGGGAGTCCCCGTAACTGCTTTTGATGCATTGGAACACTCAAGTGTGTCTTAAGGGGTCTTAGGAACCCATGAAACACACTTGAGCATTCCAATGTGTCAAAAGGGGTCTAGGGGACTCCCTAGGGGTCCTAGTATGCCTTATCATGTGTTAGGACCCCTAGGGAGTCCCCATGACCCCTTGAGACACATTGGAATGCTCAAATGTGTCTTAAGGGGTCTACACACTTGAGCATTCCAATGTGTCAAAAGGGGTCACGGGGACTCCCTAGGGGTCCTAACGTGTGATAAGCAATACTAGGACCCCTAGGGAGTCCCCTAGACCCCTTCTGACACACTGGAATGCTAAAGTGTGTCTTAAGGGGTCTTAGCACCCCTTAAGACACACTTGAGCATTCCAATGTGTCAAAATGGGTCACAGGGACTCCCTAGGTGTCCTAACACATGATAAGGCATACTAGGACCCCTAGGGAGTCCCCTAGACCGCTTTTGATACATTGGAATGCTCAAGTGTGTCTTAAAGGGTCTTAGGTCCCCTCAAGACACACTTGAGCATTCCAATGTGTCAAAAGGGGTCACGGGGACTGCCTAGGGGTTCTAACACATGATAAGGCCTACTAGGACACCTAGGGAGTCCCTGTGACCCCTTTTGATAGATTGGAATGCTCAAGTGTGTCTTAAGGGGTCCTAAAAGGTCCTAAGACCTCTTAAGACACAATTGAGCATTCCAATGTGTCAAAAGGGGTCACGGGGACTCCCTAGGGGACTTAACACATCATAAGGCATACTACGACCCCTAGGGAGTCCCTGTGACCCCTTTTCACACATTAGAATTCTCAAGTGTGTCTTAAGGGGTCCAAAGACCCCTTAAGACACACTTGAGCATTCTAATGTGTCAAAAGGGGTCACAGGGACTCCATAGGGATCCTAGAACCCCTTAAGACACACTTGAGCATTCCAATGTGTCAAGAGGGGTCACAAGGACTCCCTAAGGGTCCTAACACATGATAAGGCATACTAGGACCCATGGGGAGTCTCTGTGACCACTTTTGACACATTGGAATGCTCAAGTGTGTCTTATGGTCTCCTAGGACCCCTTAAGACACACTTGAGCATTCTAATATGTCAAAAGGGGTCACAGGGACTCCCTAGGGGTCCTAAAATGTGATAAGGCATACTAGGACCCCTAGGGAGTCCCCGTGACCCCTTTTGACAAATTGGAATGCTCAAGTGTGTCCTTTTGACAAATTGGAATGCTCAAGTGTGTCTTAAGGGGTCTTAGCACCCCTTAAGACACACTTGAGTGTTCCAATGTGTCAAAAGGGGTCACAAGGACTCCCTAGGGGTACTAACGTGTGATAAGGAGTACTAGGACCCCTAGGGAGTCCCCTAGACCCATTTTGACACATTGGAATGATCAAGTGTGTCTTAAAGGGTCTTAGGCCCCCTTAAGACACACATGAGCATTCCAATATGTCAAAAGGGGTCATGGGGACTCCCTAGGGGTTCTAACGAGTGATAAGGCTTACTAGGACCCCTAGGCAGTCCCCATGACCCCTTTTGATAGATTGGAATTCTCAAGTGTGTCTTAAAGGGTCCTACGGGGTCCTAAGACCACTTAAGACACACTTGAGCATTCCAATGTGTCAAAGGGTCACGGGGACTCCCTAGGGGTCCTAACATGTGATAAGGCATACTAGGACCCCTAGGGAGTCCCCATGACCCCTTTTGACACATTGGAATGCTCAAGTGTGTCTTAAGGGGTCCCAAGAACCCTTAAGACACACTTGAGCATTCCAATGTGTCAAAAGGGGTCATGGGGACTCCCTATGTGTCCTAGGAACCCTTGAGACACAATTGAGCATTTCAATGTGTCAAAAGGGGTCACAGGGACTCCCTAGGGGTCGTAACACATGATAAGGCATACTAGGACCCCTAGGGAGTCCCCGTGACCCCTTTTGACACATTGGAATGCTCAAATGTATTTTAAGAGGTCAGTGTGTTTTAAGGGGTCCTAAGACCCCTCAAGACACCCTTGAGCATTCCAATATGTCAAAAGGGGTCACGGGGACTCCCTAGGGGTCCTAACATGTGATAAGGTGTACTAGGACCCCTAGGGAGTCCCTATGACCCCTTTTGACACATTGGAATGCTCAAGTGTTTCTTAACGGGTCCGAAGACCCATTGAGACACACTTGAGTGTTCCAATGTGTCAAAAGCGGTCATAGGGACTCCCTAGGGGTCCTAATGTATCATAAGGCATACTAGGACCCTTAGGGAGTCCCTGTGACCCCTTTTGACACATTGGAATGCTCAAGTGTGACTTAAGGTGTTCTAAAACCCCTTAAGACACAATTGAGCATTCCAATGTGTCAAAAGGGGTCACGGGGACTCCCTAGGGGTCCTAACGCGTGATAAGGCATACTAGAACCCCTAGGGAGTCCCTGTGACCCCTTTTGACACATTGGAACACTCAAGTGTGTCTTAAGGTGTCCTAACATGCCTTTAGACACACTTGAGCATTCTAATGTGTCAAAAGGGGTGACGGGGACTCCCTATAGGTCCTAACATGTGATAAGGCATACTAGGACCCTTAGAGAGTCTCCAAGACCCCTTTTGACACATTGCAACACTCAAGTGTGTCTTAAGGGATCTTAGGACCCTTTAAGACACACTTTAACATTCCAATGTGTCAAAAGTGGTAACAGGGACTCCCTAGGGGTCCTAGTACGCATTATCACGTGTTAGGAACTATAGGGAGTCCCCGTGACCCATTTTGACACATTGGAATGCTAAAGTGTGTCTTAAGGTGTCTTAGGACACCTTAAGACACACTTGAGCATTCCAATGTGTCAAAAGGCATCCCGGGGACTCCCTAGGGGTCCTACTACACCTTATCACACATTAGGACCCCTAGGGAGTCCCCATGACCCCTTTTGAAACATTGGAATGCTCAAGTGTGTCTTAATGGGTCCTACCACCCCTCAAGACACACTTGAGGGTTCCAATGTGGAAAAAGAGATCACAGGGACCCCCTAGGGTCTTAGTACACCTTATCACACGTTAGGACCCCTAGGGAGTCCCCATGACCCCTTTTGACACATTGGAATGCTCAAGTGTATCTTAAGGGGTCTTAGGAACCCTTAAGACATAATTGAGCATTCCAATGTGTCAAACCTTAAGACACACTTGAGCATTCTAATTTGTCAAAAGGGGTCACGGGGACTCCCTTGGGGTCCTAGTACGCCTTATCACACATTAGGAACCCTAGGGAGTCCTTGTGACCCCTTTTGGCACATTGGAATTCTCAAGTGTGTATTAAGGGGTCTTAGGACCTCTTAAGATAGACTTGAGCATTCCAATGTGCCAAAAGGGGTCACGGGGACTCCTTAGGGGTCCTAGTATGCCCTATTGTGCGTGAGGACCCCTACAGAGTCCCCGTGACTCCTTTTGACACATTGGAATGCTCAAGTGTGTCTCAAGAGGTCTTAGGACTCTTTAAGACACACTAGAGCATTCCAATGTGTCAAAAGGACCCCTTAAGCCACACGTAAGTGTTCCAATGTGTCAAAAGGGGTTACAGGGACTCCCTGGGGGTCTTAGTATCCCATATCATGTGTTAGGACCACTAGGGAGTCCACATGACCCCTTTTGACACATGGGAATGCTCAAGTGTGTCTTAAGGGGTCCTAAGACACCTTAAGACACACTTGAGCATTCCCATGTGTCAAAAGGGGTCATGGGGACTCCCTAGGGGTCCTAGTACACCTTATCACATGTTAGGACCCCTAGGGCATCCCCATAACCCCTTTTGACACATTGGAATGCTAAAGTGTGTCTTAAGGGGTCTTAGGACCCCTTAAGACACACTTGAGCATTCCAATGTCTCAAAAGGGGTCACAACAAAACCTTAGGTGTCCTTGTATGCTAATTCATGTGTTAGGACCTTGAGAGAGTCCCCGTGACCCCTTTTGACACATTGGAATGGTCAAGTGTGTCTTAAGGGGTCCTAAGACCCCTTGAGACACACTTGAGCATTCCAATGTGTGAAAAGGGGTCATGGGGACTACCTAGGGGTCCTAGTATGTGGGGCCCTAAAATGCCTTAAGACACATTTGAGCATTCCAATGTGTCAAAAGCTTTCACAGAGACTCCCTAGAGGTCCTAACGCCTGATAAGGCGTACTAGGACACCTAGGGAGTTCCCGTGACCCGTTTTGACACATTGGAACACTCATGTGTGTCTTAAGGGGTCCTAAGACCCCTTTTGAAAAATTTTAACACTGATGTGTGTCTTAAGGGGTCACAAGGAGTCCCTAGGGGTCCTAGTATGCCTTATCATTTGTTAGGATACCTAGGGAGTCCCCGTGACCCTTTTTGACACATTGGAACACTCATGTGTGTCTTAAGGGGTCTTAGGACCCCTTAAGACACACATGGGCATTCCAACGTGTCAAAAGGGGTCATAGGACCCCTTAAGACACACATGAGCATTCCAATGTGTCAAAAGGGGTCATGAAGTCTCCTTAGGTGTGGTAGTATGCCTTATCATGCGTTAGGACCCCTAGGGAGTCCCCGTGACCCCTTTTGAGACATTGGAATGCTCAAGTGTGTGTTAAGGGGTCTTAGGACCCCTTAACACACACTTGAGTGTTCCAATGTCTCAAAAGGGGTCAAGGGGACTCCCTAGGGGTCCTAGTATGCCAATTCATGTGTTAGCACCCCTAAGGAGACCCCGTGACCCCTATTGACACATTGGAATGGTCAAGTGTGTCTTAAGGGGTCCTAAAATCCCTTGAGACACACTTGAGCATTCCAATGTGTCAAAAGGGGTCACGGGGACTCCCTAAGGGTCCTAACACGTGATAAGGCATACTGGGACCCCTAGGGAGTCCCCATGACCCCTTTTGACACATTGAAATGCTCAAGTGTGTCTTAAGGGGTCTTAGGACTCCTTAAGACACACTTGAGCATTCCAATGTGTCAAAAGGGGTCACGGGGACTCCCTAGGGGTCCTAATGTGTGATAAGTCATACTAGGACCCCCAGGGAGTCCCCGTGACCCCTTTTGATATATCAAAATGCTCAAGTTTTTCTAAAGGGGTCCTAGGACCCCTAGGGAGTCCTTGTGACCACTTTTGACACATTGGAATGCTCGAGTGTGTCTTAAGGGGTCCTAAGACCCCTTAAGACACACTTGAGCATACCAATCTATCAAAAGGGGTCACGGGGACTCCCTAGTGGTCCTAGCATGTGATAAGGCATACTAGGACCCCTAGGGAGTCCCTGTGACCCCTTTTGACACATTGGAATGCTCAAGTGTTTTTTAAGGGGTCCTACTATGCCTTATCAGGCGTTAGGACCCCTAGGTGTCCCCGTGACCCCTTTTGACATATTGGAATGCTCAAGTGTGTCAAAATAGGTCACGGGGAGTCCATAGGGGTCCTAGAACCCCTTAAGACACACTTGAGCATTCCAATGTGTCAAATGGGGTCAAAAGGACTCCCTAGGGGTCCTAACACGTGATAAGGCATACTAGGAACCCTAGGGAGTCCCCGTGACCACTTTTGACATATTGGAATGCTCAAGTGTGTCTTATGGCTCCTAAGACCCCTTAAGACACACTTGAGCATTCCAATCTATCAAAAGGGGTTACACGAACTCCCTAGGGGTCCTAATGCATGATAAGGCATACTAGGACCCATAGGGAGTACTCATGACCCCTTTTGACACATTATAACACTCAAGTGTGTCCTTTTGACACATTAGAATGCTCAAGTGTGTCCTTTTGACACATTGGAATGCTCAAGTGGGTCTTAAGGGGTCTTAGCACACCTTAAGACACACTTGTGCATTCCAATTTGTCAAAAGGGGTCACAAGGACTCCCTAGGGGTCCTAACGCATGATAAGGAGTACTAGGAACCCTAGGGAGTCCCCTAGACCCATTTTGACACATTGGAATGCTCAAGTGTGTCTTAAAGGGTCTTGGGCCCCCTTAAGACATGCATGAGCATTCCAATGTGTCAAAAGGGGTCACGAGGACTCCCTAGGGGTTCTAATGAGTGATAAGGCCTATTAGGACCCCTAGGGATTCCCCGTGACCCCTTTTGACACATTCGAATGCTTAAGTGTGTCTTAAGGGGTCCAAGGAACCCTTAAGACACACTTGAGCATTGCAATATTCAAAAGGGGTCATGGGGACTCTTTAGGGGTCCTAGGACCCCTTAAGACATAGTTGAGCATTCCAATGTGTCAAAAAGGGTCACAGGGACTCCCTAGGGGCCCTAACGCATGATAAGGCATACTAGGACCCCTAGGGAGTCCCCATGACCCCTTTTGACACATTGGAATGCTCAAGTGTGTTTTAAGGGGTCCTAAGACCTTTTAAGACACCCTTGAGTGTTCCAATGTGTCAAAAGGGGTCACGGGGACTCCCTAGTGGTCCTAACACATGATAAGGTGTACTACGAACCCTAGGGAGTCCCTGTGACCCATTTTGACACATTGGAATGCTCAAGTGTTTTTTAAGGGGTCGTAAGACCCCTTGAGACACACTTGAGTGTTCCATTGTGTCAAAAGTGGTCATAGGGACTCCCTAGGGGTCCTAATGCATGATAAGGCGTACTAGGACCCCTAGGGAGTCCCCATGACCCATTTTGACACATTGGAATGCTCAAGTGTGACTTAAGGGGTTCTAATACCCCTTAAGACACACTTGAGCATTCCAATGTGTCAAAAGGACATATTTTAGCATTCCAATATGTCAAAAGGGTTCACGGGGACTCCCTAGGGGTCCTAACACATGATAAGGCATACTAGAACCCCTAGGGAGTCCCTGTGACCCCTTTTGATACATTGGAACACTCAAGTGTCTCTTAAGGGGTCCTAACACCCCTTAAGACACACTTGAGCATTCCAATATATCAAAAGGGGTGACGGGGACTCCCTAGAGGTTCTAACATGTGATAAGGTGTACTAGGACCCTTAGGGAGTCCCCGTGACTCCTTTTGACACATTGGAACACTCAAGTGTGTCTTAAGGGATCTTAGGACCACTTAAGACACACTTCAGCATTCCAATCTATCAAAAGGGGTCACAGGGACTCCCTAGGGGTCCTAGTATGTTTTATCACGTGTTAGGACTCGTAGGGAGTCCCCATGACCCATTTTGACACATTGAAATGCTCAAGTCTATCTTAAGGTGTCTTAAGACACCTTAAGACACACTTAAGCATTTCAATGTGTCAAAAGGCATCATGGGGACTCCTTAGGGTTCCTAGTATGCCTTATCACATGTTAGGACCCCTAGGGAGTCCCCATGACACCTTTTGACACATTGAAATGCTCAAGTGTGTCTTAAGGGGTCCTAACATGCTTTAACACACACGTGAGGGTTCTAATGTGTCAAAAGGTGTCACGGGGACTCCCTAGGGGTCTTAGTACACCTTATCACATGTTAGGACCCCTAGGGAGTCCCCGTGACCCCTCTTGACACATTGGAACGCTCAAGTGTGTCTTAAGGGGTCTTAGGAACCCTTAAGACACACTTGAGTGTTCCAATGTGTCAAAATTTAAGACACACTTGAGCATTCCAATATGTCAAAAGGGGTCATGGGGACTCCCTAGGGGTCCTAATATGCATTATCATGCATTAGGACCCCTAGGGAGTCCCCGTGATCCCTTTTGGCACATTGGAATGCTCAAGTGTGTCTTAAGGGGTCTTAGTCCCCATGACACCTTTTGACACATTGAAATGCTCAAGTGTGTCTTAAGGGGTCCTAACATGCTTTAACACACACGTGAGGGTTCTAATGTGTCAAAAGGTGTCACGGGGACTCCCTAGGGGTCTTAGTACACCTTATCACATGTTAGGACCCCTAGGGAGTCCCCGTGACCCCTCTTGACACATTGGAACGCTCAAGTGTGTCTTAAGGGGTCTTAGGAACCCTTAAGACACACTTGAGTGTTCCAATGTGTCAAAATTTAAGACACACTTGAGCATTCCAATATGTCAAAAGGGGTCATGGGGACTCCCTAGGGGTCCTAATATGCATTATCATGCATTAGGACCCCTAGGGAGTCCCCGTGATCCCTTTTGGCACATTGGAATGCTCAAGTGTGTCTTAAGGGGTCTTAGGACCCCTTAAGACACACTTGAGAATTCCAATGTGTCAAAAGGGGTCAAAGGGACTCCCTAGGGGTTGTAGTATGCCCTATCATCTATGAGGACCCCTACAGAGTCCCCGTGACCCCTTTTGACACATTTGAATGCTCAAGTGTCTCTAAAGGGGTATTAGGACCCCTTTAGACACACTAGAGCATTCCAATGTGTCAAAAGGACCCCTTAAGACACACCTAAGTGTTCCAATGTGTCAAAAAGGGTTATAGGGACTCCCTAGGGGTCTTAGTATGCCTTATCACATGTTAGGGCCACTAGGGTGTCCTCGTGACCCTTTTTGACACATTGGAATGCTCAAGTGTGTCTTAAGGGTTCCTAAGACCCCTTAAGACACACTTGAGCATTCCAATATGTCAAAAGGGGTCATGGGGACTCCGTAGGGGTCCTAATGCGTGATAACATGTACTAGGACCCCTACAGAGTCCCCTAGACCCCTTTTGACACATTGGAATGCTCAAGTGTGTTTTATGGGGTCCTAAGACCCCTTAAGACACACTTGAGCATTCCAATGTTTCAAAAGGGGTCACAGGGACTCCCAAGGGGTCCTAATGCATGATAAGGCATACTAGGACCCCTAAGGAGTCCGCGTGACCCCTTTTCACACATTGGAATTCTCATGTGTGTCTTAAGGGGTCCTAAGACCCCTTTTGACACATTGGAATGCTCATGTGTGTCTTAAGGGGTCCTAAGACCCCTTTTGACACATTGGAACACTCATTTGTGTCTTAAAGGTTCCTAAGACCCCTTAAGACACACTTGAGCATTCCAATGTGTCAAAAGGGGTCACGAGGAATCCCTAGGGTTCCTAGCATGCCTTATCACATGTTAGGACCCCTAGGGAGTCCTCGTGACCCCTTTTGACACATTGGAATGCTCAAGTGTGTCTTAAGGGGTCCTAACACCCCTTAAGACACACTTGAGCGTTCCAATGTGTCAAAAGGGGTCGCGGGGACTCCCTGGGGGTCCTAGTATGCCTTATCACATGATAGAACCCCTAGGGAGTCCCTATGACTTCTTTTGACACATTGGAATGCTCAAGTGTGTCTTAAGGTGTCCAAAGACCCCTTAAGACACATTGGAACACTCAAATTTCTGTTAAGGGGTCCTAAGACCCCTTAAGACACACTTAAGTGTTCCAATGTGTCAAAATGGGACACGGGGACTCCGTAGGGGTCCTAGTATGCCTTATCATGTGTTAGGACCCCTAGGGAGTCCTCATGACCCCTATGAAGTCTCTCTCTCCACCTCTAGTGAAGTAATCTTCAAAGCCTCCATTTCTATGTAGCTACGGTTTACGACACTTGTAAAAGGCACATTTAATAGAAAGATTTAGCTTACCACCTTTAAAGACCTAAAAGAAACAAGAAAAAAATTGAGACCAAAAGTACATGCCGCATTTTTGTATGTAGTACTGTAAGCTTCAACAATCTAGCCGGCTTCGTCTGCTAAGGCATGAAGAACTTCATTAATGTATGCTCTAGGAGGAAGATTATAATTTCCATATTTCTACAAGAGATTCTCCAAAATTTGTAATATTATATATAATATATTAGTATACATTAGTATATATATATATATATTATATACATGTTGGTATATATAATACATTGGTATATTATAATACATTAGTATATTTTAATACATTAGTACATATAATACATTAGTATATTATAATACATTAGTATATATATAATATACATTATATGTATCATATGTGTCTTTTATTTATATCTATTATATACATCAATATATGTAAAAGTTAAATTTTTTCATTTGCTCCCGCCATTTTTTCATCAGCCTGAGAATATCGGGTACCCGATATGAAATCGGATACCCAATTTTTGCCAGGTAATATTTGACCAAAATATTCCCTGTCCCCACAGACCAGACAATCACTAGATTTGATACTTTTTTCACATGTTGCAAAAAAAAAAAAGTGATTTGGGGCCCATTGTTTGATTTTTGTCGACTTGTGGTCTCACCATGGGAAGTAGCAGTCGTTGAAAGGCTAAACGCAAGAGGAAGTTGACAGATGATGAAATTCAAGCATATAGGGAAAAAGATAAGGAAAATCACTGAAGGAGACAAGGTATGTTAAAAATTAATCAAGGTGACCTTGTAAATGTAGTTGTAAGTGAAGAGGATGTTCAATTTGAAAATGCACAGATGGAGATTGAAAATGTAGACTTTGGGAATGAAAATGTTGCACAAGAACCACATGAACGTTATACATCTCCAAATTATATGCGAAATGAAGTCCCTTGCAATAAAGATAATCAATCTTCAAATTCGGGGTTTTCAAGAACACATAAATGGTTAATTGAAATTGAGGAGAACATTATGAATAATTGGGAAGGAAAGATGTCACATAGAACCATTAGGTTGTGGGCTTCAAGACTTTATGATCAATTTTTTCGAAACAAGACATTGGTTGAGCAATGTCAAATTTTTGTGCAGTTGTTAAAGATGCAAAACATGAGACCTATGCTTGTGAAATTGAAGATTCGTGTGAACAAGAAAATGGAGAGAAATGCCATTGTTGTGAAGAATCTTTTCAATGCTCTCAATAGCATTGGGAAGACTAGCAGAGAAAAAGACAAGAGAGTTGCTCGGAGGGTTATTACAACCTCCTTAGTAAGTCATCAGTTGAGAAAGGCTCGTTTGATGAGACAAACTTGTGTTGACTTCAATATAGACTCTAAAACTTTGGGTAGAGCACTTGCAAGAATAGAAAGACTTGATGATCCACTTCAAATTGATACATGGGCTTATGGTGGGAGACTTCCATGTTTCGATAAGAAACTAAGAGATGTTGTCAAGGATGAAATTCAACAATTTTGGGATGCTAACTCAAGAGTGTCACCAAATGTGAAGGATGTCTTGAAGTTGAGAGTTGGCAATGGAGACAGCACTCCACATCCTAAACATTATGTGGAGGTAAGTCAAACAATGTTGTATAAAATTTTTTGTGAGACACATCCAACATTGAAAATATCACAAAGGTCTTTTGAATTCGTGAAACCATTTTATTGTGTACCCCTTAAGATTCGAAATACATGTTGTTGCAAATATTATGTTGAGTTTTCAATGCATCATGAATTATTACGGTCCATTCATTCTACTTTGCATACTAATGAAATGCTAGAGGATTGTGGTGCAAGTGGTCTTCCCAAATCATCAAGAGACTTGCTAGATCAATTTTTATGTCATAGAGATGATGGTTGTTTATTTTATAAAAAAGATTGCTTAAATGCCAAGTGCTCAGAATGTGGTGGCTTGTCCAAGTTTAGAACATGTTTTCATGAGGGTTTGGAACACAATTTTGGAAAGACACTCGTGCAAAAAAAGGTAATGAAAAAGTGAAATATACATTGAAGAGTGGAGGTGGAGGCTCTAGATGTGAGTTAGTTGCAAAAGAATACAATGTTGTTGATTTTATCTCAGATTTCAAGACAAATCTTTTTTACAAGTATGCAAGGCATAGTCACAGGTCTCAATGGTTGGATCAACAATTCAGGACATGTAAGGACACTTTCCCCATTGGAACTATTATATCCGTTGTAGACTTTACGGAGAACTATACATTGCAGCCCCAAAATGAGACTCAAGCTCAATATTACAATTCCATTCAGGTTGCTATTTTTGTACACATCACATATAGACATTCCCTTGAAAGCACAAAAGATGAGTGAAAGATAATTAGAGAGTACCATTTTTATATGAGCAATGACAATTCTCACTCTCATGAGTTTGTTCAACATTGTTTCCAAAACTATTTTGACTTCTTGCAGGAAAATGGTATTGCTATGGATAGGCATCTCATTTGGTCGGATAATTGCATAGGTCAATTTAAGAATGATAGAATGTTTTATTGGATGTGTAGAATGCATGTGGAGAGAGGTGTACCTCATATTTGGAGTTTTTTTGAGTTAGGGCATAGGAAAGGGGAGCATGATAGAGCAGGTGCATGTGTGAAGAGAGCTCTAGTTAAGGAGCAATTGAGGATTTTAGGTGTTGTACTTCTTGATGCTCGTTCTATTTTTGATTGGTGTACTTTAGCATTATCACAGGGGGGGACTCTTGATTCTACAGTGCATAGATTCTTTTGGTTGGTCGAGGAGGGAACTATAGGAGATAGATTGGATTGTCAAACAGTGAAAGACTCTTCAAAAATGCATTCATTCTGAAGCTCCAATAGTAGTACATGGACCATTTGGACATGAGAGTTGGCTTGTTTTTGCCCCATGTGTTTTCAGTATGATTGGGATCATTGTGAGTCAAGTGAGTGGGTGGATACATGGGTTCCATAGTATCTAACTCCTTTATCTTTGACACTCTCTATAAGAAATGATGACATGGACACTTTAGTTGACTATGACCATCTTTCAGATCTTCTGAAGCTAGGAGATGTTTTTGCATTGGTTGCACCACAAGGGAATGATGAGAGGTCAGATTATTGGTTAGCACGTTATGTACAAGGTAAATAGAAGCTTGTACAACCAATGACAGATGGTGATGGGTTCACATATCCTACTGGTTCAATTGTTGTTGTGGGAACATGGCTGTGAACATACATGATTAGAAAGAATGGAGTTCCCGCATTTGAAGACTATGAGAAGCACAAAACTATTCTCATGTATTACACCTTGTTACAGCAACAAATGTCAAGTTGTCAAAGCATCAAGGAAGAACAAAGACAAAAGAACTTTGGACTATTACTACTATTGATCATGAAGCACTATTGGAGACCCTAAAGCAAAGAGATGACCCTTCAGGAACACTTGACTAGGTAATAAGTTAACTTAGTGCATTATTTTCTAAGTTCGTTAAGCTTAATTTTGATACATTAATTTGACCTTTCTTAGATTGTATTTTGAGTCAATAAACTTGGTTTTGTATGTGGATTGTAACTTGTGTAGGAGCACCTATGAAGATGCCTATGGTCACCATGGATCCAATGAGAGATAGAAGGAAAAAAGGATCCTTAATGGTTAATTGAGATCTTTTGAAGCCTACAATGCCAATTTGTAACAATCAATTTGATTTAAAAGTTAAATGTCCTAAAACTCTTCATAAGGACTTATGAGCAAAATCATGTATGGGTGGCCAATAGTGCCAAGAAGGGATCTTACATGTCATATACTTATGTCATTTGCATGGTTTGAATTCTTACATGTTTGATTGTTGTTTCTAATGCTTTAAGGATATTATTTTTTAGCATTTCAAACAATCTATAAAATTTAAACCTCAAACATTATAAGCTCCATAGTTCAGATTTCACAAGCTTAATCATGATTAATTTCATAGTTCAAATTTCAAACATACCACTAATAGTCAGTTGAAAGTGGCTCAGCAACGTATCTTTCAAACCAGCAGTGATCTTCTGAGGCTCGTATCTCAGACTTTGTGAGAGGTATCAAAAAATCATCAAGTGCTATGGGATCATGTTTTTGAGGTCTACAATAGCCTCTCTTCTTTTTGGGCGATTCGACTTCGTTTGAATTTGGCAAGGCGATCTCAGTCGATGCCAAAACTTGCAGTGAGGGTCAGTTGAAAGTGGCTCAACAACGTATCTTTCAAACTGTCTAACATGGCATCAAACCATCTACTCCATCAACTTTGGTTGGCCCAGTAAACACCAGTGACAACCCCATTCTACCCACAAAGTCACCGGAACGTTCGCGACCACGCTCGACCCAAGTGACCCCAAGGTGCACTAAGCATGATTGGGTAGTGATCTTTCGGGGCTTGTATCTTGGACTTCGTGAGAGGTATCAAAAAATCATTAGGTGCTACAAGATCATGTTTTTGAGGTCTACAATAACCTCTCTCAGTTTTGGGTGATTCGACTTCGTTTGTATTTGGCAAGGCGATCTCAGTTGATGCCAAAACTTGTAGTGAGGGTCAGTTGAAAGTGGCTCAATAGTGTATCTTTCAAACCATCTGACCTAGCATCGAACCATCTACTCCATCAGCTCTATTTGGCTAGGTAAACGCTAGTGACCACCCCATTCTGCCCACAGAGTCACCAAAATGCTCGCGACCATGCTCGACCCAAGTGACCCCAAGGTGCACTAAGCACGATTGGGCAGCGATCTTTCGGGACTCATATCTCAGACTTCATGAGAGGTATCAAAAAAATGTTAGGTGCTATAGGATTTTGTTTTCAAGTTCTACAATAACCTCTCTCGGTTTTGGGCGATTTGACTTCATTTGCATTTGGCAAGGCGATCTCAGTCGATGCCAAAACTTGCAGTGAGGGTTAGTTGAAAGTGGCTCAACAGCGTATCTTTCAAACCGTCTGACTTGGCATCAAACCATCTACTCCATTGGCTTTGGTTGGCTAGGTAAACACCAGTGACAACCCCGTTCTACCCACAGAGTCACCGGAATGCTCACGACCATGCTCGACCCAAGTGACCCCAAGGTGCACTAAGCAGGATTGGGCAGCAATCTTCCAAGGCTCATATCTCATACTTCATGAGAGGTATTGACAAATCATCAAGTGCTACAAGATCATGTTTTCAAGCTCTACAATAACCTCTCTCATTTTTGGGTGATTCGACTTTGTTTGCATTTGGCAAGGCGATCTCAGTCGATGCCAAAACTTGCAGTGAGAGTCAGTTGAAAGTGGCTCACTAGTGTATCTTTCAAACCGTCTGACCTGGCATCAAACCATCTACTGCATCAGCTTTGATTGGCTGGGTAAATTCCAGTGACAACCCCATTCTTCCCACAGAGTCATCGGAATGCTTGCGACCACGCTCGACCCAAGTGACCCCAAGGTGCACTAAGCATGATTGGGCAGCAATCTTCTGGGGCTCGTATCTTAGACTTCGTGAGAGGTATCAAAAAATTGTTAGGTGCTACAAGATCATGTTTTTGAGGTCTACAATAACCTCTCTCAGTTTTGGTCGATTCAACTTTGTTTGCATTTGGCAAGGCGATCTCAGTCGATGCCAAAACTTGCAGTGAGGGTCAGTTGAAAGTGGCTTAGTAGCGTATCTTTCAAACCATCCAACTTGGCATCAAACCATCTACTCCATTGGCTTTGATTGGCTGGGTAAACACTAGTGACAACCCCATTCTGCCCACAGAGTCACCGGAACGCTCGCAACCACGCTTGACCCAAGTGACCCCAAGGTGCACTAGGCATGATTGGGCAAAAATCTTCCAGGGCTTATATCTCAGACTTCGTGAGAGGTATCAACAAATCATCAGGTGATACAAGATCATATTTTTGAGGTCTACAATAGCCTCTCTTAGTTTTGGGCAATTCGACTTTGTTTGCATTTGGCAAGGCAATCTCAGTCGATGCCAAAACTTGCAGTGAGGGTCAGTTGAAAGTGGCTCAGCAGTGTATCTTTCAAACCATCTAACCTAGCATCGAACTGTCTACTCCATTGGCTCTGGTTGGCTGGGTAAATACCAATGAAAAGATTGTTCTACCCACAGATTCATCGGAACGCTCGCGACCACGCTCGACCCAAGTGACCCCAAGGTGCACTAAGCACGATTGGGCAGCGGTCTTTCGGGGCTCGTATCTTGAACTTTGTGAGAGGTATTGAAAAAATGTCAGGTGCTACAGGATCATGTTTTTGAGGTCTACAATAAACTCTCTTAGTTTTGGGTGATTTGACTTCATTTGCATTTTGCAAGGCGATCTCAGTCGATGCCAAAACTTGCAGTGAGGGTCAGTTGAAAGTGGCTCAGCAGCGTATCTTTCAAACCGTTTGACCTGGCATCGAATCATCTACTCCATCAGCTCCAGTTGGCTAAGTAAATGCTAGTGACAACCCCATTCTAGCCACAGAGTCACCGGAATGCTCGTGACCACGCTTGACCCAAGTGACCCCAAGGTGCACTAAGCATGATTAGGCAGCGATCTTCCAGGGCTGGTGCAGGGCACCCTCCACTAGTAGGAATTTGAATTTCATTGTTATGTTTGTAATAAATAGGATGGATCTAGATATATCATCCTAATTTTGGTTTGGAATCCCTAATGTGTGATCAAGGATCTTTTGGCAATGTTATAAGCCTAAGATACCTTAGGTCATGGGGTTCACCTAGTTAGTGATAATTTGCTAGGTTAGGCTTATGGAGTCTTAAAGGTTGATTTTAGATTATTTTCACTTAAAAAATCATGTTGATAGGTTTTGATCTCAAAAATAAATCATAAACTCTATCGAGTTCATAAAATGGCATATTTTGCAAAATTGCAAAAATGCAATAAAAGTTACTATTACAACTTTCTAAAATTTCTTGAGAGATTGGAATTGGAAACCCAAGAGTCAAATGGGTTCTCCAATTGATATACCTTCATTTTGAAGGTTATATATGCTCATCACTTTGAACCATAATGGAAATAAGTTGATTTTTGTAAACTAATGCCATAAAGGAGGAATACAAACCATTTTTGAGCCATTTCTCAGAGTTGTACAGGCGTGTACGGACTTACAGGGTCATGATTTGAATGTGGGAATACTGTATTGCATGTTAGTGAACATTTTCATTGATTTAAAGAAGTTTTAGTTTCATTTGTTAAAGTTATTTCAATTCTTTTCAAAACAGTCCAGGAAGCAAGCTTTTCTAGGGCCCTGAACACTAATGGAGGCCTAACTTGCATTCTAGCCATGGGTTTAACCTAAGAATTTGGAAAATGCAAGTTAGGTCTATGTATCAATGGATTCTAAAGGCTCATTTAGTGGCTCAAAGGGCAAGGCCTTCATGCATCAGGCCCTAGTCTGAATTTTTGAGAGGATTCAGTCTAGAAAGTAGAAGAAAGTTGTAAAGAAGTGCATAGAATAGATAAGTGAGTCAAGTAAAGGTGGTTTTGAGTCATTTGGGGTTTGAGAAGAATATCTGAATCATTTTACTAGTTCCATGAACCCTATACCTCATACTTGCTTTGTAAACCAAGCTTAATTAGGCCAATTAGGTATGTGTCCAAAGTGGGTGTTAGGTGGCGCTAGAGTGAAGTTGGAAGGAAAGACTTTGGGATATTAAATAAATTCCAAATGGGTGTCTGAAAATTCCCTGATTGTATCAAGATACTCAGTTGTACAAAAGTTAGAGTAGAAAACCTCTATTGAAAAGGCTACAAGGAAATTGGCGTGCAGGTCTAGTTTGCCATGGTACAGTTTTGATGGGAATAAACCAAGTGTTATTTCAGAGGCCTTAGGTCATATGAGGACCATCTAAATGCTTGGGAGTGGTCAAGAAGTCCACTGGTGAAGAGTTCTATCAATAAGTTAGTTTTAGGCCCAGTGTCCCTAAAGCCAAAAAGGCATTGAAGTTTGATTGAGTGTGTAACTTTGCAAAGGGAGTTTATTGGGATAGAAATACATTTTTTTGGTTGTGTTATACCATCAAAAGAGTTTGGGATTACCCTTAACCCTTTGTGGTTGGTTGGTGAGTTGTGGGAGGTAGTAGAAGGGCACTCCACTTTCTTGCTGTAACATCTGCATTAGGGGCTCGTATATGTAAACTGTTTGACAAAATGCCTGCAAGCAGAGCATAAAACATGGAATTATAGATAGGAGTAGCAGAACTAGTAAAAGGTATCCAAGAATGAAGTTTCCAAAGCTTTGTCAGGTTAGACTGGTCGATGACAATGAGAATTGGTTTTGTACATCGACAGTATTGGCATTCGAGAACATGATAATCTATAATGCAATTTCAATATTAAGACATTATCATTTCCTAAGAATGCCCCAACACCAAATGTCAAGGAGGACCTGACATCTTCCTTGATGGATAGAACCTTGTTTCATGCTCGGTTGTTGGATTCATAGAGGTCTAGGACTATATCAATGGGAAACTTAAGAGCAATTTTCAATACCAAGCTAATGATGCATGATAATGCAGTTCTCTGTGTTGACATCAGTCATGATTCAGAGATGTTGGCTTCAGGTTTACAAGGTGGGAAAATTGAGGAGGACGTGCTCGCAATTGAATCCCAAAATACGTATGTATGATGGCTTCGACAAAATGTTTCTTGGTGTCACTTGCATGAAGCGGTATGTGTGTGGAGTGCTAGAAATGACATGCTCTAGTTATAGCACCAAGTGTCCAATAAAAACATAGATTCATTAACAGTTGTGTTGCAATAAGATCCAGATGGCACTATTCTATAGGAATAGATCCATTTTGAAAGATGTAGAGCGCCAAGTAACATGGACTTTCATAACAAAATATTACTAAGGTGCTCACAAAGGGAGACTTTAATGTATTCGAGAAAGAAGATGTGGATAGACACATCCTCAAGAATTAGTTATTATAACAAGAAAGAAATTGACCGAAAGGGGAAAATAAATAAGGCTCGTAGAGGAGATTTTGGGGGCTCCAGATTCTGCCTGACCTGGGAGACTTTGTGCCAGGGGAGGGATAGATTAGGATTTTTATTGTAATGCAGGGAAAGAGGGATTTTATTTTCAGATAATGATTAATGTACAGGAACAAATGAATCTTTTTTGTTTTTCTGTGTTCAAAGAAGGATATGTCAGCATATTAAAAATTTGATTTTAGATGCTCACTTTCTGATTGATATTCATCTTTGAATGATATTGGTTTCTTTTAAATGCGTATCTATTACATCTGATCATCAGTACGATCATCTATGGACTTTGTGCTATAGTTTTTCATGTATTTGGAAAGAACCATTCGTCTTTCTCTCTTAGTTTCTTTCTGTAATGCATTGTTTAGGAAAATGAAATTTGTAGTGTTTACTGTCCTTTTCTTTTCAGTAAATTAGTCCCTTCATGTCTATCTCATGTTTACGAATAGATTTTTGTATGCCTTTATTGCTTTCAGGTTAAA
The DNA here is from genome assembly GCA_027943335.1 of Chamaecyparis obtusa. Taxonomy (NCBI): domain Eukaryota; kingdom Viridiplantae; phylum Streptophyta; class Pinopsida; order Cupressales; family Cupressaceae; genus Chamaecyparis; species Chamaecyparis obtusa. Next base: position 1,769,958 of record BSBK01006905.1, read on the forward strand.
AGCATTATCATTTATAGTTTAGTTGATTCATTGTAAATCTTGCACGGGGAGCTGTACCCAGATAATTCAAAGGGTGCTTACGCTTCTCAATAGCGAAGTGACCCAACTGTTGGTGTGGGTTGAGACTTTTTGTTTGGGCTTTAAGGGTCATTTTGTAAGCATTTCTTTGGAAGACAAATCTGTTCACCAACAAGAAGTTAAACCTCAAACATAATAAGCTCCATGAACAAGGTATTCCAGAGTAAAGAAAAACAAATGTAACTTCAACAAGATATGATTTAAATCATAATGATAATCATAGTCAAGATATAACTTCACCATTCAATTCCATAAACATGAATAATAAATATGTATATACAAAAAATGATGCAAATATAACATATAAATGAACATGTTCTATATACGTATCAAAAGTATGTCCATATACAAATATGGCACATGCCATTTCAAAATGTCTACAAAATCAATGTTTTAAGGTGTAAAATGTGGCATATATGCCATCTCAAAATGTGTCAAGTGTCATCTCTAAATGACCACAAAACTAAAACTGCATCCTATGCTATAGGGGGATCATAAAAATGTAGCCTCTTTGAAGAAGTGTTGGGCTTTGATTGATCCTGCATAAAAAATGAGTTCAAACCAAAGTTAGATTGCTTACTTTATATGATTTGTACACACACACACACACACACACACACACATATATAATTCATAATTTTCAAACACTAATTTAATTAAAATTATAACTTAATACAAATATTTGTACCTGGTCTCTTGATCACCTACCACGAGCAGGTGTCCTAGCATAAGTCCTGGGTAGCGAAGGGACCATGCCAGCAATAACAACTCTGACCTATAAATATATATTTGCAATAATGAGATTAGTAGAGTGGTGCAACATAGAGTAATAAATGTACAAAATAGGACATGATTTGAACTAAAATTAAAACTTACATCTGGTGATCCCTCCTTTGGAATAATGGGTTGGGTCAACAAAGATACGAAAGATTCTTGTGGGCCCTCCCTCACACTAGGAGTAACCTATGAGAGTAAAAATATTGTCAATTATATATAAATTTACTTCATCATAACAACCCTAGTTACAAAATACAAATAACAATATGTAAAAGTCTATGTACAATCGGACTATCACTCCGAATTGAGATGCCTATCAGCCTAGGCTCCTAAACCCATGTCAGAACATCATCGATAGCCAAACCCTATACAATAAATTCAAGTAAAATATTTATTCCGTACACACAAGTGGCATACATATGCATGCATAATTAATCTTAAACAATTAATTACCTTTCCTTTATCAACACCTGATGAAGGAACCCCCTTGCACCCTCCACTAACATTAGTCGTAGTCTACAAGAGTACAATAAGATGACAATATATTAGTAAATGTATGAATTTTATTGCTCTAATTGATAGAGATTTAAGCATGTACACCAAATGATATAAAAAAAACTAATGGGTACATAATTTATAATATACCGTATAGGCATCAAGGCCAAATGAAATGGCCGAAGCTATGCACTCATCCACCTGTCTCAACTCCTCCTGTGTCATCAACTGAACATAAATGGAAAAAATATATATATACATAAGTGCATGAAATCATTAAAACTAATCTAAATGAATAAATTAAATAAGTCATGTGACAAATTTATTTATAATATTTACTCTTACCGTATTAACAGGAGTCCATGGCTCTACGTACACCTCCTAAGCACTCTCATGAGATGTAGATGCTCTATGAGGTGTTGCAGCCTTTGTAGCTGCGTCTCCTATATCATCCTCATCAATAACATACTGATATGTATCAGCATCAGTATGTGGTCCAAGGCACATATTCTTGCATATAATGCAAATATGGGGCTTGCATACATGTGAACTTCAACGAGATGTCGATGCGCCAACATCATCCACACCAGGAGGCAACACTGACTTGGTCTGCATGATCAACTGATCACTTAGCAAATGAATGGCCCTAATAGTCTGTGAGGTGGCCTCTGCAATGATATCAGGATGTTGCACTCGAGGAGGGGGTGCGACATCAGTGGGGGGGACAAAGATAGTGGCCTTTTTGCACTGGGCAAATGGCCTAGTCTAAGGAACTCCTCCACCTACGTCCATGTTGGGCCTCATACTCCAATAATCAACATGGTGACCAAGCACAAACTTAGCATACAATTTTTTTATGAAATAAAGTGGGACCTCCAAATTTATATGGGGTGGTTTATCAAAAACCATCCACCAGTGATCCCAAAAGTGTGTGCGCATTGCTTCATTTGTGCACCATTTTACTGATAATTTGGACTTTTTGGGGTCAACTTGTATTCCGGTTTTAGGATTGACAAAAGGGCAGCTATATCTTCCTTACTTATATTAAGGGCTACAATCCCATCATGGTCAAGCCCGTCATCAAATTGGGCATGCATATCATCACACCAATGAAGAGTAGCATTATGTTGCTGCGTGAGTGTGTCAATATTTTCAATAATTGTATTTAGCGTGGCAAGCATGAGACCTAATGTAGGTATATTTTGATATGTGTTTTGGAAAACTCGTATTGTGTTCGAATTATCTTGTATCAAATCTTCTAAAGATCGAGGGTTTTGACATAGGGGGATTGTTTTCAGGATCGTTATTTGGTGCGGGAGGGTTATTTTCTTCATTGTTGTCAGCCATGCTTGATTAAATAAAATAAAATCTAAATTTCAATCTAATTTCATGTATTATTAAAAATATAAATACAAAACCCTATTTAAACAAAAAAATAGACATTTGGCATGAAAATGAAATAAAATAATCAAAATATACAAATAATTTACTTACCAAATACGCTAGGGAGTCAAATTTGTTGTTGCCAAAATCATATACCTGAAAATATATCGTGTATATGATATTTCAAGCTGTTTTCCCAAGCAAAAATGTGAAAAGAAATGAGGAAAAGGGCTCGCGGGTTTTGAATTTATGCCACAGATATCGGGTACCCGATTAGGCTTGTGCTTTGGTGGTAGGTTTTCCCAAGTGTACTGACACCCAGGCCTACTAAAAAGTCAACAAGCATTTTCATGCACTTTTGGATGAGTGGAAAGTGAATATTTTTCACATCACCACTTTTTGGCCCTTCATGATCTTGCACATAGCATACTATCAATCTATCTTCTCAATTAGATGGTATTAATGTGTCATCCCTCAGAATGTAGATTATTGACTAAATGTACATCTAGCTTATTCTCTCAAGTTTGATTATAATAGAATCATTTCAATATGAGTGTCAGGTTAAAGTATTTACATTCTTATTTTATCTACTGAAAGAGAAATATAGAATATAAAAAATTTAGAGATGTTGAGTTCTTGCCAATTCTGATTATTGACTGAATTGTCTAGTTGATGATTTCTTTTTTTGGTAAATTATCATTGTTGGTTCTTTTTGAGGTGTAAGTGTATTGAGCTGGTGGTACTTTTTTTAATAAAAGGCACAAGGTCTGAATATAGATTAAAATGTTTAAAGATGAGTATATAACTGATATGATTTAAAGTTTAAAGTATAAATAAAAAATTGAAGAAAGAAAATAAAATTTCTAAACAAAAATGAGCCAACTGGTGCTCAACCAGAAATATATGATCTTAAGCATTTTGGCTATGGGGCTAACAAAATGTATGGACCCATAGTGTTATTTGTTAGAGTAAAGAATTAATTTAATTACATTGATTAAATTAACTTTACTACCTCTTAAGATTTCACTTTGTGCACTTGCATTAGTCATTTAATAATTAAATCTAATTGTTAAATTCCTATTTACCTATTAGGGTTCCCATTAGGTTTCAATTCTATAAGGATTGATCTATTGTATATTTTTATTCATTCTTTTGGCTGATAATAATAAAATTTTATATTGTTAGATCAAAACCCTTGTTTGTTCCTACATATTTTTTCCTTGTGACAAGCTTTTGCATGCAGGTTTCTTGGGCTTAATAGATTTGTTTTTCATCAAATCTTACATGGTATCATAGTTGGATCTGTTGTAGCTTGTTCATGTTTGAAGAAAAAAAGGAGCAAGGTTTTGATAGAAGAAATTTGGGATTTTTCAGCTAATTTGAGAGGTTTTGGTTGTAGTTTTGAGATTTGGTATTCTTTGTAGGACATTATTTTTTTTTTCTTCTTTGCATGCAAAAAAGAAAAAATAAATAAATAACACTTTTTACTAGTACATGCATGTGAAAGGGCATTTTTTTTGGTGTCCTTCACGTTGCCATTTATAGTGGTGTCATTCCTGGTGTCGTTTACCAGACCTGTACCTTATTCCTCTAATCATCGCGCATGAGCTGATGTCTGCGTTGGCAGATTTGAAATGATAAAACTTCAAACCTCTATGAGCACCGTACTTTGACTTGCAATATTTTTTTCCTGTGATTTGTATCCAGATCTATGGATATTTTCATCATCAAAATTCAAAGGTACACATGATAATCATTTGAATATTTTTCTCTCTCATTGTAAGCAATCTTTTCCAGCTTCTAGGGTTTGGTTTATTGAATTGTGGGGGGTTTTTTATTTCTTGTTTTTTGTAATTTACTTCAGTAAACTTCAAATTATATCAAAACAAAACCCATTCTAAAAATATGGTCGAGACCTCTTCTTGTCTAGAACTTTTGACCCCTCATAACTATCACACATGGATATCCTTGATGACATAGCTTCTCCGATCAAAAGGCTTGTGGTCTTGTTTAGACATAGTGCAACCAATTTTACAAAGGCCTTTCAAGGTCATGCAACATAGGAAAAAGATGGGTGAGGCAATGGGGTTGATTTCTTTACATGTATCAAATAGTCTGTACAGTTTTATCTTGATGGGTGCAATAACCCTCTAGCTATGTGGACCAAGCTTAACACCTTGTTTGGTATAGTGAATGAGTTCAAGGCACTTTAGATTGAGGCAAATCTTACCTCTCTTGTACTAGATCATTTTCCATCCATTGAGGACTTCTTGATGAAGTTCGAGCAATAGAGGTCTTTATTACAGGGATGTGGAAAGACTAAGACTGACACATAGTACACATCTACCTAATTCTGTCAAAGATTTGGGGAAAATTTTAGATTTTCTCCTCCACCTTCCACTCTATCATGGATGCATTGGGTCAGAGATTCTAGATGCCCACTTTTGAGGTGTTATGTGATCGGTTGACTAGAGAGAAGGCCAAGCTCACACAGTTGGATTCTTTATCTAGATCTAAGAACCAAGCTTTGGTTGTTTAGACTTCTAAGGGGACATAGAACTAGAAGCATAAGCCCAAAATAGATTCAGTTGATAGTGAGCATTCCTCCAAGCCACCTCAGAAAATAGAGTCTAAGAAATCCACTCCTAAGGGTAAATCTTCTAAGTCTAGTGATTCTTCCTCCAAGACTAGGAAGTTCACATGTGAACCTTGTAGATTTTTCGGCAAGGAAGGGCATCCAATTTCTAGGTGTTGGAAACGTCTTGAGGATCTAGAGGAAGCCTTGCAGAAGAATAGTATTTCTTCTCCATATCCTTCACCTACTCCCATGGGGAAAGGCCATGCTCTTTCTACATGAGCATTATCTTCCACTGCTACATGGATTATTGATTTAGGTGCTTTGCACCATATGACATACACACCTAGTTTGGTTACCTCACATGCTCAGAGTGCTACTACACAGACTATAGTTGGTGACTCAACACAAAATTTAGTTATAGGTTCTGGTACTATTTCATTGAATGGTGGTTCTCTACATGATATTCTTTGGTTCCTTCTATCTCTATGAACCTCTTGTCTATCTATCAGATTTTCCATTCGGGTTCTGGTAAGATAGTTGAGTTCTCACCACATGATGTAGTTATTCGAGACCTCCATGATCTTGATTTCATTGTTGCTACTGGGAGTGTTGATTTAGAGTCTCACTTATATAGGTTTGATGGCTTTGAAAGCTTTGATTATATAGGTATTTCTCTTGTTTCTCATGTAGACACAGTGAGCAAGCTTTGGCATGAGCATTTTAGCCATGTCAACTATAGCTATCTATAGTAGATGAGTACACAAGAGTTAGTGATTGGTCTTCCTCAGATCTCTTGCACTGATGGTGTTTTTTTATGTTGTGCACTTGGCAAACATCATAGAGATCATTTTCTGACAGGTAGATCCTCACGTGCTAAGGCACCATTAGAGTTAATACATAGTGATATTATGTCATTTCCCACTCCTTTTTCTGGTGCTCATTATGTGCTCACCTTTATTGATGACTTCTCTAGATGCACATGGGTGTACTTGAAGTACAAGTCTAATGTCTTTGATTCATTTTGAGTCTTTAAGACATTTTTGGAGAAGCAGTCTGGTCTTTTTGTCAGGTGGATACGCACTAACAATGGGGGGAATATGTGAATTAGTCTTTTCATGACTTTTTCACTGAGCAGGATATATTGCATCAGTTGACAGTTCCCCATAACCCTCAAAAGAATGGAGTTGCTGAGAGAAAGAATAGAACATTGCAGTTGATGGCCAATTGTATGATACAGTCTCGATATATGCAACCTTCCTTTTGGGTAGAGGCAGTGAATTGTGCCAACTACATTTAGATTCAGATGCCTCATAAGGTATTATGACATTTGACTCCTGAGGAGGCTTGGTCCCATGTCAAGCCTGATGTTTCTACATTTTGAGTGTTTGGTAGTGAGGCTTGGGCATTTATTCTAGATGCTCAAAGGAAAATCATGGATAGAAAGAGCCGACCACTGATATTTTTTGGCTACTATAAGGATATGAAAGAATATAGGCTGTTTGATCCTGATTCTAGAGAGGTCTTGTTTTGGTCAAATGTCCAATTTGATGAGCACTATCCTTAGATGGAGCCTCCATCACCAGCTTCTCCCTTATTGCTTAGTACTTACTATTCTCCTCTTCAGGATTCTATATCCTTTGAGGATGAATTAGATAATGATCCACCTTCCCCTCCTCCACCAACTATTTTTCAAATGCCCAAGTGGGCTTGGGATACTATTAGCAATGCTGGTTCTTTGGAAGGAGATCCTTCTGATACTTGTCATACTCATGCTTAACGATTTGGTACTAGTCTTTTGAGTCATGTTGTTTCAGATGATCCTCAGAAGTTTCCGAAGGTGACATGAAATCCTGAGTCAGATAGGGCTATGGATGAGGAGTAGTCTTCTTTGATGAAGAATCACACTTGGGATCTTTGTATTCTTTCAAAAGGAAGAAAGCTGGTTTGGTGCAAGTGGGTGTACCATACCAAGTATGTTGCAGATGGTTCTATTGATCGATATAAGGCACGTCTTTTTGCGAAGGGCTTTGCATAGGTCGAGGGTATTGATTACTCTAAGACCTTTTCTCCTATCGCCAAGATGAATTCTATTCACCTGGTACTTTCTCCTTCACATGGTTAGATAGTGTATCAAATGGATGTGAAGATTGCATTCTTGTACAAGGATCTACATGGGGAGATCTATATGCAACAACATCAAGGTTTTGTGCATGACTCTTCTCTTGTGTGTAGACTTCAGAGGTCATTATATGTTCTCAAACAAGCCCCTCGAGCTTGGTATGAGAAGATACACTCTTTCTTGCTAGCCTCACACTTCACCCACTATCATTCTGATCCTATAGTGTACATTCAACATCATAGGGCTGATATTTTGATACTTGTGTCATATGTTGATGGTCTCATCATCACAGATAGCTTATCTTCTATGATTCAGAGTATTCAAAGAGCATTGATGGCACAGTTTGAGATGACAAATCTTTGACTTAGATGCAATACTTTTTGGGCCTACAGGTTATTCAGTCTTTGGATAGGATTTCCATACACCAACATAAGTATGCTCTTGACATGCTTCAGAGATTCAACATGCTTGATTGTAAGCCTTCTCCCACACCTTTTCAATCATGTTTTCTTTTTTCTACCACTTGATCTACTCCTTCATTGGACTCCACCTTATACAAGAAACTTGTGGGTAGTTTGTTGTACCTGACACACACTCATCTTGACATTTCCTTTGCAGTTGGTATTGTCTCTTGATTATCCCATGATCCTCATCACAGTCATTGGCAAGTTGCCAAATGTATTTTAAGGTAAATTTGGGGCACTACTTCATATGGCATTCACTATACATCATGAGCTCCTCACATTGTTGGTTTCACGGATGTCGATTGGGGTGGTGATACAGATGGTCAAAAGTCTACTTCTCGCTTTTTTTCTGTGTTGGTTCTGGTCCTATCACATGGTTTTGCAAGAAGCAAACTGTTGTTGCATTATCATCTACAGAGGCAGAGTGTCGAGTAGCTATGCTAGCAAGTCAGGAGGTTTTATGGCTTTGCTAATTGATGACAAAGTTTGGGTTTCCTCCTGATAGTCCCACTCTTCTTTGGTGTGACAATCAAAGTGCCATTCATATTTCCCGCAACCCAATTGAGCATTAGTGGACCAAGCACATTAAGAGACATATGTATTTCACCAGGAAACTAATTCAAGATGGTTCTCTTAGCTTGGAGTATGTTCCCACTTTGGAGTAGGTTGTTGACATCTTCACTAAGCCGCTTGCATCCCCGTGGTATCTTTAATTGTGTTCTATGATTGGGGTGAAGGAAGTTGTCCTTGGGGGGTCTTAGTAAGGCCTACCTTCCTTTCTTTTTTCTACTTTTTGCAACTTTTTATCTCTTTTTGGAGGAGGGTTTTTCCCATGTGGTTTTCCTTGTTTCTCTGTTTCATAGAGATTTGGTTGTGATTGGGTACCTCATTAGGACATGTTGCTGGGACCCAAATTTGCATTTAGCATTGTAGTTCCTTTGCTTCTTTCTTGCATTGTTTGTAGTTGCATTCTTTCTCATCTCAAGGGGGGTGTTAGAGTAAATAATTAATTTAATTACATTGATTAAATTAACTTTACTACCTCTTAACATTTCACTTTATGCACTTTCATTAGTCATTTAATAATTAAATCTAACGATTAAATGCCTATTGACCTATTAGGGTTTCCCATTAGGTTTTTCAATCTCCTTCTATAAGGATTGTTCCATTGTATATTTTTATTCATTCTTTTGGCTAATAATAATAAACTTTCATATTTATTGAACTAAAATTAAAACTTACATTTGGTGATCCCTCCTCTGGAATAGTGGGCTGGGTCGACAAAGAAATGAAGGATTCTCATGGGCCCTCCCTCACAGTCGGAGTAAGCTATGAGAGTAAAAAGATTGTCAATTAAATATCAATGTACTTCATCATAGCAAACTTGGTTACAAAATACAAATAACAATATGTAAAAGTCTATGTACAATCGGGCTATCACTCTGAATCGAGACGCCTATAACCCTACGCTATCGAACCGGTGTCGGGACATCATCAATAGCCACACCCTATACAATAAAGTGCAAGTAAAATATTTATTACTACACACAAGTGGCATACATATGCATGCATAATTAATCTTAAACAATTAACTACCTTTCCTTTGTCAACACCTGATGAAGGAACCCCCTCATGCCCCCCACTGACATCGGCTATAGCTTGCAAGAACACAATAAGATGACAATATATATTAGTAAATGTATGAATTTTATTGCTCTAATTGATAGAGATTTAAGCATGTACACCAAATGATATAAAAAAAAACTAATGGGTACATAATTTATAATATACCGTATAGTCATCAAGGCCAAATGAAATGGCCGAAAGTGTGGACTCATCCACCTGTCTCACCTCCTCCTGTGTCATCAACTGAACATAAATGGAAAAAATATATATACATAAGTGCATGCAATCATTAAAACTAATCTAAATAAATAAATTATTTTTAAATTAAATAAGTCATGTGACAAATTTATTTATAATGTTTACTCTTACCGTATCAATAGGAGTCAATGGCTCTACCTACACCTCTTGAGCACTCTCATGAGATGTAGATGCTCCATGAGGTGTTGCAGCCTCTGTAGTTGCGTCTCCTATGTCCCCCTCATCAATATAATGAAATTGATATATATCAAAATCAGTAAGCGGTCCGAGGCACATATGCCTGTACATAATGCACATATGGGGCTCGCATACATGTGAACTCTGACGAGTTGTCGATGCACCAACAACATCCAAAGGAGGCAACACTGACCTGGTTTGAGTGATCAACTGATCACTTGGTAAATGAATGGCCCTAATAGTCTATGAGGCAGCCTCTGCAATGATATCAGGATGCTGCACTAGAGGAGGGGGTGCGACATCAATGGGGGGGACAAAGGTAGTGGCCTTTCGGCGTTGGGAAGATGGCCTAGTCTGAGGAGCTCCTCTGCCTACACCCATGTTGGGCCTCATACTCCAATAATCAACATGGTGACCAAGCACAAACTCAGCATACAATTTTTTAAGGAAATAAAATGGGACCTCCAAATTGCTATGGGGTGGTTTATCAAAAACCATCCACCAGCAATCCCAAAAGTTTGTGCGCATTGCTTCATTTGTGCACTATTTTATTGATAATTTGGGCTTTTTGGGGTCAACTGGTATTCCAGTTTTAGGATCGACAAAAAAGGAAACTATATCTTCCTTACTTATATTAAGGGCCGCAATCCCATCATGGTCAAGCCCATCATCAAATTGGGCATGCATATCATCACACCAATGAAGAGTAGCATTATGTTGTTGCGTGAGTGTGTCAATGTTTCCAACAATTATATTTAGTGTGGCAAGCATGGGACCTAATGTAGGTATATTTTGATACGTGTTTTGGAAACCCCGTATTGTGTTCAAATTTTCTTGTATCAAATCTTGTAAAGATGGAGGGTTTTGAAGCGGGGGATTGTTTTGGGGATTGTTATTTGGTGTGGGAGGGTTATTTTCTTCATTGTTGTCAGCCATGCCTGATTAAATTAAAAAAAAATCTAAATTTCAATCTAATTTCATATATTATTACAAATATAAATACAAAACCCTATTTAAAAAAAAAAACACTACATTTAGCATGAAAATGAAATAAATTAATAAAAATTATATAAATAACTACTTACCGAATATGCTTGGAGTTGAATTTGTTGTTTCTAATATCAGGTATCCGAAAATATATCGGGTATCTGAAAATTGCGAAAAGAACTTGAAGAAAATCGTGCAAGGAAATGAGGAAAAGAGCTTGCGGGTTTTGGATTTATGCCACAATTATTGGGTACCCAATATTATCGGGTACCCCATTAGGCCTATGTTTTGGTGGTAGGTTTTCCTAGGTGTACTGACACCCAGGCCTACTAAAAAGTCAACAAGCACTTTCATACACTTTTGGACGAGTGAAAAGTGAATGTTTTTCACATCGCCACTTTTTGGCCCCTCATGATCTTGCACATACCCAGAAGTACAAATGTTACTGTCCAAAACCATTTCAAGAGTAATATTCTTCTCCTGATTGTAATAAGAAACTCAAAATGCAGAAGACAACAAATAGTTGGGGCATTTATTTCCTATGACCTATGCCAATTTCAGTTCAATTCCTATTGATGATATTCTCAATGTGTAAAAATAAATTGATGTGTTATTTTAAAATGGTGTTGACTGAAATTTATGAACATATGTCAAATATCCATTTTTTCTAGAATTTAAAATAGAACAAGTGGTAATATAATCAAACTTGTGAATTTCACATCCAATCATTGGATGTTAATTAAAAGTACAACACAATAATATTTTTGAACCGATAACCAATCTTAGTCTTACTTCAAACCTACTCCTGTGTATGTGGGTTCTCGAAGGTATCTACTGAGCAATGTGTGGATTTGTAATGTCCCTATCTAGGACCTTACTCACTTTGCTTAAAACTCCTAATTAGAATTTGGATTTCTAATGCCTGTTGTGATATTATTTAAGTTTGCTTTGCTCCTTACTGATTAATATTGTAATGAATTGGTTATCCTTCCCCTTCTCTCTCTCTCTCTCTCTAGACTACTCTCTCCCTTTCCCCTTCTCTCTCTCTCTCTCTCTCTCTCTCTCTCTCTCTCTCTCTCTCTCTCTCTCTCTCTCTCTCTCTCTCTCTCTCTCTCTCTCCCTCCCTCTCTCTCTCTCTCTCTCTCTCTCTCTCTCTCACCTTCTCAATCTCTCTCTTCCTCTCTCAGCCCCTACCACCTTCTCACTCTCTCACTTCCTCAATGGCCGCCCATGAATTTTTTAAATGGCTGATTAATTTCCTTTGCTTCTTTCAATGGCCATCGATGATTTTTTTGCAATCTTCCAACCTTTTGTACATATTTGTAAAATACATATTAATATATATTATATACATATAAAATAATATGTAATATATGATATATAATGTAACATTTAATATTAATATATATTAAATAATAATATTTAATGTAAAATGTATATTAGATAATATTTAATATATATAATATATAATCTAATCTAATATAGGATGGAGAAATGGGAGGGAGAAAGGGGAGGGAAAATTGAAAAATCAAAATTTTGCTGGCCTTTTCGGGTACCCAAAAATATTGGGCACACAAAAATATCGGGTACCCGATTAGGCTCGGTATTGCTTTGTGCACCAAACCTACATGGTCAACTATTGAAATGTCTCAAAAACATGTTTTTCCCCTGTTTCTCTGAGTTCCAGACTTTGACCATGTAGTTGACAACTTTTTTTTCACCCGAATTTGATAAAATGAAAAGGGTATCTTAAGGAGATTATCAGCTTTCTATCGATATAATTGCTGTCAAATTTTGAATTCGGTAAGTAATTATTAGTTATTTTCTAATTGAGTTACCTCTAAAGAGCTGATTTATTTACTGATTGAAAAATGACTATAACTTTCAGACGGTATAACATTTTTGAAATCCAAAAAATGCGTCACATTCTACGCTTCGCCTACTATAAGGAAAAAAAATAAAAGTTGAATTTTGTAAAGTTTTGAATGAGTTAAGGTGGTCAGACACGGGATTTTTTTATTTTGTAAACATTGTAGCAAAAAATTCATAATTAATTATTTTTTTGGAATAAAATTACAAAAAAATATGCTTCACATCCGGGCATGAGTCTACTACTTATATATAAAATTTTATAATAAAATATTATCATTTGATTATGATTAAGGTGGTCAGACACACACCTACTTATTTTTTTCCTGAAATTTTTGTACTGCTACATTGAAATCTATACTTTCACCAATCATACTAACTTTTTTTCAAAAAAGGCCTAGTAGTTTAGAAACTACATTCAATTTTCTACAGATTCTATTCTTACAACTTTTTGATATTAGGTTAATAGCTAGTTCAAAATTTCACGTCAAGTTGACTAACCCTAATTTGCTGATTTTTCACTGCCACTAAGGGCATAGTTTGGCCCCTCATGATCTTGCACATACCCAGTAACAAGTCTAATATAACAAACACTATATAATGTGAATTTAAAAGGAGATAAAACTAAACATTTATATTGTTTAAATAGTTTTGCAATATTAAATAATATATATACATATACAAATACACATACACATACATATATACATATATACAGATATATACAGATATGTAAAGATATTCACATATACAGATATATACTTATATACACTTATACATACATATACCTACACACACACACACACACACACACATAGATATAGATATGTGTGTGTGTGTGTGTGTGTACATAGATACATAGATACATAGATACATATATATATATATATACATATATATACATATATATACATATATATACATATATATACATATATATATACATATATATACATATATATATACATATATATACATATATATATACATATATATACATATATATATATACATATATATACATATATATATACATATATATACATATATATACATATATATACATATATATATACATATATATACATATATATATACATATATATACATATATATATATATATATGAACAAAACAATTTTCCTATACTACTTCGATCCATACTTAGATTTACTTATGAATTCATGGAGAACACTAAAATATGTTTTGACCAAACAAACCCTTCTTCTAGAATCTTCATGACACGCTAGCATCAAACATTGTAATGCCAGATCATCACCTTTGATCTTTTGTACACGTCACCACATCGTGACTATAACAAATCTATTTACCCTTGCTTCAAAAATAGTCACTGATTCAAGATCTACTGTCTGTAGCTCAAGAACATAAGCTCTTTATCCTAAAACCACTTTTGTAACTGTAATACCTTCTCACCTATCATCCAAATAAGTTGTGGTCGCAACCATAGCTTCTACACTCTGTCAACAACCTTTTTCATTGACCGCAACACATAATTCATCATAGATTTGACAAACCAATCAAATCACCTAGCACATGTCACTAACTGTTCTAGCAGTTGCATTGTCAACCTTCATTTGATAATAACTTGCTTATCGATCTAAACCAACAATAGCGGTCATGCATTAGACATTCAGAGACATCCCCAAGTCTCTCATAAGGATCGCTAAAATTGAAATTAATTGCAACCCTTCATTCATCACAACTCGGCTTCAACCCTTTCTTCCCTGTTTATCTGACAGCCTTTAAACAATCATAACTCAATGCATTCATAAGATAAACATAATCGGTAATGGATATATCATCTAGATACTTCACTTAAGCTTCCTTCGTGATCGCATACTCCAACTCGTACAATAGCTCTAGATCCAACCACTTGAACATACCTCAGCATAACAAAAGTACTGTCAACCAACAATCATTAAGTTGACATCAATGACAAACTCATAACTGATTATCCTGTCACCATACTTGCATCAAAATCATAACATATCATAGTCATCTGATCTCTGCATCAGTTACATTAGTAATGCTAACAACCAAAACATGGGGTACACAAACCAAATAAAGATGTCCCTTTACCAAATTTTGGGTTAAAATATTAAGAATAAGATTAGGGTTTTTGGAGAAAGAGTCGTTAGGGCCCGTAATAGGAGTATTGGCTAAACAAAAATTATAAAATCTAAGAATATGGTTGAAGGGGGAACCCACCCTTAACTCTAGTGGAGGCCAATGATTGTTGTTATAGAGACAACACATTATTATTCAAATATAACTTATTTCCACTTCAAATGAACCAAATAATTGAACACTAAAACCTTTTTGACAATCCTTCACATTTCATGAGAAAATAAATGATATTTATTGTGTTCGCCTTTTATAGTTGTGAAAGGACAAATCATAAATATGAAATACTTGAATGCATATAAATTGCTATTTAGATATTTGTACACATAAAGATAATATGTTTTCATAGTGACAACAATACTTTGTTTAAATGAGAATCTTATTTTATAATTATAGTCAATAATAATGATTTTTTATTTAAAACATAAAATAATTCACTTTAATAAATGTATTTATACTTGTAATATAAAACATTGTGATATTCTCATATGTTCAAATGTAAGTCAATCTTGACCAACATTTGATTATTTTTGTTTGGTTTAATATAGATTACTTATTTACAACATATGATATAAATATATAGTAAAACTAGATAACATAAGCACAAATACAATAACACTAATTGAAATATCTACAACTAACAATCCCTCTTAATTGGCATGTGTTGCCCCGTCACTATTTTCATAGAGGGCAAACAAGTACGACTGATGTCACCTAAATCTTTTCGATGACATCACATAAGTCTACATGCACATGGGATGAATTGTCAATTGTCTACACAGCTACCTAAACAGCACCAAATCAAATTAATTAAAAATCACAATACAATGTGACTGCATAGAAATTGGCCACATGGAATGGGGGGCTCACATTTGAACTAGGTAGGAACAACTACAACCCACGATTCCCTCATAAGACTGATCACATTAAAAATACCTGATAAGGTTGAAATCTACGTGCCCACCAAATAAATGAACCCTAGTCAGAGCGGCCCCACCTGTAGTAGATGCCCTTCGCATCTGTACGGTTACAGCCGATTGATATGATGTCATAACGAGTGGTTTAAAAAATCTTCTCACCATCAACAGGAACGGAAAAATTAACAAAGCAAAACTTATCCGAGAATAAACACGTTACAACAAAACTACTTTTCTTATTATCACAACGCTACAATTACCATGATTATCGCTATTACAGATCTACCCTTACAGTAGTGAAGGGCAAAAGCCTGGCTTGTAAAGAAGACATCACTACAGTACAGAAAGCCTAAAACTCCCTACTTAAAATACAAATTCGGAAAATTGTACTACAGTCTAAAACCTCAATTCCTCCCGCTGCTGTGGCGTAAAATTGTAACAGTGATCATTTTGATTACCATACTGAAGATAGACAATTGGGTATCTATGCTATGTGAAACAGCAGTTACCAATTAGCCAACGGTCATATTTCATGGTTGCAATACCATGCTCTGGAAGACCATTAATATCCACCTTCACACACATCAAATCCACTCGAAGCCTGCACGCCATTTCATCACATCTATAACTCCACCCAGATTTGTTCTCGTTACACCTGCTGCAACTGAATGTTCCCCCTGTCTCCATGATAAGCTGCACAGGATGTTCTCGGTGGGCGCCATAGTTCAGAGTGGTAGGCAGCGCAATACAGAGAGGATGAAGGCGCAAAGGATTCAGTGAATCTGACCTAGGGGATTGATACATAAACCCTTTTAGGACCTCCTTACAGGCATCACACTCATGCCTAAAACAGGTTTTCTTGCGGAATCTAAATTCCTGGGTGGGATAAAAGGGATGAACATAAGAATCAGGATAAGCTCCACACACTTCATGTAGTGTGAAGTTTGGGCAGAAGTTGCAGCGGTACCCAATATTGGATCCATATTCTTTGCATCCATTGCATTTGTATGGAGAAAGGCCTTCGCAGAGAGAAATGGGATGCTTATGGCGAGGAGTACAGTTGCTGATAATCTTCGGATAGGCTGCCATCACGCTAACCTTTTCAGAGTTTTCTCCAAGTTTTATAGATATATAATTGTCCTACACAATGTTGGTGTATGAGTTGGGTTCGTATCTGAGCATGTAGTTATAGAATTGAGGTGGATGATTTTTTAGATCCGCGAACCCTGGTGGATGTTGCCATGAAAGTTCTTTGTCTGAATATTAAACGTATTTAGCATAGGATAGCTGGGTCGTCCACGCATCTTATCCTACTTGTGTAAAGAGCTTTCATAAAATGTGCACCGCTCATTCCACATGACGATTATATCTTATTTTTTTCAATTACATCACGTCAAAATCTAAAAGCAATGAGTATGAAGTATTTGGTTTATTTTTATGAGAGATGGGTTCTTCAAAGTACTATTCATGAAACATGGGTCAATAAATAAATTTGACTAGAAAACTAAACAGTTGAATTCTGATAGCAAGATTTGACCATAGTCAAATGTACTTATATCTGACTAGAAAATTACACAGTTGAATCTTGATAGCAATATCACATATTCGACCATAGTCAAATGTACTTCAATTTGACGACCATATTTATAGTTTTCCAAAAATCAAATTTAAAATATAGATGTAGAGAATTTCTATTGATGGATGGATCTTCACCCACAATGTCATTTTATCTATACAGTCTTACATTGAAACCTTTTTGGTTACTAGTCAAGGAGTGAGGGGTATCCATTAATTTGCTCAAGGTACATTTCACTGGGCTCTAGATAAGCTGAGTATGTTTATGATAATGTTTTGATTAATAATTTCGAATAAACAGTATGATAAAAAGATTACTTGATAAAGAAGGTTGGAACTCAAATTTAGAATTTTAGATAATTTGAATTTTTTAAATTTTTTTAAATACAATTAATTTTCATCGATATTTAAATATAAAATATATTTAATTATAACTAAAATCTCTAATTAAACTTTTTCTTCTAACTAATTGTCAAAAATTTAGTTATTCTCCTTTTAAAATGAAAACCATAAAAATGATAAGTCAAGCTTACTTGACTGATTTAACTTATAAAATTTAGATTATGTCTTTTCAATAAGCATACTTTTATCACCAAAATTTAATAATTGAAAAAAAAATAAGATTTATATTTTAGTTCTTATAGTAATTGGATCTTTATTTCCTAATCTTCTTCAATAAGACTTCACTTTTCTTTTGTTTATATTCATTTTAATTTTCACTATGTTTCATATATATATATATATATAGACACACACACACACTATTAGTAAGAAACATATTGAAAATAAATTCATAAATTCTATGAGGATCATCTAGATGTAATGAGTATGAAGTGTTTCATTCATTTTTATGAGAGATGGATTCTTTGAAGCACTACTCATGAAACATGAGTCAATGAATTTGACTAGAAAACTACATAGTTGAATCCTGATAGCAAGATTCCACTATAGTCAAATGTACTTAAATCTTACTAGAAAACTACACAGTTGAATTTTGATAGCAAATTTACTTAAATTACCATATTTATAATTTTCCAAAAATCAACTTTATGCTATAGATGTAGAGAATTTCTAATGATGGAGGGATCTTCACCCACAAGATCATTTTATCTATAGATTCTTATATTAAAGCCTCTTTGACTACTACTCAAGGATTGAGTGGTATCCATGTATTCGCATGAGGGTACAATTCCAAGTTCTAGATAAGCTCAATATGTTTATGATAATGTTTTGATAAATAATTTTGAATAAAAATTATGATAAAAAGATGACTTGATAAGAAAGGTTGAAACTCAAATTTAAAATTTTAGATGATTTGTTTATTTTATAAATACAATTAGTTTTGATCAATATTTAAATATAAAATATATTTAATTATAATTAAAACTATCTCCAAATAAAAAATTTCTTCTACGTAATTCTAAATTTTTTTGTTATTCTCCCTTTATATATTTTAACATTTAATATGTTTTCAAAATCGATTAAGTATAAGAGTTTATCATGAAAATCATAAAAATGATAAGTCAAGCTTACTTAACTGATAAAATTTAGATTGTCTTTAAGCATGCTTTTATCTCCAAAATTTAATAATTTAAAAGATGAAATAAGATTTATATTTTAGTTCTTATATTAATTGGTTATTTATTTCCTAATCTTCTTCAATAAGACTTCACTTTTCTTTTGTTTATATCTATTTTTTATTTTCATTATGTTTCTTACTTTTATATATCAATTACTTCATTTTAAATGTTATTATCATACATAAATTATATTTTTTAAAATAATATTAAAAATCATAATATATACTTTTGAACCTTGTTATTTCTTAAAATTAAATAAAATTTAAATATATATTTAATAAAATTAAAATTAAATTATATATTTATTAAATTGGACAAAGAAATTACAAGAATCAAGTTACCAATAGATAGCTAAAAGAAAAATATACACAATTAAGCACCAAAAATAATTCAGAACCACTAGAAAAGATGAAAGATAAAAGAAAATTAAACTAGAGTGGCATGTTTTTGTGCATGCAACAATGAGATGATAGGAGATTTTATTTTTAAATACCTCGATTTAAATACATATATTGTGATTAGAGTTTATAAATTTATTCTTTCTTTTGCATTAATAAAGATACCAATACAATTGTCTTTATAATTAATTGTCTTTAACTTATAGCTATCCACAAAAAATTTAATTGCATAAATATACTATTAAAAACTAAACAAATAAATATATAAAATTCTATTATAAACATCTATAGATATGAAATACATTATATGATTTCTAACATAGAAAGTGGAGATTTGACGAAGTACTCAAAAGTTAAACTTACATACTTAATAGCTTTGTTCCATGATTTAACTTGGTGATTTATCTTTTAATAACCATACTTCATGTGTTGTTTCTGATTCAAAAATCTTTGGTGAAGATGGAGACCAAGAACAATGGTGTTAAGATGCTCACTTATAACCTTGGCCTTGACAATTTCTACTTCAAATGTTAACAAGATCAGCTTGAAATTATTTTCTCTTCCATCACATTAAATCAAGTGGATTTAGTTATGACAAAACCTTTGACAATTTTCTTGTGTTTGACTTCCAAAATCAATGATTCAAATTTTTGTAGAATCAAGCCTCTTCAACTGATTTTTCATAATTTTTATTTGGTCACATCCATGGCTCAAATTCAATGGTCAAAATAATTATATATGATTTATGTGGTTGAATGGGGACCTCTAATCCAACTACACACGCAACATAGTCATTACTCACATGATCAAATTACAAGAGAGAGTATGAATTACTCAATCTAAAATTCATGGTGATGCGACATGTTGCCTCCTATGTAGGCGGGGTGTTTAATTGCTCTCAGATTGGAGAGCCAACAACCATAAGACTGATTCTACAATGGAGGATTTTCAAAAGCTATGAAGATTAAACAAAATGAAATTAAGCTAAGAATGAATATGCAATTATACTAAGGTCTTGAAAGAAATATAAAGTGCAATTTAATCTAAATAGCTTGAAAGAAAGATGAGATTAAACTATGAGAATGTAAGCAAATTAATCTAGTATGAGAATGCAATACTATGCTAAATGAGAAATTAAGCTAATTGTAAATGAAAGCTTGAAAATATTAAATTGAGACTAAAAATCGCTATAGTTTAATTACTCTCAACAATTGCCTCTTTTCAAATGAAGAAATGAGGTTCATTAAATAGAAGAGCTCAAGAAGAGAATGAAAGGGTTCTTAATTTGAAACTCCTAACCCTTCATTTCCATTTGAGACAAAAGAGCATTGAATTACTTAATTAAAAAAATAGAATTTGCCACATAGGGGACTTTTCGAATATCTTGAATTATTAATTCAAAAATGAGTGTCCATTCAAATGACAAGTAATTATTAATTCTTTTTTTATGAATAATTAGCTAAAAAGGGTAGATTTTAATTTAATTCCAAGTACTTAGGACTTTAGGATTAAATTAATTTATCATAGGGGTAATTTAGCTAATAAAAGTCAAAGACTTTAAAAATTAATTTTAATATTTGATTAATGCAATTAGGGTTTTTGCAATTGACATCAAGTCGAATTAAGTCCAGTAGGAAAGAGAAAATTGCCTAGAAAACTAAGACTTTGGAGATGTAAAATTGACGAAAATGCACCGAAATTGATTGAATTTAATAGGTGCCAATTTTGAGATATTACAATGATCAATAAATAAAATACAAAAATAAACTTAAATAGACTAAAATCATCCATTGCAGAGGTTTAAATAGAGAATCAAAGGCAAAATTTAAAACATTAAGATTTCTTGAACCAAAACAGACACAACCAAAAATCCATTTTCAATTCATTTGACAGAAAATATGTTACAACTTATTAAGAAAAAACCAGATCTACAACTAGAATGAAAATTAACAAATGCATACTCTCCTTTATTTCTTTTTTAGATAATGTCAAATCCAAAAAAAATATGATACTGAAAAGCCAACTTTCATTTTCTAAATATCGGATAAGATGAAATGTATTGATATGCAAAGACTAAATCAAGTAAAAAATTAGCAATACAAAGTTTGAGAGATCTTATCCAGATCCAATCTAAGTTTAAAAAAAAAGGAAAAACTTATTTATCTTGACTTTTATTTATTGTTCGAAAAAATGGTTGTATTAACTAAAAAGAAAATACCACAGACTGTACCATTAAACTAAATACCTTTCATACATAAAACCTTGAGTTAGAATATGATGTCCCCATTTCCAATTTTATATAAGTGTTAGTGTTATCAAAGAACTTTCCGAGAAGAGTGAAAGAGCAATTTTTTCGTGGCTGGTCTTGCACAGAATTGTGACCTCATTTGATTCTAAAACGCGGGACCAGTTCAAATAAAACAAAAGCCGCACTAAATGTTTCATTTTCCAGGAACTTTCATAATAAATTTCCTTTTGCTGGTGGGTGGGGTGAAAGTTGAAACGAGGGATTGATGGAGTCTGACAATTCTATAATAACAGCGATTGATGGACTTCAGCAGGTCAATCAAACAAACCGCAGTTCAAGATAAGAGATTTCTGCGCAACACTGTAACCGTAGTAGCAGGTGTAACAAGAATAAATCAGGGTGGAGTTACAGGTGTGATTTCAGGTTCGAGTGGATTTGGGGGTGTGTGAAGGATGACATTGATTCCAAACATGAAGCTTGCAAGAGATCCAACATAAGTTCATAGGAGATAGTGAAAAAAATCGTTTGTTGTAGCACTAAAATTAGGGTTTCTACTGGTGTAAGTGTACGTAGCATGAATGCCTATCATTTCATTTTGGCGACACAATTACCTAGATTTGAATTTTAAGTAGGGAGCTCTGTTCTGTGAAAGCAATTTTACGTATACAAGTCTACCAATCATTATCAAAATTCTCTTTGCATTTGGACTGTTGCGTATAACTCATCGTTCATATGTTGTCATACTAAATGATGGACATAACTTTTCTCATTAGGCCTAATTGTGACGGTCAACCCTTCATGTCAAGCAGATTTTTCGTGACTATTATCCATTGAAAGTTGCCCTTTAAATATTAAAAATTGGGATATAAATGAAATATAATTATATAGAAAATTATATTAATCCACTGCCAGGTAGTGTGGGATGTTAATTTTATCTAATGTATCTAATATATTATTGTAATCTTATTCTTATGAATAAAATATCAATAGCTATAAGAGTCAAAATTGCTTTCATAAGTCAAGGGTTTTGTATGTTGCTTTAATTGCATTTTACACTACAAACTATACTGTAAAGTCAAAAAAAAATTATTTCTTGAATAATATAGAAAATTATATTATTTTACTATCACTTGGTGTAGAATGCTATATTTATCAAGTGTATTTAATATATTTTTGTAATCTTAATCTTATGAATAAGATATCAATAGATATAAGAGTATTATAATTCTATCAAAATTAATAGTATTTTACACCACAAACTATTCACTAAAGTCAAAAAATTATCTCTTCAATTTAATATAGAAAATTGTATTACTTGAATTCCATTTAGTGTAGGATATTATATCTATCAAGTGTATCTAATATATTATTGTAGTCTTAATCTTATGAATAAGAGACCAAGATATATAAGAGTCTTATAATTGTGTCAAAATTTATATTATAGTCTTTATCTTATGAATAAAAATATTAATAGACATAAGAATCTTATAATTATGTCAAAATTGTTTTAATAAATCAAGGGTTGTGTGTGTTAATTTGATTGCATTGTACACTACAAACTATAAAGAAAAGTAAAAAATTTATCTCTTGAATAATATAGAAAATTATATTACTTGACTTACACTTAGTGTAGAATGTTATATTTATCAATTTTATCTAATATGTTATTGTAGTCTTAATCTTATGAATAAGAGACCAACAAATATAAGAGTCTTAAAATTGTGTCAAAATTGTTCTAGTAAGTCAAGGGTTGTGTGTGTTAATTTGATTGCATTTTACACTACAAACTATACAACAGAGTAAAATTTTTATCTCTTCGATAATATAGAAAATTATATTACTTGACTTCCACTTAGTGTAGGATGTTATATTTATCAAATGTATCAAATATAATATTGTATATAGTGATACTATTGATACACAAAATATTTATTAGTGTATCTAATATATTATTATAGTCTCAATCTTATGAATATGATACCAATAGATATAAGATTATTATAATTGTGGACCAAATTTATTATTGTAGTATTTATCTAATGAAAAAAATATGTTAGGACAGATCTTTCGACAACATATACAACATAAAAAATATAGGTCAAACATGAAAGTCAGTCAAAATAATCAAATGACGATTCCACATATCGACAAGACAAAATTAATTTCTAATAAAATAATATGAAAAAGACCGTACATGATTCGTCAAACTTGTTGAATAGAAAAGGTACACATGAATCCAAAACAAGGAAGACGTGTCGACCAAAACTGTCAAACATACCTTTTGCATAACGAATTGAGATACTACATTATAATCATTAATAGTTTCAATCAGCTTGTCGAAAGAACATCCAAAAGAAAGACTTTAACCAAACTGTTAAAATACAACATTAACAAGAACTTACGAATAATTTGACCATCTTGTCAAAAACATCAATGTACGACAAAAGGTGAGACTAACAATATCTTAATTTACAAATATCACAGAGAATTTACAAGAGTCATCGACTAACATACATAAACATATTGATATCAATACCATAGATCATTGGGTCGGTTACAATAAGACATAGTACACAAACATAGAGACCTTCCTAGCAAGAACTCCAGACACTTGTTCAAATAAACATGTTAAGGGTGAGAATATTGTATGAGTATGTTTCCACCCTACCACGAAGTAGTTATGTTTTCTTGAAATCTTTCCTAATGAGAAAGATACCCAGCCTAGCTAGAAGTAGTCTGACAAAGTAAAAATGATATGAGTAATAGAATTTGTGAAATATAATTAAATCATCTCTCAAACATAAAAATAATGTTATCATTTCCTAAAATTGATCTTCCTCTCAACCAAAAAAAAATCAAGTGGAAATCATATCATGAGCTCTTCTCATAAGACATTGTGCACACAAGATGCAAACCAAAGTAACAAAACTTCATTTCTTTCTATTTGGTACAAAATCATACAATCAGATTCTATTTTAATATATGAATATATAAAATGTTGATAACTACAAGAAGTGGACACTATAATGCAATCATACTTTTCTTAATGTAATCGAAAATTTTAATACATGACATAGGCATCATAAAATAACTACATCTATGAATACGAGGTGATTATTAAGAAATCAAACATCTCTTTATAAGATTTTGACTCTCATCATTAACACATCTCAAATTCACGATGAATCCTGATCTCTTTTTCCTACTCTTGTAAACAAGTAAATAGTCTAGTACTAATTATGAATAATGTATGCCATAGTCTAGATACTTGAAGTTTTCAAAGAAGAACATTCATAGACATGCAATGCTAGTTATCCATATAATATATTGATAACAACCTCCATTCATCATTCCTTAAAGATACACGGTCAAAATAAAATTTTAGAGGATCTTTCGAGGAATATCCTTAAATGGTTAGCACAAATGGTTAACATTTGTAGGTTCTTATAAGAATTCTTTCACATACGTATTATTTATGTAGATCATAAGTCGCTCCTAATCCTTCCAAGTGTGAAAGAAAAATCCTCATTTCTCATTTAAACAATTCATTCATTTCATTTGGGTAAAAATTTACAGCATTAAGTGCTTGGAAATCGCAAGAAATTGAACACATATTACAGATTTGTCGTCGATAACTAGAGGAAGGATGTTGGAAAAGGTTGTGGAAATTTTCCAATTCCATGCTTACGTGTTTTTGAAGGGCAAGGCTTAAGAGTTGGTAGATGGCCGCAAATTTTAGTTTTCTGAACTTAAATTGTCTCTAGCCCACACAAAGCTAAAAGTTCCACACTGTTCAGCACATAAGCTTTGGAATAGAGAAATGGAAAACCAAATTATAGAGGAGCTTCAAATGTTTTCACAGCACAATGTTAGGGACTCAGACCATTTTCTTTCTAGAAAGAGAGATAGGATTGATAGAGTGGGATTAGAGTTTCCCTAAATTGAAGTATGTTCGAGAGACTAAACGTGGAAGAAAAAGTCCACATTGGGAGCAGGGCTCTGCACACCATCCGCAAAATTCTTCTCAACATGGCCGAGATATTTATTTACTAGTTTTGATGTCTACGATTAGTATCTTTTTTATTTTGTTAAGATCATTCAATAGTTGAATTTAGACCTCTCGTTTATTTTGTGGGTGTCCTATTATTAAAGAAGTTAATTTGGGGGCCCAAGTGAAATCTCTATACTTGCATTTTCTGTAACTTTGTAGGTACCTGCCATAGCTTTGTAAAATGTCATAGATTTTCTCTAAAATATTTCTTTATTTATGAAAAATCCATCTATAGAAAGCAATGTTTTTTGCATTTTTCCCGAGTTACAAAAGGAAAAACCACCCATATACTTGGAAGAAATAAATTATTATTACAAGATCAGGTTTACGTCATTTTTGTAGAAGAAAAGGCCAAACTTGAAGAGGAATTATGCAGCCAAATCAGAAAACAAAAGCCAAATAAGAAGATGGAATAACAGGGCTATGATTCAATATTCACATGTGATTTATTCAATAAAGGATTTGGATTGCTTTTGTCTTCAATCTGAAAGGAAAGGAAACTAATAAAAAATGTAGGTGCAAAAGTATGTAAATCAACCCAAATTTGATGCCTCCACGATGTGGTATCTACAGACCTAAACTATTTACTCAAAAGGGTTTCTTGATAGGCCATGTGGGCCTGTATTGTGATGCAAATGGTTCTCAGAAAACATACAAAAAAACATATACATGAATTTGCAAATGTTCACAGAAAACATACAAAAAATGACCTTTCTCTGCCTTTTGGCTAAGATCAAGTGTAGTATCTGCTCTTATCAGTTTAATAGCTGATATGTGGCTCAATGAGCCACGCGATATTAAATTAATTTCTTCAGGGGGAAGGATCATATAGGTAGCTTTATGCCAGATCCTTCATGTGTCGCTTATGTATTGCACTACAACTCCAAAGTAAGTTTGGGATACATTGGAGAAACTCTTTGGAAAGCAAGATGAGATGCGGTGTCATATCTTTGAAAATGAACTCAACTTATTAGATCCAAGGAGATTTGATAATATTCAATATTTCTTCACAAAATTCAAGGCCTTATTGCTTCAGCTAAAAGGATTTGGTATTGACAAATCCAAGGAAGAAAGAAAATTAATCTTTTCAATTCTATCAAAATTGGGTCCAAAATATAGAGTATTTGTCTATGCTTTCCACACAGTTAGGCTTACAATAGGAGCAACTTTGATTTGCCTTTTTTGTCATTTTCTTTAGAGCCTATAGATCCACTTGGAGGTTTGAGGTTGCCTTCCTTTCTTGGATCTGAATCCTTTTTCTCTTTGCCTTTGAATTGTTGGTTCACTACTACATTTGGGGCCAAATTTCGAAAGAAACTTCTGATGGATAATTTTTTTTTTATGAATTTGGTTTTTTTTTTTGTAATAGTCCCCAATGGTGTCGGTATTTCGATGGGTTTTAAATAGACAATCAAAATTTCGACAGTTTCGGGGTACAAATGAAAAAAAAAAGGTGAAACAACCAAATCATTTTTATTCCGATTGCAGAGAAAACGAGCGGGTGAAAGCTGATCACGAGAGAAGGTATGTGATTTCTTCATCTTTGATTGGCATCATATTCGACCACAAATTTCAAATGCATTACATTTATTTGATCATGAATGCTCACTGAAATAAATGACCACATTCTACTAGTGTTGTGCCCTAGCCTGTGCTTTATCTCGATAATTTAATGTTATTGGTGCTTGTGCTCAAGGATATCGATTCACTGTTTTGAAATGTTTAGATTCATGTTTGTTAATATTACTGGCATGACCATTGTATATTGTTGAGATGCTCAAGGGTGAACCCACAATAGTGGGTTACACTTTTTTGCCTGAACAAACACTAAACTCTACATTTTGAAAAAAAATTTCAGACTTAGATTCATATTCTTATTAAACTATTTGGAATCGGAAGATGAAGTAAATTAGAGTCTTTTAAGATTTTCTCTCTAGATTCTAAATATATTTTTTATTTTTATTTTTGAATTGATTTGATTAGTTTTTTATTTGTCCCACAAAAATGGTATGTTGCTAAAAATGTCATTTCCAAAGAGTTACATTATTTTCATAGAGCATAACTTTTTTTCTAAATTAGATATCAATGTGCTTCTTTCAAATTTAGTTTTTTAACATCTATATGGAGGGCATTAAATTGATTTGATGAAATTATCATGATTATTTCATATTTTATTAATGTTTAAAGTTGACTAAACTGTAATTTGGACATACCTTGACTACATAGCTTATAACTTGTTGTGTATTTGTCCAATTTCATTTTTATTTATTTTTATAGAAAGAGAACTTCAATACCAAGGGCATAGATATTTTTTTAAAAAAATTTCTCTCATTTAATATTTTTCCATAAGTGTCAAACATAGAGGTAGACATATGGTGAAATATCTACGTTTAGTAAATCTAAATACACAAAGTCATAATAAAATTAATATATTAATATTATAATCATTGGAAAGAGTTTTCTTAGTAGTACCTTACTACATAGATAAGTTTTTCAAATGGACTCATTTGATCTGCCAAAATATAAAGTCGAAGTGATTTTTTGTCAGCATTTTAATAGGTGCGAAGGAGACTCCATTATAGGTATGAATGAGGAGTATAGATGCTATATCAATATATTTTTTTAATCTAAGAGGCTTTGAGCTAACCATTTGTAATTAATTATTTCAAATGGAACCTCTCAAGGCTTAAATTATCATATTTTATTAAAAATATGTTATTTCAGCACAAATCAGCATGTCTAAAAAAGTGTAACCCACTATTGTGGGGTCACCCTCACTAAAATGACCACATTCTGCTGGTGTCATGCCCTAGCCCATGCTTTATCTCCATTATTTGATGTTAGTGGAGCTTGTGCTCAAGGATATCGATAAACTATTTTAAAATGTTTGGATTCACATTTGTTGATATTACTGGCATGACCATTGTATATTTCTGAGATGCTCTCTGAAATGACTACATTCTACTGATGTCATTCCCTAGCCTATGCTTTATCTCCATTATTTGATGTTATTGGTGCTTGTGCTCAAGGATATTGATTCACTATTTTGAAGTGTTGACTGTGGTTATCAAATGGACAGCCCGTGAGCTTCTAGCTAGGCGCCATTTGTATTGATAGCTTAGGGCATCAAATGTATTGTATCATTGATAGTTGAGATTTTGTTAGAAGGAAATAGGACAAAGAATGATTTTGATTTATTTTCTCTATTTTGATCCCTAAGTGGCTGCTGTCATAATTTTTATTTTGAGTGCAATTTTGATAGAATTTTAGTTGGAATTTTCACTAGGGTTTTCAGTATATTGAGCTACAATAGAACACGATTATTTTTGGTTATTTTTTTTCCCATATTCAATAGATAAAAATCATGGCGGCAGCCACTTAGCCATCTTTTTGATGTTCTGTTTATTTTACAAAGATACAGGTATGTAGATTTATCATTCAGTTGCTTGCAGTTATCTGTCAAATGCAAATATTTTGTCAAGTTGAAAGGGCAAGAAATCAGTTTGGTGTTTTTGGTTTATGTTAAAAGTTGATTTGGTAAAATCCTCAGAAAATACACTACATGTTCTAAAATGTAAAGAAGTTGAATGTTAAATGTAAGATATATATCTCATCCATAGTAATCGAAAGAAAGGACATGAAACTAAAGAGATTTACCAATCCAAAAATATAAGCGAATAGAAAACATGATTCATACCTTATGAATTTGTTTTTGAGGTGCACGATCTTCATTAATCTCCTCAAAAGAAGACCCCTCCTCACTGCTACTACTTTCTTGTTTAACAATTGGTTTGGAAAAATGCATTTAACACAAGAAGAATTACAAATCTGAATCAATGGCGTGTTTACAACAAAGAAATAGAATGATAATAATATGCTGAAAATTATATTCTATTTAATACACACCAAAGGACCAGTCCCAACAATTCCTAAACATACTTTATCTAATATGATGAATTGTTAATAAAGGTCTAATTCTGTAGACTGCTAGCATTAAGGAAGATTTGACCTAGCCAAATCTTCCTTCTACCACATAAAATACTATGTGATAACTATGTCTACTCCAACCTTAATTTTTTAAGAATTGTTGGGAGTTCTATTACACCTTTGTTGTAAACATGCCATTGGTTCAGTTTTGTAAATTTGTTTTTTATGTTAAATGCATTTAAATGAAACATTAAGCATAGTAATTGGCAGATTAAATGTAGATAACACATTTATCAGTTTAGCATGTTATTATAAGATACTATAGAAGACCTACTATTTGGCAGATAAATCTTCATTGTCCCCCACAATGAAGATGATGAGGATTGACCTCCTTCCCCACAACAAAGAACATTGTAATAAGACCTTTTAATCCTAGTGACAAGAACATAGAAGCATTCTAACTTGTTTTTAGAGAAAATAAGCTTTCTATAAAATGAAAGGTTCAACCTAATTAATACTAGCACTTGCACTCAAAGGATAGTGATCTTGTTGAAAGACTTAAGAGAGACTTTGACCCAAGAGCTTCATCATCAAGCTCTACAACCTCTTGTAGTTATCTTCATAGTAACAAGAGTCATTGGATACATCAAGTTTTTTGAAAATTTGTACTTAGTTTATAGATTGACTTTGTACAAAGTAGATTGTAATTAAAAATTTAAAAACTATTTGCATCTAGTCATTATTCATGCACTATGAAATATGCATTGTGCAACATAATGAAATTAGCAATGTGCATAGAAATGAAAAAAACTATATTCCACAATTCTTGGGCTAAAATCTAAATTTATTTTCTTTTTATATCTCTATGATATTGAGACCACTTCCATTTTATTAAACATATTTTTTCCCAATTAAAAATCTTAATTAGAATAAGATATAATATAGTGTTAGAATAAACTTTGGACAAAGACATATAATGCTTATGTTAATGATCAAACACACATATGGATTCATTTTTCTATTCACTGTTCCACGGGACAATGGATTACTAGAGTTGCAGAGAATTTAATCTTCTATTGATATTCCTCTTCTTTGTTTCATACATCTTGATGCAGAGCCCTCTACTATCACCTTAAGGAGACCAACTCAACTCAAGGATTCAACAAGTAACTTGGAATCCACTCAAGGAATTAGCCTCAACTCAAGGATTAAGTAGAGTTCCCTAACTTTGTTAATCACTTCCACAACCCTGCTACACAAGTTCACTTCCTCATTTCTTGGCAATTCCTCCTAGCACCATCTCCATCATAGGCCACCTAGTGCACCTAGTGCCTCCACCATGTCAAAGCCTCAACTAGGCTTTTCACCCTGATCCTAACATCAAGTATCATCTCATCATGGTCTATTCACCATGTTTCAACACCCAATTCACTCTGATCTATTCAACTTACTCCATTATTCTTCTACAACCCTTCTAGGCCTGTCTTGCTTGTAGTTATTGGTCAAATGCAAATATTTTGTCAAGTTGAAAGGGCAAGAAATCTATTTGGTGTTTTCAGTTTATGTTAAAAGTTGATTTGGTAAAATCCTTAGAAAATACACTACATGTTCTCAAATGTAAAGAAGTTAAATGTTAAATGTAAGATATATATCTCATCCATAGTAATCAAAAGAAAGGACATGAAACTAAGGAGATTTACCAATCCAAAATTATAAGTGAATAGAAAACATGATTGGTACCTTATGAATTAGTTTTTGAGGTGCACGATCTTCATCAATCTCCTCAGAAGTAGACCCCTCCTCACTGCTACAACTTTCTTGTTTAACAATTGGTTTGGAAAAATACATTTAACACAAGAACTGAACCAATGACATGTTTACAACAAAGAAATAGAATGATAATAATATGCTAAAAATTCTATAATGTTTAATACATGCCAAAGGAACAATCCCAACAATTCTTAAGCATACTTTATTTGATATGATGTATTGTTAATAAAGGTCTAATTTTGTAGACTACTAGCACGAAGGAAGATTTGACCTAGCCTAATCTTCCTTGTACCACACAAAAAACTGTGTGATAACTATGTTTACTCCAACCTTAATTGTTTAAGAATTGATCATATCAGATAAAGTATGTTTAAGAACTGTTGGGACTGGTCCTTTGGCGTGTATTAAATAGAATAAAATTTTCAGCATATTATTATCATTCTATTTCTTTGTTGTAAACATGCCATTGGTTTATTTTTGTAAAAAAATTTTTGTGTTAAATGCATTTAAAATAAAGGTCTAATTTTGTAGACTATTGGCACGAAGGAAGATTTGACCTAGCAATCTACAAAATTAGACCTCTATCTATATCTTTGTCTAATTTTGTAGACTGCTAGGTGTGCTATAATTTGAAGATTTGTCTGACAAATAGCAGGTCTTCTTTAGTATCTTATAATAACATGATAAATTGATAAAGGTGTTATCTGCATTTAATCTACCAATTACTAATAGATTAAGCATATTATTACTATGTTTAATGTTCCATTTAAATGCATTTAACACAAAAGAACAAATTTACAAAACTGAACCAATGGCATGTTCTTCGTGTGGTAAAAGGAAGATTTGGCTATCAAATCTTCCTTCATGAAAGCTGAGCGTGAGATAAGGTATGTGATTTCTTCATCTTTGATTGGTATCTTTGATAGGCAATGTCTTTTGAGCCTCTGCCATCATATTCGACTGCAAATTTTAAATGCATTGCATCTTATTTGATCATGAATGCTCACAAAAATGACGGCATTCTAATGGTGTCGTGCCCTAGCGCGTGCTTTATCTCGATTATTTGATGTTATTGGTGCTTGTGCTCAAGGATATCGATTCACTATTTTGAAATGTTTGGATTCACATTTGTTGATATTACTGGCATGACCATTATATATTAGACCTTTATTAACAATTCATCATATCAGATAAAGTATGTTTAAGAATTGTTGGGACTGGTCCTTTGGCATACTAGATTTAATTTAATTTTGTATGTGAAATTTTGGGAGTTGCATGAGAAGTTTTAGTGTCTAAACACTCAACTAATCCCTCTAACCGATTTGGAGTGGTTGGGGAAGTTGAGAGGAAAGTTTTCAAACATTCATATTCACTTATTGAGTGATTTGGAGACAACTAGTTTGACTGCCCATGCATTACCAGTGATTGAGATTCATTAAAGAATACAAAACCCTTCATTTTGGGTTATTGTGTATGGATTCAAATATAGGTTTGATTTGGTTAATGTTTAGAAGAGATCAATGGGTAAGTGCACAAAGATGGGGGACCAAAAATATGCCACTTTTCTTTTTGGCCCCCCATCACGCATAGTGCACACGCACTAAAGGGCGTGTGCCCTATGGCTTGGGTTGCCCAAGCCTTGAGCTTGGGCAATCCAAACCAAAGCATGTGCACCCTATAGGGTGCACACGCTTTGGAAAACACTTTTTTAGCATTTTTCAAAGGGTGTACGCCCTACAGGGTGCACACCCTTTGAAAAAACCCTCTTAAAGCTTGTTGCACGGGTTTGAAAGCTCATTTTGCTTTCTCAAACCTGTCTTTTCAATTAAGAAGGGATTCTAAAGCACACACGCACTGTTATTTTGGCTTGTGAACTGATTATTTTTGTTCATCCATCCATCAAATGGCTCCACGATGTTGTCAAGTTTGATCCAGAAGAAGAGGTAAGCATTTTTACAGCCCATGCTTCTTATTTGTTTTAAAATTTTAGTTTTGTTGCAATTTATTTTGTTTAAATTTGTTTTTGTTTAAATTTGTTGTGTAATGAAGATTTTAAAATGTAGTTTTTTTAATTGCCAAGAATAAATCATCTCCCTCAACCAAACTCTCCACAAAACCCTCCCCCAAACCCTCTGTCTCCTCATGAAGAACCAAATGAAGAAACAAATGAAGAAAATGAACCTCAATTGCCTCCAACAATTGAAAAACCTCCTCCTGGAACACAAAAAAATTTGATGAACCAAATTGAAAGAGGGCAAAAAGAATTAGAATCTTTAATTAATAGGTTAAAAGATTCTAGTGGTACAAATCCCGGAAGGGAAAGACTTGCAAAATCATTGGAAGCAATCTTAACCCATGTAAGCACGATTAGTGGGAAAATTAATTTATGGTGGGATAAAAGAGAAGAACAAAAACAATATTATGCAAATAAATTATTTTATGCAGACATAAAAAAGAAAAAAAATCACAAAAGATGACATTTGCTAGCTATTTAAAAAACTAGGGGACACAAATACTCTTAGAACTACAACGAGGAGGTTCCCAATTCATTGGTGTGTAAATGTTCATACATTAAAAAAATTTTTGGGGAGAGATAGTGGATGGTCTTTGATTTTCCTCCTTGTAACAATCATGAGGTTCCTATATATTTCTTGAGGAAACTCTATTGTGAGTTTGTACTCAAGGAGGTGCCAAATTATTTTGACATTCTGGATTCTTAGGGTAGAGGAGGGGGATCATCATTTGATCGAGAGGGGGCACATAGTGACCCTAACACACCTAGGGCTTCTATTGACAAGTCACAGGTGGATCATGTTAGTATTCCTTCCATTGTGAAGGAACATGTAAAGGCAGACACACTAGGCACGATTAGTGCTCTAACACAAACTCTCATTCAGTGTGCCACTCCTTTAGTTGAGGGTGACTATGGTCAATCCTCAAGGGGGCATGTTTGTCGGTCATGTGGATTCTTGTGCACATTTGGTACTCGCGAGAGAGAGGAAGAGGATTCTGGAATGATGATTGATAGCTTTCTAAATATGACATTTGACATTAACACACAAGTAAATATTTCCAAGTTCATTAAATTGCTTTGATCATATTTCATTTATAAAAGAATAACTATTTAATTTAGTATCTATTGTTTATGATGAAAATTTAGGGCAAGAGTGTCAATGGTGGTGGCGGTGGCAATGGAAGTGGAAGTGGCAATAATCCTAATGTCCCCTTTTACACATCATCTTCAATTCCACAAGTATGTATCGAATAAAACATTTTAATTAACATATTTGATTATTATGTAATTATATGAATAATTGTATCATAACTTATTGTGCATGTGCATTAGATGTGCACTGGTGGACCATCGACGTTCACAACAGACAGTAAAGGGCATCGTACAACTTTCCTTGAGGTATCTTTATCTGCATATTAATTTGATTTACTTGATTATATTTAATTAATTAATGAATGACTAAATTACTGGACAAATTATGATCAAAATCAAGAGGCACGATGATTACATTCTTTCATCTGGGTTTGTGAGGTCACCATTGAGTCCATAGGTATATATGTAATAATGAATTATAATTAACATGGCAGTAGTACATTCTTATATGAATGGTTATCTTATAATTTTCTATGTACATGTGCACTTGTTGAATGTTGGAGCTTCGACTTCGACACCACACACCAGAGGATGTGGTGGAACCTTCACGGAGGTATCATTTAATCATTAATAGGGTTGTAAAAAATATATGTAATCTTGATAACTACATAATAGTTTTTTTGTTTCATTTTCAGCTTTTGACGTTAGAGACTCCTCCTTTTGTCTGTGATAATTTGGATTGTGGAGTAGCTATAGCAGTAGCTAGTTCTGAAGCACTGACTGAGGTATGAAAGAGATCACTTAACTTGAATTGTTATTTTAAAAGTTTTTATTGAATTTTATAATGATATTCATGTATGTATTTTAATTATTATTTTGATCATTGTTGTAGGGACTTATTACTCCAGATTGCTAGCATGCAGCTTCAATGGATGAACATAGTGACTATTTTCTAGCGGTAAGCGAATATTCAATTTTATGTCATTGTATAATTCAATTTTGATGTATATTAGTTATCTCTATCTAAATTTTTGTTTTATTAGGTCGAGCTACAAAAGAGTCTAGACAGGATGATGAGTGAGTGCACTCGGAAGACTACAACATCCATTGCATCTCCATCGATGTGATGATCGAAGACAGCTCAGGATTTGTTTTCTTCCCCTAGTGGGAAAGGACTAGATTAGGGATATGGATTGTATGCCTATATGGCATTAGTGGACATATTTTTTGTATATTGTATAAGTGATACGTTGTACATCCATTTGGCTTTGATGAAGCCAGTTTTACTGTATTGAATATATTCAATGTATGACATTATTGGACATATATATTTGGCTTCATGCCCTACAACTATTTTTTTTTTTATGTTTTAGGTATGCAATTCATGTGTTTGGTGTATTGATGTATACTAATTTATATTTATGTGGATGTCTTATGCTTTGTAAATTTCCCATGCCTTATAGTTATGCTTGTATGTTTATTGATGTATGTTTAACTTGTTGACTGTGCTACAAATGTCAGTCACTGTCCTCAATAACAGTCAATTCCTTAACTGTAATAATAACAAAAGTAATGAAATGAATGCAGAAATGTATAAATATAATATAAGACAATATTTATACATCACAACCTATCCAAGATCACGTGGAATCAAACATTTATATTCATTGGTGTGTTCCCTATTCCATGACACAGTCACAATATAGAGACATGACATCAAACAGGTGAGGTAGCATATGGCAAGGTTGTCGTCTATTGAACCCAATACCAAGCCTATTTTGATATGTGGGTACCCTAATGTTGGCAAGAGTTATTTTATTAATAAGATTACTACGACATATGTGGATGTGCAACCTTATGCTTTTACAAACTAACTTCTAATTGTCCCCTAACTGATTGATTGTTAATGACAAACACTAGAATACATATTTGCACTCATCCTACTGCTCGCCCCGGAATCATCAACATCATTTGAATGACTATGTGTGCCAAAAAAGGTTGTCAGTAGCATTTATCTAGCCATTCAAATTTGTTGGAACAAATGGTTCAATGCTACGACCGACAGTTGGAAAGATACGCAATGTTGGTCGTTTGAACTGAGGAACACTTTAAGTTCTGACATCGACCGAGATTGTGTTTTCGATTTTAAACAAAGTTGAATCTCTAAAAACTAAGACAGGCTTTTATAGACCCCTACAACATGGTCCCGTAGCACTTAATGGATTGATTCTACCTTACATGAGCTCCGAGATATGACCCCATAAAGATCATTGATTTCATGCTGAAGGGACCTTGAGGGACACTTCAGCACAGAGTCATTGGCAAGGATTGAACGACTATGTGTGGTGAACAAGGTTTCCCATAGCATTTACCCAACCATTTAGAGCTGTTGGAATAGATGATTTGATGCTACGACCAATGGCTGGAAAGAAATGCAACGTTGGTCATTTTCCATTGAGGAACATTGTGAGTTCTGACATCGACCGAGAATATGTTGCCAAATATAAACAAACTTGAATCTCTAAAAATAGAGATAGGCTAATGTAGGCCTTAGCAATATGGTCTCGTAGCACCTGACAAATCCGTGTTACCTTGCATCAGCTTCAAGATATGACCATGCAAAGATCACTAATTTCATGCATTTCGGACCTTGAGGGACACTTTGGCCTAGAGTTGTCGGCAAGGATCGAATGACTGTGCATGCTGAATGAGGTTTCCACTAGCGTTTACCCGACCATTTGGAGTTGTTGGAGTAGACGGTTCATTTCTATGACTAACAGTTGGAAGGATATGCAACGTTGGCTATTTAAACTGAGGAACACTTTGAGTTCTAACATCGACCAAGAATGTGTTGCCAATTTTAAATGAAGTTGAATCTCTAAAAATTGAGATAGACTTTTGTAGGCCCCAATAACACGGTCTTGTAGCACCTAACAGATCAATTCTACCTCACACAAGCTCCGAGATATGACCTCACAAAGATCACTAATTTCATGTTGAAGGGACCTTGAGGGACACTTCAACACAGAGTCGTTGGCGGGGATCGAATGACTGTGCATGGAAAATGAGGTTGCCCATAGCATTTACCTGACCATTCAAAGTTTTTAGAATAGACAGTTTGATGCTATGACTGACGGTTGAAAAGATATGCAACGTTGGCCATTTTCCACTAAGGAACACTGTGAGTTCTGACATTGATCGAGAATATGTTGCCAAATATAAAAAAAACTTGAATCTCTAAAAACCAAGATAGGCTATTGTAGCCCTCGGTAACACAGTCCTGTAGCACCTGATGGATCCATGCTACCTTGCACGAGCTCTGAGATATGAACCCACAAAGATCACTGATTTCATGCATTTGGGATCTTGAGGGACACTTTGGCCTAGAGTCATCGGCGGGGATCGAATGACTATGTATGTCGAATGAGGTTGCCACTAGAGTTGAATAGATGGTTCATTGCTATGACTAACAGTTGGAAGGATATGCAACATTGGTTGTTTGAATTGAGGAACACTTTGAGTTTTGACATCGACTAAGAATGTGTTACCGATTTTAAATGAACTTGAATCTCTAAAAACTGAAATAGGCTTTTGTAGGCCCTAGAAACACAGTCATATAGAAATTGATGGATTAATTCTATATTGCATGAGCTCCAAGATATGACCCTGCAAAGATCACCCATTTCATGTTGTTGGGACCTTGAGGGACACTTCGGCACGGAGTCAGTAGGGATCCAATGACTGTGTGTGGTGAACAAGATTGCCACTATTGTTTATTCGGACATTCGGAGCTGTTGGAATAGACGGTTCAATGCTACGACTGACGGTTGGAAAGATACACAACATTGGCCATTTGAACTGAAGAACACTTTGAGTTCTGACATCGACCGAGATTGTGTTGTCGATTTTAAACAAACTTGAATCTCTAAAAGCTGAGACAGTCTTTTGTAGGCCCTGACAACACAGTCTCATAGCACATGATAGATTGATTCTACCTCACATCGGCTCTGAGATATGACCCCGTAAAGATCATTGATTTCATGCTAAAGGGACCTTGAGGGACACTTTGGCACGGATTCATTGGTGGGGATCCAACAACTGTGCATGGTGAATGAGGTTTTCACTAGCATTTACCTGACCATTTGGAGCTGTTGGAATAGATAGTTCAATGCTACAATCGACGGTTGAAAAGATACGCAACATTGGCCATTTGAACTGAAGAATACTTTGAGTTCTGACATCAACCGAGAATGTGTTGCCGATTTTAAATGAATTTAAATCTCTTAAAAATAAGATAGGCTTTTTTAGGCCCCGACAACATGGTCCTGTAGCACCTAACAGATTGATTCTACCTCACACAAGCTCTGAGATATGACCCTGCAAATATCACCAATTTCATGTTAAAGGGACCTTGAGGGACACTTTGACACGGAGTCATCGACGGGGTTTGAACAACTGTGCATGCCAAATGAGGTGGCCACTAGCGTTTACCTAGCCATTCAGAGCTATTAGAACAGACAGTTCAATGCTACGAATGACAGTTGGAAAGATACCCAACGTTGATCGTTTGAACTGAGGAACACTTTGAGTTCTGGCATTGACCGAGAATGTGTTGTGAATTTTAAATAAAGTTGAATCTCTAAAAATGAAGAAAATTTTTTGTAGGCCCCGACAACATGGTCCTATAGCACCTGACGGATCGATTCTACCTTGCACGAGCTCTGAGATATGACCTCGCAAAGATCGCTAATTTCATGCTGAAGGGACCTTGAGGGACACTTCAGCATGGAGCCATCAATGGGGATCGAATGATTGTGTGTGATAAATGAGATTTCCACTAGTGTTTACTCAGCCATTCAGAGCTATTGGAATAGATGATTTGATGCTACGACCGATGGTTAGAAAGATACACAATGTTGGCCGTTTGAACTGAGGAACACTTTGAGTTCTGGCATCGATCGAGAATGTGTTGTTGATTTTAAATGAAGTTGAATCTCTCAAAACCAAGATAGGCTTTTGTAGGCCCTGACAACACAGTCCCGTAGAAAGTAATGGATCGATTCTACCTCACATGAGCTCTAAGATATGACCCCACAAAGATTTTCAATTTCATGCTGAAGGGACCTTGAGGGACACTTCAGCACTGAGTCGTTGGCTGGGACCGAATGATTGTGCATGCCAAATGAGGTTGATAGTAGCATTTACCCAACCATTTAGAGCTGTTGGAATAGACAGATTGATGCTACAACTGATGGTTGGAAAGATACTTAATGTTGGTCATTTGAACTGAGGAACACTGTGAGTTATAACATCGATGGAGAATGTGTTGCTGATTTTAAATGAAATTGAATCTCTTAAAACTGAGATGTTCTTTTGTAGGCCCCAATAACACGGTCCTGTAGCACCTGGCGAATCGATTCTACCTCGCACGAGCTCCAAGATATGACCCCGCAAAGATCTCCATTTTTATGCTAAAGGGACCTTGAGGGACACTTCAGCATGGAGTCATCGTTGGGGATTGAATGACTATGCATGTCGAATGAGGTTTCTAGTAGTGTTTACCTAGCCATTCGGAGCTGTTGGAACAGATAGATCGATACTACGACTGATAGTTGGAAAGATACGCAATGTTGGCCATTTGAACTAAGGAACACTGTGAGTTCTAACATCAATCAAGAATGTGTTGCCAATTTTAAATAAACTTTTATCTTTGAAAATTGAGGCAACATTTTGTAGACCTTAGCAACACGGTCCCGTAGCAACTGATGGATCCATACTACCTCACATGAGCTCTGAGATATGACCCCACAAAGATTACTGATTTCATGCTCAAGGGACTTTGAGGGACACTTCAACATAGAGTCATCGGAGGGGATTGAACAACTTTGCATGCCAAACGAGGTTTCCACTAGTGTTTACCTAGCCATTCAGAGCTATTGGAATAGACAGATCGATGCTACGACCAACAGTTGGAAAGATATGCAATGTTGGCCATTTGAACTGAGGAACATTGTGAGTTCTGACATCGACCGAGAATGTGTTGCCAATTTTAAACAAACTTGAATCTCTAAAAACTAAGATAGACTTTTGTAGGCCCTAGCAACATGGTCCCGTAGCAACTAATAGATCCATGCTACCTCACACAAGCTTTGAGATACAACCCTGCAAAGATCACCAATTTCATGCTCAAGGGACTTTGAGGGACACTTTAGCATGGACTCATTGGCAGAGATCGAATGACTCTGCATGTCGAATGAGGTTGCCACTAGCATTTACCCAGCCATTCAAAGCTGTTGGAACAGATAGATCGATGCTACGATTGATGGTTGGAAAGATACACAATGTTGGCCATTTGAACTAAGGAACACTATGAGTTCTGACATCGACCGAGAATGTGTTGCTGATTTTAAATGAACTTGAATCTCAGAAAATTGAGACAGGCTTTTGTAGTCCCCAGCAACATGGTCTTGTAGCAATTGACAGATCCATGTTGCCTTGCACGAGCTCTAAGATATGACCCCGCAAAGATCACTGATTTCATGCTCAAGGGACCTTGAGGGACACTTCAGCACAGAGTCATCGGGGGGGATCAAATGACTCTACATGTTGAATGAGGTTGCCACTAGCGTTTACCTAGCCATTCAGAGTTTTTGGAATAGATAGATAGATGCTACAACCCATGGTTGGAAAGATACACAACATTGGCTGTTTGAACTGAGGAACACTATGAGTTTTGACATCAACCGAGAATGTGTTGCTGATTTTAAACAAACTTGAATCTTTGAAAAACAAGACAAGCTCTTGTAGGCCCTGACAACAAGGTCCCATAGAAACTGACGGATCCATGCTACCTCGCATGAGCTCCAAGATACAACCTTGCAAAGATCACTGATTTCATGCTCAAAGGACCTTGAGGGACACTTCAGCACAGAGTCATCTGTGGTGATCAAATGACTCTACATGCCAAATGAGGTTGTCACTAGCATTTAATCGACCATTTGGAGTTGTTGGAATAGATAGATCGATGCTACAACCAATGGTTGGAATGATATGCAACATTGGTCATTTGAACTAAGGAACACTGTGAGTTCTGACATTGACTGAGAATATGTTGCAGATTTTAAATGAACTTGAATCTCTAAAAAATGAGATAGGCTTTTGTAGGCCCTAGCAACACGGTCTCGTAGCAACTAATGGATCCATGCTACCTTGCATGAGCTTTGAGATACAGTCATGCAAAGATCATCAATTTCATGCTCAAGGGACCTTGAGGGACACTTCAGCATGAAGTTGTCGGCGGTGATCGAATGACTCTGCATGCCAAATGAGGTTTCCACTAGCGTTTACCTGGCCATTCAAAGCTGTTGGAATGGATAGATCAATGCTACGATTGATGGATGGAAAGATACATAATGTTGGCCATTTGAACTGAGGAACACTGTGAGTTCTAACATCGACCGAGAATGTGTTGCTGATTTTAAACGAACTTGAATCTCTAAAAACCAAGACAATCTTTTGTAGGCCCCAAAAACACAGTCACGTAGCAACTGATGGATCCATGCTACCTCACATGAGCTCTGAGATACGATCCCACAAAGATCACTAATTTCATGCTTAAGGGACCTTGAGGGACACTTCAACAGGGAGTCATCAGCGGTGATCGAATTATTGTGTGTAGAGAATGAGGTTGCCACTAGCATTTACCTAACCATTTGGAGCTATTGGAACAGATGGATTGATGGTACAACTAACAATTGAAAAGATATGCAACATTGGAAAGATAGGAGAAAAAATTCTCATTTGAGAATAGAATTTTAGGATCTATAATAAACTCAATCCTTGTCATTATAATCATATTGGACAATCTCACTGATTGAGCTCCTCATTCTTTTACAAGTCATTCATATAGAAGAATATATATATATATTCAATTGAGAGAATCAAAACAAGGACAACCAATTCATTACAATATTAATTAGTAAGAAGCAAGCCAAACTTAAATAATATCATAGCAGGCATTAGAAATCCAAATTCTAATTAGGAGTTTTAAGCAAAGTGAGTAAGGTCCTGGATAGGGACATTGCAGATCCATGCAAGAACCTTTTCTTTGATATTTCTCACTAACCCTTTACAAGAGAAAATGTTTACAAAAACTGGCATGTACTTGCATGAGGACATCATATATTATAAAAATCCCGCACAGAAGCAATTGGAAAGCCGCTCAAAAAGTAGTAACCGATAGCAAGTGGGATAATGCAGATGCTTTAATAAACCACTATCTTCTTTACTCAAGAAACATCTAGTTCATCTGCTCGACTAGGGCATGTTTGGGAACAGACAGTCTCCATTTAAGCTCAAGTCTCTTGAAGTAGTTATATTTGTCAGTGGAGGAGATACACCCATTGTATCGGTAATAACTTCATGGTCACTGGAATTTCCATTTCTCTTCAATTGGGATACTCTTTCCAAAATTGCATCTACCCTTTTAGCAATTTAGGAAATTAATAGGTCTATTTGTTGACCTCCAAGGAGTTGGTCACCTAAACAAGAACCTTGAGATGAATCAAGAACTTATCTACAAAAGAGATCAGTACCTTGAGAAGCTCTCCACTTGTCAGCTGAATTAAAACCTTGGACCATAGATGGCTGCCCTTTGTTGTAAAATGAGGAGTGAGACTACCTTCCCAAAGGTGGCAATGAACTTACATTTCAGGGATAATGCCCAACATGAGTAACCTGGTTTCCCAAGTCTCCATTTAAACTTGTCAGCTAAATTAAAACCTTGGACCATAGATGGCTGCCCTTTGTTGTAAAATGAGGAGTGAGACTACCTTGCCAAAGGTGGCAATGAGCTTACATTTTAGGGATAATGCCCAACATGAGTAACCTGGTTCATCTGCTCAACTGGGGCATGTTCGGGAATAGACAGTCTCCATTTAAACTCAAGTCTCTGGAAATAGTTATATTTGTCAGTGGAGGAGATACACCCACTGGATCTACAATAACTTCATGGTCACTGGAATTTCCATTTCTCTTCAATTGGGATACTCTTTCCAAAATTGCATCTACTCTTTTACCAATTTGGTAAATTAATAGGTATATTTGTGGACCTCCAAGGAGTTGGTTACCTAAACGAGAACCTTGAGATGAATCAGGAACTTCTCTATGAAAGAGATCAATACCTTGAGAAGATCTCCACTTGTCAACTAAATTAAAACCTTGGACCATAGATGGCTGCCCTTTGTTGTAAAATGAGGAGTGAGACTGCCTTCCCAAAGGTGGCAATGAACTTACATTTCAAGGATAATTCCCAATATGAGTAACCTAGTTTCCCAAGTCTCCATTTAAACTTGTCAGCTGAATTAAAACCTTGGACCATAGATGGCTGCCCTTTGTTGTAAAATGAGGAGTGAGACTGCCTTTCCAAAGGCGGTAATGAACTTACATTTCAAGGATAATGCCCAACATGAGTAACCT
This sequence comes from Chamaecyparis obtusa, assembly GCA_027943335.1. Taxonomy (NCBI): domain Eukaryota; kingdom Viridiplantae; phylum Streptophyta; class Pinopsida; order Cupressales; family Cupressaceae; genus Chamaecyparis; species Chamaecyparis obtusa. Next base: position 1,813,962 of record BSBK01006905.1, read on the forward strand.
GGTTCATCTACTCAACTGGGGCATGTTTGGGAATAGATAGTCTCCATTTAAACTCAAGTCTCTGGAAGTAGTTATATTTTTCAGTAGAGGAGATACACCCATGGATCTGCAATAACTTCGTGGTCACTAGAATTTCCATTTCTCTTCAATTGGGATACTCTTTCCAAAATTGCATCTACCCTTTTACCAATTTGGGAAATTAATAGGTCTATTTGTGGATGTCCAAGGAGTTGGTCACCTAAACAAGAACCTTGAGATGAATCAGGAACTTCTCTACGAAGGAGATCAGTACCTTGAGAAGCTCTCCACTTGTCAGCTGAATTAAAACCTTGGACCATAGATGGCTGCCCTTTGTTGTAAAATGAGTGAGACTGCCTTGCCAAAGGTGGCAATGAACTTACATTTCAGGGATAATGCCCAACATGAGTAACCTAGTTTTCCAAGTCTCCATTTAAACTTGTTAGCTGAATTAAAACCTTGGACCATAGATGGCTACCCTTTGTTGTAAAATGAGGAGTGAGACTGCCTTGCCAAAGGTTGCCATGAACTTACATTTCAGGGATAATGCCCAACATGAGTAACTTGGTTCATCTACTCAACTGAGGCATGTTTGGGATCAGATAGTCTCCATTTAAACTCAAGTATTTGGAAGTAGTTATATTTGTTAGTGGAGGAGATACACCCATTGGATCTGCAATAACTTCATGGTCACTGGAATTTCCATTTCTCTTCAATTGGGATACTCTTTCCAAAATTGCATCTAACCTTTTACCAATTTGGGAAATTAATAGGTCTATTTGTGGACCTCCAAGGAGTTGATCACCTAAATGAGAACCTTGAGATGAATTAGGAACTTCTCTAAAAAAGAGATCACTACCTTGAGAAGCTCTCCACTTGTCGGATGAATTAAAACCTTGGACCATAGATGGCTACCCTTTGTTGTAAAATGAGGAGTGAGACTACCTTGCCAAAGGTGGTAATGAACTTACATTTTAGGGATAATGCCCAACATGAGTAAATTGGTTTCCCAAGTCCCGTAAATGCAAGGCCATTAATGAATAGGCATTTCTAATAGAAATATTTGTGGTGCTAGAATGAAGTGCATGACCAAATTCTTTGCCTGTTGATGAACCAATTTGAGGCTTGATTTCATTTTCTTCTTGATCATTGCAATATTTTCTCCTCAACTAAACATTTTGTAATCAGTTGATATACAATCACAGTTTTCTATTGGCCAATCCTGTGGGATCACGATTGCGCCTGTAGATCCACAAAAGGGTTGAAATCTAGATCTAGTGGAAGAGTAGTATTAGCAAGAAGTCATTCACTAACATCTCATCTTTATAACAACTAAATTTGGATTCACTAGAAGCATTAGTTCTAAAAAAGAAAAATAGTAAAACATACCATATATAATGACTATGTCGACACTCAGTTGCATCATATAATAAGTTGAAATTAGATAATCATAAAACACTTTGTAAAGTATAGTGTACATATCATATACAACCACATCAAATGAGTTTAGCATGAAGAAAGATGAGCCTCATACAAATCTAATGCTTTGGTGTGCAAACAAGTGAAAGTAGAAGTGATCACAGTCAGCAAATGGTGGAAAATACATTGAATTCCATGGCAAGGGTATAGCACCAGAAGATTGGTCTTAAGGATAGGGATATTTGATGATTTGGATTATCTTATATTGTTCATTTAAAGGTTAATCAATAACCATTTGAACCTAGAACTGATTGGAGGGCATTGATTTGAGAAACCCTTGGTTTAAGGGTTTGAAGAGATGAAATTTGTGGTTTTTTGGGGTTATATGATGTCTGAGTATAATTCCTTTGGTATTTAGAGGTTTTATGACATAATAAGACACTATCTATAGTTTGAAGTCTTGGGGTTAATTATTTCATATAGTTCCTTTGTTAAATCACTCAATTTTCATGCATTTTTGGAGCCATAGGGGTGAGCAGTAGTACACGCTCTAAAAAAACCATATATTTCCTTTGGATATGACAATTTACTAAGAAAAGGGTACTAAAAAAAATAAATTTTTTTATTAGTGCTTCAAAAGGTTTCAGAGATAAGTGACATTTTCCTTCGTTGCAGGGCTACTAAATAGGGCAATTCATTGATCCATCCCCTTTATGTATTTGTTGTCACTTGGGGATGGATCCAAACCTTGTAACTTATTATTCTAACATTGGACATGTAGGAAAGAAGAAGAGTTCACAAGTTGGAAGTGATTGAAGGAGTTTGATGAGTTTGAAGGGTGCATAAGGGTCATGAAATTGGTGCAAGGGTACAACAGTAGATGTTCTAGCCTTTGGAGGGGGGTATTTTATGCATGAATCCATCATAGGATGGTCAAATGATGGTGAATCAAATTTGGTTCAATTTCTATGGTGCTGGGAGATGAGACATTGGGCAAACCCAAGTTTCTAGGGGGTTTTGGGACCAAGTTGGGGCTTTTACATCTAAAAGTGTCAAATATTCAAATTGATGGTAGAATCCTCTAATTAGAGTCATTTTAAGACACTATTGAAAGTGGCAAGGTCTAGGAGTGAGTCCTTAATAGGGCTACTTTGTTAATTAACCCTATTAGGCCTAGTTGGGAAACATGAATCAACAATTTTAAGGTGTGATGTTCTAAAACACATAGTCTTTGTTTTGACATATGCTATGCAACTTGAAAAAGGGTATTCAAATTATTTGATCACCATTTGAAGAGGTGATCAAGAATTTGGTTGATGGTCCAACTAACTGGCAAGCTTAAACAAGCATGAACCAAGAACTTGTTTTATATGGTGGATATGGAGTTGTTGAAGGAAACCTAAGGTGTGGAGTCTTAAAGAAGATGGTATCAAAGGAGAGAATGAAGTAAAGGATTCAGTAGTCAAAGCAATGAAATTTGAGAATACAAGGTGTTGACACAAGTGCATCCCTCCAAGGGAATATCCAGTGCTACCATGGATATCATGGAGAGCTTCATGATTGATATTTTTGATAAGATTACTCCTGAGGCTGCTTGTCTACTTAAATATAACAAGATCATGATACTTTCCTCTAGAGAAATTGAGATTGTTGTCAATTTTGTTCTTCCTGGAGAGTTGGCTAGGCATGCTGCTTTTGAAGGAAGGATGTTACCAAGTTTTGTACTACTCTAGGTTAGGTTTTGTTGGAAGATTTTAGGTTTTTTGTATGTGGTGTTTATGGTAGGCTTGTTTAGAAGTTGGTTTTGGCTTGGGTTTATGTTAAAATAGGCTTGTTTGGATGTTTTGAGGTAGAAGTGACTGTGAACTGAATGTGTGGAAGTTAATGTTGAACTGGGGTCTTAGTGTATGTAAAGAATATATGAATTATGCTATGTATGTTACATTATGAATATAGTTTATGGTTATTATCGTACATTATGCTATGTATGCTGTGAAAAATCTCTGTTATAAGATTTCTATTATAAGGATGTGGTTATTGTATAGAATATCTCTCATTTTAATAACTTGGAGTTTGATTAATTTAAGGGTTATCTACTACTCTAAATTATGCCTGAAGAATCTATTTTTATAAGATTTATATTATAAGAATCTATTTGTTATAAGATTGGCATAACAACATAAAGTTTTTTTTATTAATAATGAGAAATATTTTTACAACTAAGCTCAATAGGAGTACTGAAGGAAAGAGTTGAGCAGAGAAAACCTTTTGGTATTGCCCCAAAAAATAGAAGAGAAAGGTTGTCATTAAATCTTACAAAGTTCCCACTATACATATGAGGTAATGCATGAGCAATTTACAGTCCACCCAATTTATAGTGCTATATAAATTTGACATGTTATGATATTTTGTATCTCCATTTAGTTGAATGAACCAATTGGGTCTGCCCTACCCTTGATTGTCTCAAGTATTGCCTCATGATCTAACTCACGAACCTTCCAAAGAGTTTTATTATGTGGTCTTCCCCCATATCTGATCAAGTGGACATTTGATGCAATGACAAGGTTTGAATAATGAAGAATCTTTCTATGTGTCTCCCAAACCTCAAACAACCACAACCTAGGGTTCTTCATAGCATACCATCTAAGCCATGTACGAGTTACAACCACTACTCCTATAGGGTATTCTAATTCTTCACCATCGATAATCGAATGATCCAGTTTCTTTTTTGCCTCAACACAATGACACAAATAATAATATGTCCCTTCTTCATTGTCTTCAGGTGCAATAACAACAAAAACATGGCCTGTAATGATATAAACATAATGGGGACATTAGTTTACTGAATATTTATGATAAAGTACTAAATTTGAGATTATTTGTGTCAAAAATTTTACCTGGTTGTACTAGATCAGATAAGAGATCAAAGTCAATGGATGATTCCATTTCTGTTGGTTGTAGTGATTCATGGGGATGATAGGAGACAAGTGGACTCAAAATACATGTATACCATTCATCAAACCATTCCTTTGACTCACACCCATCCCAATCTTCATCTACACATCATGAACAAAAGCATGACATATGTCATGTGTGGATACTCCATGAACCTGCATTACAACTTCTAAAAGAGTGTAGCTCATTTGATCTTGTCAATCTATAATAATCCTCATATGGTGCAATGTTAGTTTCATCCATCAACCAAAAAAATCTATGAACCGTAGACTCACCTTCATTACCTAGACCCATTGTAGCGTTACACCACTAGACAATACATCCTACATCTAACAATGTTGCTTTCTCTTTGTACTTTAACTATTCACATGCTAAGGCTCTTTTATGTTAGGAATAAGGTGTCTCAACCTTGGATAATTCCTATTCTTATTATTTGTTTTGTAAATGTATTTTTTGCAAATAATGTAATTAAGTGTGAGTGTACATGTCTAGTTGGCATGTTGATGTGTCACTCCACTTGATGTGTCGGCATCTTGTGCATAAGGAGATCATGACTGAAACGGTCATGACAGATTCCTATGACATGTAAGAACTATTTAAGGAATGTGCTATGACAGGTGTAAGAGCATCTTATGACTTGGGCCTATTTGGGCACCCAAGAAGAAGTGGTTGGTGTGTGTAAGAGAATATGCCAAAAATAGGTTGGTATGATAGATTCTCTTACACTTCTCTTATGACCGTTATTTTTGGCAGATTCTATGACAAGCTATCATAGTCTATTCTAGGGATGGATGCCTATTCTTGGGATTGCATGTAACAACTGTGTACATGTGGCTTTGTGCATGGGTCTTGGTGGTTGTGCCTATTTTTGGGTCCAGAGGAGTCTATATATATGATGCTGCTCCTATGGGAGAGATATAACAAAAATTTAAGTCTTGTTGGCTTTGTCTCTCATTTCCTGAAAAAACTTGCATTGCAAGTGTATTGTAATCTTTGTGTTGAAGATAATACATTGTGCAGGTTTTGGAGTGCTAGGGTTTTTTACCGAAAGGTTTTCCCCAGGGTATATCATTGTGTCATTCTCTATTTTTCTATATGTATGGTATGTGGTTGCAATATCTTTGTTAAAGTAGTTAAAAAATCTGAAATTGTAAAGATTTATAAGAATTTGTACAATACTCTCCTATAGAGATTAGCGTAGGAAGTTGTTTCTGCACCTGAGTTTCCTTACAAGTGGTATGAGAGCCTAATCAAATTTTGATCCTAGTTGTTGGGTAGGGTTTTTTCAGCTAATCTCAAGTTGAGTGGGAGTTTTGTGCAGAGCATTCTGAATTTTATTTGCAGATTGAGATGGCAAGTTCCTCATACAGTAGAATGGAGGTGGAGAAATTTAATGGCACTAATTTTGAGTTGTGGAAACTCAAGATGTAAGACATGTTGGAAGATTGTGACCTATGGGAAGCAACTTCAAGTGCTACAAGACCAGCAACTATAGCTCAAGAAGATTGGGATATCAAAGACCGTAAAGCTAAGGGTCTCATAAGACTCTGTTTAACCGATGTAGTTCTTCTGAATGTTCTAGATGAGAAAACCACAAATAGTTTGTGGGAAAGACTTGCGGCCATGTATCAGGCCAAATCTTTGGTGAAAAAGTTGTTCCTGAGGAAAAATTTGTACTCTTTGTGAATGGAGGAAGGTGGATCCTTAACGGATCATTTAAATGCATTTAATCTGTTGGCTACACAATTGACATCAGCTGGTGTCAAGTTAGAGGAGGATCGTTGCTACACACTTTTGTGTTCTTTACCGGATTCATGGGACCATCTTATGATGGCTCTCGGAAGCACTTTAGTCACCTTTAAAATGGATGATGTGGTGTCTTCACTGCTATCAGAGGAGATGCGGAGAAAGGCTTCTGTTTCAGAAAAAGAAGCCCTTGCTGTTCGTGGGAGATCCACTGAAAGAGGGAAGAAAAATGATAATAAGTCTAACAATAAGGGTAGATCCAAATCCCGTAGGAAGTCAAAGACTTCCAATGAGTCCAAGGCAAAATGTTGGAACTGTGATAAATCTGGGCACTTCCATAAAGACTGTAAAGAGCTGAAGAAGAAGAAGAAAGGTTCAGATTCAGCTTCAGAAAGATCTCAAGAAGATGGTGATCCATTCATCACAGCTTTGGTAGCCCATGCATCTGATGATGTGTGGTTGGTTGACTCGGTTGCATCTTTTCACATGACCTCTCATTGAAACTAGTTCTCAAAATATGAAGAGTTCGATGTTGGAAAGGTGTACTTGGGTGATGATTCTCACCTAAAGATAGTTGGACGTGGAAGGGTCATTATCAAATTTCCTGATGGATGAGTAAAGGCAATCAACAAAGTTATGCACATTCAAAGTTTGGCATGAAACCTATTATCTGTAAGTATGCTGAATGATGTAGGTGTGCAAGTTGTTTTTTCGAAATAAGGATGCAAGATGATGAGAGGATCGATAGTGCTTGTAAGGGGTACTAGGAGAGGTACCTTATTTCAGCTAGATGCATGTATTCCTCTATGTAATATTTCTTCATCCTCACCATCTGAACAAGTAGTGAAGAAGTTTGTGGCTATTGGTTCCGATGGTAGTGCAAATACTTTGGAAGGTAAGCTTCCTGCAGAAAAGACAATGTTGTGGCATATGAGATTTGGCCACATTGGTGAAAAGGGTCTTAGAACCCTGAAAAATAAAAATCTCGTTGAGGGGTTAAATGATTGCAATCTCAATTTTGACTTCTGTGAACACTGTGTCTATGGTAAACAAAATTGTGTTCAGTTTTACTCTAGTTCTCACAAATCTTCTGATGTTTTGGACCTTATTCATTCTAATGTATTTGGTCCTGTAAAAGTTCCTTCAATCTCCAAGTCTGTATTTTTTGTATCTTTCATAGATGATTACAGTAGAAGGATGTGGATTTATTTCCTTAAAAGTAAGACACAAGTCTTTAGTCATTTCAAGGAATTTAAAGCTCTTGTAGAGAATCAAACTAGTAAGAAGATTAAGTGTGTGAGAACTGAAAATGGTGGTGAGTTTTGCTCAGCAGAGTTTGAATAGTTCTATAAAGAACAAGGTATCGAGAGGCATAAGAAAACTCCTTATACCCCATAGAAAAATGGAGTTGCAAAGAGAATGAACAGGACACTGATGGAGAAGGCTAAGAGTATGCTTAGTGGAGCTGGTTTAGAACAAAGGTTTTGGGCCGAAGCTATGGCCACTGCTTGCTATCTGGTTAACAGATCTCCTGCATCAGCCCTTGTTGGTAAGACACCCATGGAGGTGTGGTCTGGTAAGAAGCCTTCAATTAGACACCTTTGTGTTTTTGGTTGTGAAGCTTATGCACATGTTCCAAAGGAGAAAAGATCTAAGTTGGAAAACAAAGCTGTTAAATGTATTTTCATCGGATACAGTGCTGGTGTGAAAGGATACAAGCTTTGGGATCCTGTGACTAGTAAGGTTTTGTATAGTAGAAATGTTATTTTCAGAGAGCTAACATCTTCTCCTATTGTGCTACAACCAGATGAAAAAGAAAAGGAAAAATATGTTGTTCAGTTGCCTTCTACCCCTGAGAAGACTGAACAGAGAGACCATGTTGGGCCTAATGATGAGGAGAGCTCTAGCAGCTCTGATAGTTCAGAAGAAGAGGAAGAAAAACCTCAACCGCAGCCCTTGAGGAGATCCACGAGAAAAGAAAGCAACCAGAAAGGTTTGGCTATTCTATGTTAGATTCCAGTTGTGCCTTTTCTTTGATTACTAACACTGATGAGCCTAGATCTGTGAAAGAGGCTTTGGGCATGGAAGATGCAGGTTCCTAGATTGAGGCTATGGATGATGAGATGGCTTCATTGGAGAAAAACAAAACTTGGGACCTTGTACCTTTGCCTAAAGGGAGAAAATTTGCTAGCTATAAATGGGTGTTCAAGAAGCTAGATTGGTTGCAAAGGGGTATTCACAGGTAGAGGGAATAGATTATGGTGAAATATTCTCTCCTTTTGCAAATTTGACATCCATTAGATTTTTGTTATCTCTTGTTGCATCATATGATTTAGAGATAGAACAGATGGATGTGAAGACAACTTTCCTTCATGGTGATTTGGAGGAAGAGATTTATATGTTATAGCCTGAGCACTACATTGTTAAAGGTAAAGAATCCTTAGTTTGCAGATTAAAGAAATCTCTATATGGTTTGAAGCAATCTCCTAGGATGTGGTACCTTAAGTTTGATGCCTTTGTGTTGTCAATTGGATTTGTAAGATCAAAATCAGATCATTGTGTTTATTTCAGAGTTGAAAATGATCGCCTTCTTATTGTTGCATTATATGTTGATGATATGTTGCTGTTTGGGAAGGGTAAGGATATGATTTCTGATTTTAAATCTCAGTTGTCAGCACAGTTTGAGATGAAAGATCTTGGGGCAGCTAGGTACATCTTGGGTATGGAAATCAGTAGAGATAGGTCTAATAGAAAACTTTGGTTGAGTCAGAGTAAGTATGTGAAGTTTGTGTTGGACAAGTTCAGCATGGCAGATTGTAGACCACTATGTGTTCCTATTTCTGTGGGAACAAAGTTATCTGTAGATGATTGTCCAAAATCTCCTAGTGAGGTGGAGGACATGAGTAGAGTACCTTATGCTAGTGTAGTTGGTAGTCTTATGTATGCTATGGTCTATACTAGACCAGACATTGCCCAAGCAGTGGGAGTCCTGAGTCAGTTTATGGCTAATCCTGGACGGGTACATTGGGATGCAATTAAGCGAGTATTCAGATATTTGAGGGGTACATCAGATTACTCCATATGTTATCATGGTAACTCTTCTGGATCTCTGCATTTAGTTTGTATTCGTGGGTTTGTGGATTCAGATTGGGCAGGTGATATTGATAGCAGGAGATCCACCAGTGCTTATGTGTTCACTATGTTTGGTGGTGCCATTAGTTGGATGAGTAAGCGACAACCTGTGGTTGCTTTGTCCACTACAAAAGCTGAGTACATGGCTGCCACTCATGCTTGTAATGAAGCCATTTGGCTTAGAAGATTGTATTCTGATGTTGGTGTTGATGCAGAATAGATTACTATTTGGTGTGACAGTCAGAGCGCTATTTGGCTTGCAAAGAATCCAACTTTCCATGCCAGAACGAAGCACATTGATGTGCAGTTTCACTTTGTGAGAGATATGGTGGAAGATGGAAAGGTAAATTTGGAGAAGGTAGATACTATGAAGAATGTTGTAGATGCATTAACAAAACCAGTGGGCATTGAGAAGTTTAGATGGTGTTCGGAGCCTATGGGCCTTTTGGCCTATAGCGGTTAAAGTTCCTGTTATGTTCATGTTGCTCTTACAAGGTGTTCGACAAGTGGGAAAATGTTAGGAATAAGGTGTCTCAACCTTGGATAATTCCTATTCTTATTATTTGTTTTGTAAATGTATTTTTTGCAAATAATGTAATTAAGTGTGAGTGTACATGTCTAGTTGGCATGTTGATGTGTCACTCCACTTGATGTGTCGGCATCTTGTGCGTAAGGAGATCATGACTGAAATGGTCATGACGGATTCTTATGATGCGTAAGAACTATTTAAGGAATGTGCTATGACAGGTGTAAGAGCATCTTATGACTTGGGCCTATTCGGGCACCCAAGAAGAAGTGGTTGGTGTGTGTAAGAGAATATGCCAAAAATAAGTTGGTATGACAGATTCTCTTACACTTCTCTTGTGACCGTTATTTTGGTAGATTCTATGACAAGCTGTCATAGTCTATTTGATGCAGGAGCATCCTGGGTGTAAGAGCAATCTTGCATCACCCAAAAATATTTCTATTTTTTGTATTCAATAAGGGCTATTTTGTGCAGAGTTGCTATTTATGGAAAGTTACTATTTTTTGTAATTTTCGTATGTGCTCAGAATGATCTTATTTCTTTCTTGGAGGTTCATTTTGGTCATATAAGTCTGCCAGTAAAGTTTCATTGCCAGATCAAGTGTATATTGGAAGATATTGAAGATTTTCGGTATTGGCAGCAGGGTACAGAAACTTTGAACTCAGTTTTGAAAGCTTTAGAGGCCCCGGATGAGGTCAAAAATTTGGGTGACAAGCGCTTGCGCCGGTCAAGCCTATAGAGAACATCGTGGTGTTTCCGAAATGGGGTTATGATAGCCGAGCGGGTCAACTGGTGATGACTTATGGTCTTCGGAAGTTGGGCCACCTAAAATGGCAGAAAATAATTTTCTTCAAAATTTCTGTTCGGGTTTCAAAGGTTATCTTGACCCGACTATGATGTAATAAAATGTAAAATAAAATAATTCTAAGTTTGGTCGGCCTTATTGGCTAAAATTCTGGAACCTTCCAAGCGGTGGAAAATTGCCTATATAAGGAAGGCTGTATTATTGTCTTAGGTAGTTCAGAATAGTTCTGGGTAGTAGATCTGGGTATTGATTCGAGGCTTTGTCCTAAAGAATATTGTAAGGGAATGCCCATGTGGCTTTGCATATTGTAATTCTGAAAGTTTGTAATTCCACATTTGTGGAGATAATAAGAAGCCAATTTTCTATTCTTGCATATTATTGTTGTTGTTTCTCTATTTCTGTTATGTGTTTGTGGCATTAAGGGGAGCACCCTTCATCGGGTGGTATCAGAGCAGGAGTTCTTGAGTTTGTAAATAGATCACCGACTGTGAGGCAGTTTGCACTAGGACCGTGGTTAGGGTTTCAGTGCGCATCGCGAAAATGCCTCCACGAAGGGAACGTGGCGGAAGAGCTGGTGTTGTAACACCTGAGGTTAGAGAGCTGCAGAGACAAGTGCGAGCATTGCAAGAAGAGATTCGCAGAGGAATGAATCTTAATGTTAGAGATGAAAGAGAGGATGAAGCCGAAGAAGAATATCAAGAAGGAGAAGCTGAAATTGTGAACTAGGAGGAAGAAAGACTTTTTCGGGCGATTTCCAAGATTGGGAAAAGACCTAAGATTGAGGTTCCTACATTTTCTGGAAATCTTAACCCAGAGGAATTGATCGACTGGATTAATGAATGTGAGGAGTATTTTGAGTACGAAGATGTTGAGGATCCTGATAGGGTCAAATTTGCGAAGGCCAGATTGAAAGGTCATGCGAAGATCTGGTGGCAAGAAATTCAATTAGAGCGAAATAGAAGAGGGAAAGATAAAATCACAAGATGGGATCGGATGGTGGATAAATTGAAGTGACAGTTCATTCCTGTTGATTATGAGCTTGATCTACTAAATAAAATGCAAAGTTTGAAGCAAGCAGGAAGATCTGTTCAGGAGTATACAGAGGAGTTCTATCGACTCCTCATCAGAACAGGCCATGCAGAAGCTGATAAGGAGAAAGTTGCCCGATACCTTAATGGGTTAAGGCCAAGCATTTAGGAGGAGCTGAATCTAGTTCGAATGAACAGTATTGAGGAGGCATACCAATTTGCCCTAAAAGTAGAGGAAAAGCTGAACAAGAAATTTGAGAGCAGACAAAATGGAAGAGGTTGTGGTGGATGATCTGGTGGACGGTCATATGGTGGCCGAAATGAAGATCTGAAAAAGAAGGATGAGGCCAGTAGCAGTCAAAATCAGGGAGGAAATAATTCCAATCGCTTCCAGGATCAGAATAATACAGACCAGAGAGGAAGAGGAAGAGGACAAGGATCTGGAAGAGGTGGTTTCCGTGGAACATATTTTCACTGTGGAGAAGAAGGTCATAGGGCATTTGAATGTCCTCAGCGCCAAGGCAGAACGGACAGGAGAAATGAAGGCCAGGCCAGAGTTGCACATGTAGATGAAGATGCCAGATCATCAAATTCTGAAGATGCTGAAAGAGGAGAAACGTTGATTAATAGAAGAGTCCTGTTGAGTGGTGAGAATGAACCTGAGCAAAGGAGGAGCCTGTTTCGCACCAAGTGCAAGTGTGAAGGTAAATGTTGTGATGTGATTATTGATAGTGGAAGCACTGACAATTTGGTGTCAGAAGAGATGGTGACAAAGTTGAAGCTCAAGAGACAGAAACACCCACATCCATATCGGATTGCCTGGGTACAGGATGACCACAAGGTCGTGGTCAATGAACAATGCCTAGTGAAGTTCAAGATCGGCGGGGTACCAAGATGAGGTACTATGTGATATCATCTCTATGGATGCATGTCATATGTTATTGGGTAGACCGTGGCAGTTTGACAGATGTGCTGTACACGATGGTCGTGCGAATACCTATTCCCTGACAAAGGATGGAGTGCGACATAAGCTAAAGCCATTGAAGGAGACCGAAGAAAAGGTATGTGGTAATGCAAGGATAACTTTTGTTGACGGAAGAAATTTCCTAGATGGTATGAGGCATGAGCATGTATGTTTTGCTTTAATTCCAAAAGCTGGTAAAGAGGAAGTAGAAGATGTTCCTGTAGAAGTTGCAGATTTGTTGAATGAGTTTCAGGATATTGTATCCAATAATGTGCCTGATGGATTACCACCAGTCAGGAAGATCAGTCATCAGATGGACTTGATCCCAAGAGCGAGTTTTCCGAATAAGGCAGCACACAGAATGACACCTGCAAAAAGTGAGGAGTTGAATAGACAAGTACATGAACTGTTATAGAAAGGATTGATCCGTGAGAGTCTGAGTCCCTGTGCTGTACCAGCACTATTAGCACCAAAGAAGAATGGAGAATGGAGGATGTGTACAGATTCTAGGGCAATAAACAAGATCACAATCAAGTACAGGTTTCCATTGCCACGAATGGATGATATTATGGACTGTTTGAGTGGAGCTGTGTATTTCTCAAAGATAGATCTGAAAAGTGGATATCATCAGATTCGGATCAAAGAAGGAGATGAATGGAAGACTGCCTTCAAGACAAAGGAAGGACTATATGAGTGGTTAGTCATGCCTTTTGGGCTAACCAATGCACCGAGCACTTTCATTCGGCTCATGAACGAGGTTTTGAAAGAATTTCTGGGTAAGTTTGTCATTGTTTACCTAGATGATATTTTGATCTTTAGTAAGACATTGGATGAGCATATGATGCATATTCGTATGGTATTTGAGAAGTTGAGAGAAGAGAAATTGTTGATTAATTTGAAGAAGTGCAGTTTTGTGAAGAAAGAGTTAGTGTATTTGGGATTTGTAGTTTCAGCAGAAGGTCTAAAAATGGACCCAGAGAAGGTACAGGCTATCCTTGAATGGCCTACTCCAAGGAGTGCTACTGAGGTAAGATCTTTTCATGGTCTAGCTAGCTTTTACAGAAAATTTATCAAAAATTTTAGCAGTATTTGTGGACCCTTGACTGAAACAATGAAAGGGGATAGAAAAGAGTTTAAGTGGACTAAAGGAGTAGAAAGGAATTTTCAATTATTGAAACAAAAAGTTACAGAATAACCCATTTTAGCACATCCAAATTTTAATAAGGTGTTTCAAGTAGATTGTGATGCTAGTGGTACTGCAATAGGAGTTGTTATGAGCCAAGAAGGTAAACCTGTTGCTTATTTCAGTGAGAAGGTAAATGATGCCAAGAGGAAATATTTTGTTTATGATCAAGAATTTTATGCTATAGTTCAGGCATTAAAGAAGTGGAAACATTATCTACTTCCTAAGGATTTTGTTTTGTATACTGATCATCAAGCTTTGCAATATTTGAATAGTCAAGGAAAATTGAATCAAAGGCATTTGAAATGGGTTGAGTTTTTGCAGAGTTATACATTTGTTTTGAAACACAGGAGTGGAAAGTCTAATAGGGTTGCAGATGCTCTTAGCAGAAGGCAACTATTGCTGACAGAAATGTAGATTGAAGTGGTTGGGTTCAAGGAACTCAAGAATTTGTATCCAGAGGATCCTGATTTTGGTGAAGCTTGGAAAGCTTGTACAGAACCTGTTACTGTAGACAGGACAAAATGGTTGGATTTCATCATCCAGGATGATATGCTATTCAGAGGGAGTCAGTTGTGCATTCCACGAAGTTCTATGAGGGAGAATCTCATCAAGGAGAAGCATAGCGGAGGATTGGCTGGACATTTTGGTCATGACAAAACCCTTGGTTTGGTTAGTGAGAATTATTATTGGCCACAGTTGCAGCAAGATGTGAAGAAGTTTGTACAGAGTTGCAGAGTATGTCAGATGGCAAAAGGAGTGAAGCAGAATACAGGGTTTGTATCAACCATTATCTGTACCAGAGAAGCCTTGGGAGGATATCAGCATGGACTTTGTTCTTGGTTTACCGAGGACACAGCGGGGGACACGATTCAATTTTTGTGGTAGTTGATAGATTTTCAAAGATGACACATTTTATTCCCTGCAAGAAGACTAATGATGCTATTCATGTAGCAGAATTATTTTTCAGAGAAGTAGTGAGACTTCATGGTTTGCCAAAGACCATAGTTTCAGATCTGGACACTAAGTTTGTTGGATATTTCTGGTGTACGTTGTGGAAGAAGTTGAAGATAGATTTGAAGTTTAGTTCATCACATCATCCACAGACCGATGGACAGACAGAGGTGGTGAATAGGAGTTTGGGAAATTTGCTGAGATGTTTGGTTGGAGATAAGCCAACAGGATGGGATTTGATTTTACCACAGGCAGAATTTGCATATAATAATTCTGTCAAAAGGAGCACTGGTAAATCACCATTCCAGATTGTATATGGAAGTAGTCCAAGAAATGCATCTGAATTGAGGAAGATAGATAAAGGAGAAATAAGTAGTGCTGAAGCTGAGGATTTTGCAGAACACTTGAAGAACATCCATGAGGAGGTGAGGAAGCATATTACCAAGATGAATGCACAGTATAAGGCTAAGGCAGATGAGAAAAGGAGGGTATAAGAAATTTCAGGTTGGTGATGAAGTCATGGTTCATTTGTGGAAGGAGCGGTTTCCAGTTGGTACATATAACAAGCTGAAAATGAAGAAGTTTGGACCATGTAGGATACTGAAGAAACATGATTCAAGAAATGCGTATGAGGTAGAATTGCCTACTGAGCTAATTATTTCACCAATTTTTAACATTTCAGATCTAACAGAGTATCATGAAGGAGGTGTTGAAGATGAGATCACAACAGCACAGTGGAGTATTCCAGCAACTAGTTTAGACACTAAGGAGATCAAAGATATACTGGACAGTCGTGTTGGCAGAAGCACAAGGAACATGACATATGAAGAATATTTGGTCAAATGGAAAGGATGACCTATTGAAGATTCATCATGGCTGACAAAGGAGGAGGTTAGCCGTCTTGGTTTTCCTCTGCACACCTGAGTCGTGACAGGGTCACTTCTCAAATTACCCCAGGTGTCTGATGCAGGAGTATCCTGGGTGTAAGAGCAATCTTGCATCACCCAAAAATATTTCTATTTTTTTGTATTCAATAAGGGCTATTTTGTGCAGAGCTGCTATTTATGGAAAGTTACTATTTTTGGTAATTTTCGTATGTGCTCAGAATGATCTTATTTCTTTCTTGGAGGTTCATTTTGGTCATATAAGTCTGCCAGTAAAGTTTCATTGCCAGATCAAGTGTATATTGGAAGATATTGAAGATTTTCGGTATTGGCAGCAGGGTACAGAAACTTTGAACTCAGTTTTGAAGGCTTTAGAGGCCCCGGATGAGGTCAAAAATTTGGGTGACAGGCGCTTGTGCCAGTCAAGCCTGTAGAGCGCTTTGTGGCATTTCCGAAATGGGGTTATGATAGCCGAGCGGGTCAACTGGTGATGACTTATGGTCTTCGGAAGTTGGGCCACTTGAAATGGCGGAAAATAATTTTCTTCAAAATTTCTATTCGGGTTTCAAAGGTTATCTTGAGCCGACTATGATGTAATAAAATGTAAAATAAAATAATTCTAAGTTTGGTCGGCCTTATTGGCTAAAATTCTGGAACCTTCCAGGCGGTGGAAAATTGCCTATATAAGGAAGGCTGTATTATTGTCTTAGGTAGTTCAGAATAGTTATGGGTAGTAGATCTGGGTATTGATTCGAGGCTTTGTCCTAAAGAATATTGTAAGGGAATGCCCATGTGGCTTTGCATATTGTAATTCTGAAAGTTTGTAATTCCACATTTGTGGAGATAATAAGAAGCCAATTTTCTGTTCTTGCATATTATTGTTGTTGTTTCTCTATTTCTGTTATGTGTTTGTGGCATTAAGGGGAGCACCCTTCATCACTATTCTAGGGATGGATGCCTATTCTTGGGATTGCATGTAACTACTGTGTACATGTGGCTTTGTGCATGGGTCTTGGTGGTTGTGCCTATTTTTGGGTCTAGAGGAGTCTATATATATGATGCTGCTCTTATGGGAGAGATATAATAGAAATTTAAGTCTTGTTGGCTTTGTCTCTCATTTCCTGAAAGAACTTGCATTGCAAGTGTATTGTAATCTTTGTGTTGAAGATAATACATTGTGTAGGTTTTGGAGTGCTGGGGCTTTTTACCGAAAGGTTTTCCCCAGGGTATATCACTGTGTCATTCTCTATTTTTCTGTATGTATGGTATGTGGTTGCAATATCTTTGTTAAAGTAGTTAACTAATCTGAAATTGTAAGGATTTATAAGAATTTGCACAATACTCTCCTATAGAGATTAGCGTAGGAAGCTATTTTCACACCTGAGTTTCCTTACATTTTGATACATGCACCTATGTCATCATGCTTTCCCCTTTCCATGACTGGCCTCTATAAAATTTCACATATATTGAATTCCAGTAATCTTATGCATCCTACACAACCAATAAAACATCTGAGAATTCTTGAATTGTGATGCACAATTATCTGACCATATGATATGTCGATGATATTTTATGCCCCTGTTTGCCAAATGACCATAAAATAGTTAAAAGAAACTATGTACAAACTCTGTAGAATGTGAGCGATCATCACTGATATAAAAATGATACTCCCTCAATATCTTCATGTTCTCCTCTATATTGTCTAGTGCATGCATGAATGCTATATGAACAAATGTAGCAACCTGTTGAGAGATGTAATACTTTGCTTGCACCTCATTCTATGGTTGTAGTGTGTATTTCTCTACAAATTCCACATTTGAAACAATGGTATCAAGTGGGAATGTGTCCTTGCACAACTTGAATTACATATCCAACCATCACGCTCTATGTGTATGCCTTGCATACTCATAAATAATTTTTTTTACAAAAAATGTCCATGAATTGATACACTAGAATTTTTTCAATTACTAAATCACATCTTTTAGCCTCTTTTCCATCTTTTAGATTATATGTCACGGTCTTATATTTTCCAAATTCCACTATTTCATAGCCGATTGCATGTGTAGTCTCCATATGTTGACAAATTGGCAAACGTTGCAAACCTCCGCAATCTATGCATGTACCATTCAAGCATGAGAGCTTGTAAAATTGTTGACCATCCACTCTTTCACATAAAATGGTAGATATTAATTCCCTTGAAGATCTAGGTGGGAAATTTATGTTACAATCCTATAAAACATTGTTAGAGTGCAAATCTACACATATATTCCTATAAACTTCAAAATGGTTAGAAAATTCAATATGTACCCTACAACAAAAAGTTGTGCATGTGTGATTTATCTGCACATAAAAAGGTTTACACATTTCAAAATATCTTGGACTAATTTTAATTTGAGGATACATATGCATAAATTTTGCAAAAAATTGTGTCTAAGTTGAATCCAAAAAATGTTTTGGATGTGGAACACGAATTCAACTACCAATCCTCCTTCTTACAACATCTCTTTGATTAGGAGATACCCGTGTATTATGCTTCGAAAATTTTTCAATCAAGGATTTCACAGCTTCAACAATTGCTTTATCTTTTCGTGGTAGTCTATCAAAAAATTC